>CM029600.1:32505790-33105790 GCA_017311375.1 Mytilus coruscus
TAATGTTGGAGACGTTGGCGACGTTAGCGAACAGGGTACTGTTCAGAATGTTGACGACGTTGGTGAACAGGGTACTCTTCAGAATGTTGGCAAAGATGGAAATGTGGGCGAACAGGGTTACCGTTTCAGAATGTTGGCGATGTTGGCGAACAGGGATACTGTTAAGAATGTTGGCGACGTTGGCGAACAGGGTTACTGTTCCGAAAGTTGGTGACGTTAGTGAACAGTGTTTCTGTTAAGGACGATGGCAAACAGGGTACTGTTCAGAATGTTGGCGACGTTGACGACGTTGGCGAACAGGGTACTGTTCAGAATGTTGGCGACGTTGGCGAACAGGGATACTGTTCAGAATGTTGGCGACGTTGGCGAACAGGGTTACTGTTCCGAAAGTTGGTGACGTTAGTGAACAGTGTTTCTGTTAAGGACGTTGGCAAACAGGGGTACTGTTCAGAATGTTGTTGACGTTGGCGACGTTGGTGAACAGGGGTACTGTTCAGAATGTTGACGACGTTGGTGAACAGGGGTACTGTTCAGAATGTTGGGAAAGATGACGATGTTGGCGAACAGGGTTACCGTTTCAGAATGTTGGCGATGTTGGCGAACAGGGATACTGTTAAGAATGTTGGCGACGTTGGCGAACAGGGTTACTGTTCCGAAAGTTGGTGACGTTAGTGAACAGGGTTTCTGTTAAGGACGTTGGCAAACAGGGTACTGTTCAGAATGTTGTTGACGTTGGCGACGTTGGTGAACAGGGTACTGTTCATAATGTTGGAGACGTTGGCGACGTTAGCGAACAGGGTACTGTTCAGAATGTTGACGACGTTGGTGAACAGGGTACTCTTCAGAATGTTGGCAAAGATGGAAATGTGGGCGAACAGGGTTACCGTTTCAGAATGTTGGCGATGTTGGCGAACAGGGATACTGTTAAGAATGTTGGCGACGTTGGCGAACAGGGTTACTGTTCCGAAAGTTGGTGACGTTAGTGAACAGTGTTTCTGTTAAGGACGATGGCAAACAGGGTACTGTTCAGAATGTTGGCGACGTTGACGACGTTGGCGAACAGGGTACTGTTCAGAATGTTGGCGACGTTGGCGAACAGGGATACTGTTCAGAATGTTGGCGACGTTGGCGAACAGGGTTACTGTTCCGAAAGTTGGTGACGTTAGTGAACAGTGTTTCTGTTAAGGACGTTGGCAAACAGGGTACTGTTCAGAATGTTGTTGACGTTGGCGACGTTGGTGAACAGGGTACTGTTCAGAATGTTGACGACGTTGGTGAACAGGGGTACTGTTCAGAATGTTGGGAAAGATGACGATGTTGGCGAACAGGGTTACCGTTTCAGAATGTTGGCGATGTTGGCGAACAGGGATACTGTTAAGAATGTTGGCGACGTTGGCGAACAGGGTTACTGTTCCGAAAGTTGGTGACGTTAGTGAACAGGGTTTCTGTTAAGGACGTTGGCAAACAGGGGTACTGTTCAGAATGTTGTTGACGTTGGCGACGTTGGTGAACAGGGGTACTGTTCATAATGTTGGAGACGTTGGCGACGTTGGCGAACAGGGGTACTGTTCAGAATGTTGGCGACGTTGACGACGTTGGCGAACAGGGGTACTGTTCAGAATGTTGGCGACGTTGGCGAACAGGGATACTGTTCAGAATATTGGCGACGTTGGCGAAGTTGGCGAACAGAGGTTTTGTTCAGAATTTTGGCGACGTTGGCGACCAGGGGTACTGTTCAGAGTGTTGGCGACGTTGGCGACGTTGGCGCTTAGGGGTCCTATTCAGAATGTTGGCGACAAGGTTGGCGGGTTGGCGAACATTTCCCAATCCTATACCAGCCTGAAAAACCGGGTTTGATCTTAGGTGCTCCGGACGGGTAAGCAGATCCTACTTATTATGCGACACCCGTCGTCTTACTCCTATAAAATAGGTTGATAGGTTATATCAAGTGATTAGGCATCATACAATAGTGTATTTGTAATTAAACTTTTAAGTCTTATCAAACCCTTAGACAAAGAATTGCATTTTGATATCAAATTATAATACAAATAAAATTGAGAATGGAACGAGGAATGTGTCAAAGAGATAACAACCCGACCAAAGAGTATGAAACAGCCCAAGGTCGACAATGGTTCTTCAACACAACGAGAAAATCCCGCATCCGGACGTAGGCTTCAGTTGACCCCTAAACAATAATGTATACTAGTTCAGCGCAAATAGACGCCACACTAAACTCCGAAACATATAAATAAACCAAAATTAAAAAAAAAAACAACACTAGATTAACAGAGTCCAGAGTTCGTGACTTGGGACAGGCGCAAAAATGCGGCGGGGTGAAACATATTTCGTGAGATCTCAAACCTCCCCTTTACCTCAAGCCAATGTGTAATAAACACACACACAGCAATACCCCGTATCATTCCAACACCTGGTTTTAGAATAAATGGCAGTTACTGACATGCCAGCGCCAGACCACAATTAAACTGATCGAAAGATTGTGTCTTCATCATATGAAAATCAAGCTTAATCACTACCGTTAGGGGTTTAGCATCATATCATCATAACTTATACGTGAAGAACATACCCCGTATCATTCCAACAACTGGTTTTAGAATAAATGTGTTTATTTGAGACGCAAAGACCCTATGAGTGAATCAATATTTGTTTTAAAAAATGCCATCTTTAATGACCTGACAACAGTATCGTAATTATATCCCTTCTGAATAAGTCTGTTTAAACGTTTGGTTAGCTTTTAAGGTGACTACCGGAGACTGTTTAATAACCGTGAGACCGTCCTGGTCTCTCATTGTCAATACAATTTGGGTTACACGTTTGATATTTATGTCATATTTTCTCAAGATGTTTAAGGTTTTTTGTTGTGTCGTTGAGTTGCTATTCCTGGTATTCCTGATAATTTGGGGTAGCGTCTACCATGTTTGTACACTAGGTGTTACATTGTATAGATATACATATGATATTACATTTGTAGAACTCAGGCCATCTTTTTATGTTTGAATGGTTACATAACCAGAAAGTACTGACACAACTTCTTTAAAGGACAGTTTTTGATGAGTTTCAAGGATTATATAACATTCTAGTATAATGACATTTATACAGCCATCAATAAAGATTGGCTTTATTTGTCTCTTGTTTATAGTTTTTATAATTAAAAAGCAATGCATCAAATGCATGCGACCAAATTTACTGAAATTATTACAGACCCCAATGATTAATAACCACTGATAATACACATTAAAATCAAAGTTATGAAACAGAATTGTCGTGTACTTTTATGGACAACAAAAATCCATAATTGATTTAGCAGTTCATCTAAGGCATTTTGGTACATGTTAGTTATCTGCATGTCATATCAATGCAATTTTATAATCTAAACTGCTAAATATGGTTTTATAATCTTTAAGACATAAGTACACGTAAACTAACACAGAAATGTACTATTTGTCTTTGTAAATTATTAACCTTTACTGTTTAGTTCATTTTTGGTAATATCCTTTTGGCGTGGTTCGGTACTTATTCATCCCGCCATTTTGTTATTGTGCTGTGGTCATTTAATGTATTCTTGTTATTCATTTTTGCTTATGTGCGTTGTCTATATGCCATTTTGATTTTCTTTGTTGACATAAATTATTTGTTTGTTTTATTAGTAATTAATATTAAAACACTGTGTTGACTGCTGCTATTTTTGACATTTTTTCTTAATATGTCTATTTGTTCTGTTCGCACATTGTTGTCAATATATTGGAATAATGTGAGACTGTCATACAAGTGAGAGGTTTAGCTAGCTATAAAACCAGGTTTAATCCACCATTTTCTACATAAGGAAATGCCTGTACCAAGTCAGGAATATGACAGTTGTTTTCTATTCGTTTGGTGTGTTTGAGCTTTTCATTTTGCCATTTGATAAGGGACTTTCCGTTTTGCATTTTCCTTGGAGTTCGGTATTTTTGTTATTTTACTTCTTTCTGCTATCATTTACTAGTACTGGTAAACCATTAACGATATTATCAAAACTAGAACACACCCGCAAAATCGCGGGCATTAGAGCGTAATTGAAAGTATTTAAACTGTAGTAGGTTGAATTTTTGTAAAAGATTTATGACTGGAGAATTTCAGGAAAGGTATCAAAAGTCATCGGTACTTGGGGACAGGACAATTTTTTAAGCCATCCCCCATTTTTCCAAAGTCCGTTATTTTTTGTTTTCTGTTTTTTTTCTGTATACTATGAACAAACATATATACTTTAAATAAAGTGTATTTGCTATTTACTATCAATTCCAAGTTTACTATCCACGGCGGTCACTGATATATTATATAAACTAAGAGACTATCCACGGCGGTCACCGATATATTATATAGATACTCTCTATATAATATAAAATGCGAAAATAATTGTCCTGTCCCCAAGTACTTATGAAAATTATGTGTAATTTTAAAACAGTCCTAAACGGAAGTCTTTTCTATGACTTAAAAGTCCGTCCGATGACGGAAACAATATCCGGACGCCTTTATTTTCGTTTTCCTCCCAAAATAACCCAAACTGAATAATCATAAGCGAGGATTACAAATGCTACTATGCATGGTACCTATATTATATAGGACACAGAGGCATGATGATTAATTTATTGTGGTAGGAAGAGAAGCGACACACAAAATGAGGTCTTCTCGTTCAATAGTATAGAAAAAATGAGGCAGATGATTTTGATAGGACATTCAAAACTCGAGAGAAACTGACAACTCATTTGTGTTTTGAACGACGAAAGACGACGACGCTCACAAAACACTACATAGAAAACTAAACACTGAGCAACACGAGCCCACCAAAACCTGTCGGTAATCTCCGGTGCTTCTGGAGGGTATGCAGGTCCTGCTCTACTGTTAAAGATACAGTATATTTCTAAATGAGTCTACAAATTGTATAATTAAAATAGAAATATGAAACATGGTCTTCCAGCTTTTGAAAGGACTTTCGTGAAGGTAACGAACATTTGGATTGTTGATTAATAGAAGTTCTCAAGATAGCTATTTTAGGAACACGACGAGCATAATATCCGATTGGTGACCTTGTCATCCTAAAGGGGTACTCCATTAAGAAATTGAAGACCTGTATTAAAATATTTTATATTAGTCAGATAAAAGGTCAAACTAATTCAAATATTAATATTTATAATTTTGAAAATATTAACCCCGGTAATTATTTCGTTAAATACATTTGCTTTGTTTTTAGATAAAAACTTTTTTGTTCGATAATTCAAGGTCATAACTCTCTTACTACGAAGATTGTGCACTTTTATATTTGTAAGCTTGCATAGAAGAAGTTTCTGTGAATATATACGAATCACTCCCATATACGGGTTAATAAGTGGACTAAAGTTTGTTGTTCTTAGACCTTAATTTAAGTTTAAAACTTTTCGGAGTTGTTATTTATTTTTGTCTATTCTTTATTCTTCTGCGTATATTGTGGTACGCTGTTGTTTACATCCCCTGTTGTTATAGTCATATCTTAACATACTCGAAAATAAGTGACGTATGTGCGGGACAGTATAACAGCGGTCAAATACGAGCTACGAATTTAACAATTTTGTTCAAAAAATTATAAATCGTGTTTTAAAGACAAATTTGGGAACATCATAACTTACGTAACACATAGATGGAAAACGGGTACTGAATAACATGTTGATGCCACTTTGTAGTTTCAGGGCAGTTGCAGTTTGTGTAAACAAGTTTCTAACTTAGGAAGTTTTAAAATCCAATATTAATCACAAAGAAGATCTTATTATTAAACCAATATCTAAATTGAAATGTATTTTTGTATTTAATATTGTTTTGAGAAGAGCTTATTGGGACCTTGAAAGAGAAAGATTTGTTTTTCAAAACGATATGACATAAATCAAAATATTTCGATGCAGGAACATTGTGGATAGTTTTTACCAGAAAAGAATTGGTTTGGCACTTTATGTCAATGCCATTTATTTTTTGCCATTCCTATGTTTAACTTGTGTTCTGAGAGACTATAAAAATAAGAAGATTTGGTATAATTGCCAATGAGACAACTCTCCAGCAGAGACCAAATGACATAGAAGTTAACAACTCTAGATTACCGTACAGCCTTCAAGAATGAAAAAAAACCCATTGCGCATAGTCATCTATAAAATGTCCCGAAATTATAAATGTAAAACGATTCAAACGAGAAAACTAAGGCCTGCTTTCTGTACAAAATAATGAACGAAAAACAAATATGATATACAGTAACAAACGACCACCACTGAATTACGGGCTCCTGGGTTGGGGCAGGCACATGCAGAATGGTTAAACTAGTTTGAAGGCGCCAACCATCCCCTAACCTGGGACAGTGTTGTAACAGCACAACATAAGAACAAACTATAAAAATCAGTTGAAAAAGGATTAACTCATCAGATCGGCCAATAGGAAGAAGACCTTAGTGACCATATTTCAATTCCCCAGCCATCCTTTGCGGTAATAATTAGAAGAAAAATGAAATATATGATAATAGTTTCAAAACAAGTACCGGATTCATGTATCAACAATGGTTATTGGTGAATTCGAACCGATAAAATGATTAATTGGTTTCTGTAATTTAAAAAAGAATTACATTACTTGCAATAATTAGACATATGATAAATATAATTGTTTTTCTCTCATTAAATTTATTTATATACGTGCCAATTAAGTGTCTCATTATAATCATTATTTAGGGGTTACTGCAGTTCCTTAAATATTTTCAGTTTTTAGTTTCATGTGCAGTATTTGTGAACTTGTTGGTTTTTCGTCGATTTTCTTTTTATGTCATGGTGTTATCAGTTTCTCTTTGCCTTATAAGTTTTGTCCCCATGGTGTCTGTCGCCTCTTTTTTCTGAACTCGTTATCGTATTAGTTGTTAAAGTCATTATAACATGATCTTTATGCACGTTTGAATTACAGTCAAACATACCATTTGAAGCTCATGTATAGCACTCAAATTGCCCTCAGAGGAATTCAAAGTCTATACAGTTAAAAGGTTTGTTATTGACTATAAGGTAATTGAAAGAAATGTGTTGAAATCAATCGCTAATGTCGCAGGCTTGAACAGCAGGATGTCAATTAAAGTTTCTGTTTACTTCTGTAAATTTAACCTTGAAGGAAAACAAGGTTTAGTGAAAGTCGGTTAAAATAGTTTTGTTAAAATGAATTTGAATAATTTGTTATTGAATAATTTGTTATTTGGCTATACATTTGTACGGAAATTTTATATGTCTACCTATGTTTGCGTTATAACTCAAACCTTTCCAAACATAGGAAGAAATATAAAAAAAAAATGTTTTTGCGCCAATACGCTTTCGTATACATTTGTGCGTAAACGTATCACAACACCTTTTTATTATATAGATATAAGAAGATGTGGTATGAGTGCCAATGAGACAACTCTCCATCCAAGTCAAAATTTATAAAAGTAAACCATTTTAGGTCAAAGTATGGTCTTCAACACGGAGCTTTGGCTTACACCGAACAGTAAGCTATAAAATTACTTGTGTAAAACCATTCAAACGGGAAAACCAACGTTCTAATCTATATAAAAACGAGAAACGAGAAACACTTATGAACCACATCAACAAACGACAACTACTGAACATCAGATTCCTGACTTAGGACAGGTGCAAACAAATGCAGCGGGTTAAACGTTTTAATGGTACCAAACCTTCATCCTTTTTCCTGAAACAGTAGTGTAACATCACAACATAGAAAGACACACTATAAAATATCAACTGAAATAACTTAACTCAATCAAAGGACATATTAACACCAGTGAACATACACTGAACAAATAAATTTGACCTATGATACAATGTAAATACAAAATAAATGAACTAAGGAAGAATAATAAAAGTAACACGTTATATCGGTATGAAATGTTAAACAATTTAAGAAAAACAATATGCTCGAACAAAAATATCAGCCATTCGCAATAACTTTAAACACAGGTAAATGAAAATAATTTTGTTGTTAGGTATACGTGTACAGTTCCAATAGAGAAAGGAAATATTTTTACAAAATAAAAAATTTTGATGTTCATAGTACGAAGTGGAAATTTATAGTCGTACCAAACACTTATCAAAGCTGGTGGTATATAGACCAGATATAACCCTGAATAACATTAAATAACAAAAAAGCATTACAGTTAGTATCAACAGGTCAAATAAACAATATATCTACCAATATGATTAAAAACACTTTACATTTCTGCATAGTATACGTAGGTTATGATATGCTGTTTACCTATTGTAGTCTTAGTTGTTCTCATTCCCCAGTTATTTCGACACTGAATATTCCTAGGTTGCGTTGACGTACTTCGTTAGTCCTTATCTCTTAATTTCTACATATCTTTTTTCATGAATTTGTTTTAGATAAGCAGTTGTCTATCGATGTGAATAGATACCACTCTCCTTTTCGTAAGGCAAAAGTTCAAGAACATTTGGTGATATTTTAGTAAATTGCTATAAATAACAATAAAATATATTAGAGTATATGTCAATGAGACAGTAACTAAAGAACACACAGTCATACAAACAAAGTACACCACACAATTACAAATGTACACTTTCAAATCAGCCTAAAAATCTAGAAACATTTGTCTATCAAAGACTATTCAAGATCTGTGTCCAATACAAAATTTCCCGAAGGACAAACCTTTAAAACCCAACTACTAATGAGGAAGCTAGAACGCATGTAGTCCTTTTATTTTCATATTTATCTTAAATGTTTGTATTCTAATACCCTGCATCGGCTAAGCTAGTCGATCTAGTACAAGGCAGGGTTCATATTCATTATAGAATTGAAAGCTATGTTTTTGAACATTTACATGAATTAAAACCAAGCGACTGTCACAATTCCGCTTCATGCTAAAATTTGTTTGTCACTTACTTTTCGAATAAATGTCCAAACCACAGCGTCTTTAAGATATATGATGAACTTAGAGGCCTGTTTCATACTTTAACCTTAAAATTAACAGTGAGCATTGGTTAAAAACTGAACTTCCATATTCATTCATCCTGTAAATATGTGCATATACACGTGGCAACATTCCAGCAACACCTGCATATTACATATATCTTCCTGCAATGCTGGGACATTCCTAAGTTTCCTAACGGGACTTTTATTTAGGGTTGCTCCTTTCATGCTGAATAACAAATGAACAGGTAATTTATAAGTTGCGGTCTTATACATATGTATTCAGCAGCAAAACGAATAATATTAGAGGCACAGGGAGTGCTTACCCTCCGGAGCACCTACATGGTGGTCACCTTTGGTTTGTTTGGTTGAGGCTCTTTGTTTAGATTTTTGTGTACCGCAACGGCTCACTTTTTTGTCATGATCTCGTTTATCCTTATTTATTAATTATTTTAATTACTTTGAAATTACATACTCATACAATTTTACTTAAATTATATTGTTCATTAAACAGATTACAATTTCCTTCTCTGATATTAATTAAGAATGGTTTGCGTAGTTTTACTGCAAAGGTCTTTAATGTAAACAGGAAGTAGGATAAGTAAAATAAAAAAAATATCGAACTCCAAGGAAAATTCAAATCGGAAAGTCCCTTATAAAATGGCAAAATCAAAAGCTCAAACACATCAAACGAATGGATACCAACTGTCATATTCCTGACTTTGTACAGACACTTCCTTATGTAGAAAATGTTGGATAATTATCATATAATCTGTAAATTGCCTAGATATTATACCAGATCCACCTAAATACCAAACAAATTAGTACTTGAAATATCAAACGCCTACGTTCCATTTATATATCATTATACTTCATTTTAGAGATGTTATTTTCCACTTGCAGCTGAAATCTATGACATTACATATATTTTACAATAAGTATGCTTGACATAGTTGATAAATAATGACTTTCATTATTGCTGAAATCAGATACAATGTAGAACTGGCGCAATTTTATTTGAATTTATAGTTTTTACATTGATCGGTATTGGCCTTGTCCCACTATGAAGAAATCTAAATGATACATCTTGGTTTTAAAGAAATTTATAAATTTAAGGCTTTTTTAAAGCAAGATGCCAAAACGAGTTAGTGTCATTTTACCATTAGTTTACGATTCGATTTATTTGTTCCCATATCAACCATGATGGAACTTGATACTAAATTTCGTTGATAATACAATATAAATGAAAACGTAAGAAAAATAATTTTACCAAATGCTACAAAAGTCGGTTTTGCCGTTTGAATGTTAACTACACAACAATTTAGTAACATCGTGTTAAAGCTAAGCTCATCTCATGAATACTAGAGTTCAGTGCAAAAATAAAAGAACATACCCCCTCCCCAACCTGCTTAAAAGGATCAAAATCACATGCATTCTACTAAAAGATGTTGTTTTAGATATCGTTAGTTTATAAAAGGGATCTATAATTCATATTAAAACAGTATATATTGGTTTGTATGATAATGGAACAGACTTTGAGTGTATTGGCATTGGATCTTGAACTACCTTTACAACTTTTTTAAAACTGTTAAAACTTGATTTGATGGATGATATTTACTCGTGATACTGTGCCCATGTTTGATGATATTTATTATTGATGCTGAGCCCATTTGATGGAGGATATTTACTAGTGATACTGAACCTATTTGATTGAGGATATTTACTGGTGACATTGAGCCCATTTGTTGAAATTTTTATTGATATTGAGTCGTTTTGATGAAGGATGTTTACTGTTGATTTCAAATATAAAAATAAGAAGATGTGGTATGATTGGTAATGAGACAACTTTCCACCAGAGACCAAATGACGTAGAAGTTAACAATTATAGGTCACCGTATGGCCTATATTAATGAGCAAAACCATAAGCCCATTTGATGTCCGATATTCACTAGTAACATTGAACCCATTTGATGGACGATATTCACGTGTGATACTGAATCCTTTTATGACGAATATTAACTAGTGATATTCTGACCATTTTATGAGGATATTAAATCTTTACTATTGATACTGAACTCATTTGATGGATGATTTTCAGTATTGGAATACTTAGCCCATTTGATGGAGGATAGTTAAAAATGATTTTTTGCCATGTGCAGTGGTTGTTTAACAGTAATCATGGGATATTATTCATTGACCCTTGTAAGGTGCACTATGCAGACATGTTCTATTGTATAGAAAACATTTCATTTAGAATGAGTTTGTGACCAATGATCTGTGTCTTTGTTGATAAGGGGAAAATTGATAAATAAGTTTTTAACGCCTACATGATAACATATTTGGTCGTCAATACTACTAGTATATTCATATTAGGCTACCACCGCTGAAGTAAAAGCAGTAGGTCAGTTGTTTAAATGGAATATAAATGTATAATTTTTATAATATAAATTAAAAAAATGTTTGTCTATAATTCAACGATGCTTAATTCAAATTCCATTTACAATCAACTGCCAAGCATTTTCAAAGAATATTTGTGCGTTTCCATGATATCTGGTATCAAACATCAAAGAAAATTTAAAACAATTGCCGATTTAAAAGTTGACATAACCTTTGGTAATTGACATCTTTAATTGTCTGTCATTGAAAATTTTATTCTATAATATAAAATTATACGCCTTTTCTGTAGTTTTTTCGAGTTGTAAAGGGTAATAATGTCAAACCATAATAGATGATTGGCTTTAAGATTCATGTCAGAACATAATTGTATGTTTTATGTTGACGGTATTCACTAATTAGAAAAGACAAATGTTCTTTTTTCAACTTTGACTATCAGTTCAAAAATAGAGTTTATGTAGGCTATGTTAATTATCTTTGTCTCTATTAAGATGTACAATGACTTTTTACACGTTATCAAATATAATGTGTGTTTCAATTCAAAAGCAATCTAACACAACAAAACCAAAGAAGCTCTTTAGAATTGTGCATACAGTTTTTTACTTCATAAAAAAATGTGTATATATACATGTATATAAACAAGTCTAAATTGAAAACACTGTACTAAACAAACTTAACAATGAAAAATGTATTTCAAAGATAACACAGTGGTGTATACTTATAAATTGTTTGTTCCAAAATATTCAGATAAGAATGGAAATCGTGAATATTCTTTTTGAAGCAACATCTACTTGCGTGCCAAAAGCGGAACAGGAACACATAACTCTGCTGGAACACATGAGTTCACCGCCGGTTTTATTTTGGATGCGTGTTGCTGTTTTCTGTGTAGTGTTTTGTAGACTCATTTGACTATGGTGTTGTTTTTCTTTGGCTTATTGTTTTTAATTTTTCCTTTGGTATCTTTTCTGTCGTTTTCTAAACCAATTCTTAAAAAGAGTCCTTCAAGCTTTTTTTAAAGTTTAGATTCGAGTTAAAGAACTAACGAAGACGACTTTTCTGTCATATATAATGTTACCTGTAAACCAGTATTCTTAGAGTAAATGCCAAATACATATACGCCATTTGGTCTCTGGTGGAGAGTTGTATTGTTGGCAATCATACCACATCTTCTTATTTTCATACCAATGTTTAATAAATATCTCATATGTCAATTTTCAGACAAATAAAGAATTGGAAAATATGGGGAAATGTAAAACGAGAAAGATCATGAGGGCTGAAAGGATGAAAACAACACATAGTTATAAACATCAAACATTTCACTAGTTATGTAACTAGCACATGTGAATCTCTAAGTAACTGTTCATGTACCATATAAAATAAGGAGATGTGGTATGATTGCCAATGATACAAATATCCACAAGAGTTCAAATGTAGTGGATGTAAGCAATTATAGGCAACCGTGCGGCCTTCAAAATGAGAAAAACTTGTACCGTAAAGTCGGCTATAAAAGGCCCCGACATGAAAAATGTGAAACAATTCAAACGAGCAAACTAAGGCATAATTTATAAAAAACAATTTGTGAAAAACAAATACAATGACAGACATGAACCAACATCAATTAATTAATCACTGAACTACGGGGTCAAAGTAATACACCTTATCGCTATGTATGACTATCCGGATAAGTTCTAAAACTACACAACTTTTCAAACCAGTTGAAGATATCTGGGGCCTTGTTCAAACAATGTATTGTGCATAGAACTTTTCATAGAGACATGTTTAAACCATCCTAAACACATCAAACAAAGTATTTTCAATTACTTTAATTTGTCTATTAAAAATTGCTTCTTAAACTATCAAAGTTTTTAAATGTCCGCTTTCCGAACTTTTTCCTCCTTTAGCTCATTGCTGATGACCTTTGTTTTGCTCCACTTGAACTCAACAGGAATTTAATTGTAGCCAAGCAACTATTTTTCCCGGATTGGACTAAATAGCGATAAGGTGTATAAGTTCATCCGGTCATATATACATCTTACAAAATAAGTCAATGACACAAAATCGAATCTCTAAAATAATTTATCCAAGCTAGTTTCATCATATGCTTTTTTGCTTATCATAATTCTTATTTTGAAAATTCCGCGATTGTCTTAAAATGGCATAATAGATGGATAGAATGTGCATAAAATGTTTAAGAGATCTGTAATAAAAGAAATGGCGTTTATCATGAGTAATTTGATTTTCATACTATATGCCTCATTTATAAAGAGATTGTTATGATATTGTAACTATCATATCTATTTAGTTAGCCTAATTTGTTTTGTGTGGCCTAAGAATGTTTACATTATATATTGTGTACAAATTATACACATTGTGTTACAACTATGCAGTTTAGAATTCACTGAAACATTCATTGATACTCATGGAATGATTAGAACTTTCTATTTCACTTACATAACGTTTCCAGAATGATCATAACAAAAGATGCGTAATTTATATTTCTAGCGTTGTCTAGAAATTTCCGTTTGAGTATTTAAATGCAGACCCAAAAGTTAGTAAAATATAGAGACATAGAAACATAGATAGACTTAGACATCGTTAGACATCAACATTCTCACCAGTTGGATTGACACTTTCATTTACAAACTACATCATACTAGATTGTGACCAATTGGATATAATATTCTGTGGATTCCGAGAAGATTTCCGGATAAAGGAAAGATAAAAGATTGGCCATATATTTTGACAGTTAAGTTGACATTTCTTTTTATGTAATATTTCTTGTAAACTTGTGTATAATAAATCTTGTTAAATTTTATTATTGATTTGTGTCTTTTGTTGGCTACAATTAAAGGCGATTTTCTGCCGTAACAGAAATTGGGGCTCAAGTCCGGGATCACGTTAATATCTTAATAAAGATTTTTCAGTATTTTTATTAGAACTAGCCAACAAAATTCTACAATATGGCATTTGATGCCGGAAAATTTTGAAAACGCCAGACCTGGAAGGGTTTGATAATTCAAAGAAAGAGGAATTAGTGTTGCTTGCTAAACATCTGAAATTAGACTTTAGAGTATCTATGAGAAAACAAATTATAAAAATTTGTTAATAGACAAATTAGTTGACTCAGAAATTTTTGGTGAAGAGGCTCTTGAACTTAAGGTCGAAAATGTTGATGCTACCAAATTAAAACAGCTTGAATTAGAACATGAATTTAAATTAAAACAATTGGAAAACGAAATCAAAATAAAACAATTGGAAAAAGAAGAAAACAGGCAGAACTTCAAACGAAGGAAAGGTTAGAGATGGAGAAAAAGAAAAGAAGAAAGGTTAGAAATGGAGAAAAAGAAAAGAAGAAAGGTAAGAAATGGAGAAAAAGAAAAGAAGATGAATTTAAATTAAAACAAGATGAATTGAAATTAAAACAGGCAGAACTTGAAATGAGAGAAAGGTTAGAGATTGAAAAATGAAAATTGAAATGGCAAAAGAAGAAAGCAACATTAAATTCCAGTCAAAATCAGAACATCTTAATTTTGATGCAGCAAAAACATACGTTTGGTTCCCAAATTTTGTGAAAAACAGTTGACAATTTTTTCCACAGTTTGAGAAAATTGCTCAAAATTTGAAATGGCCGAAGCCTATTTGGACTACAATGCTGCAAAGTGTTTTTGAGGGCAAGGCCGCTGAAATTTACTCAGCACTTTCATCAGAAAATAGTTCTGATTATGACACGGTTAAAAAGGAAGTTTTGAAAGCTTATGAGCTAGTGCCAGAAGCATATAGACAGAAATTTAGGTCTTATAAAAAGTTTGATTCACAAACCTATGTTGAATTTGCTAGGGAAAAAGAAGATCTATTTGATAAATGGCTTACGTCAAAGAAAATAAATAAAAATTTTGATAATTTAAGACAATTGATGTTATTAGAAGAGTTCAAGCAGTGTGTTCATTTAGACTTAAAAACACATTTAGATGACAAAACTGTTGAGACATTACAAGATGCAGCTGTTATTTCCGATAATTATACCCTTTCACATAAGAGAAGTTTCAAAGGTCAAAATTTTAATACTTCGAGTGGAAATTACAAGAATCAAAGCACTGAGCGTACTGATAATAAACCTGTTGCACAGAATAAGAGTCAGTCTAGTTATAATATGTCTAATCCAAAATTTGATACTTTTGAGAAGAAGTCACTGACTTGTGCTTATTGTAAGAAGAATGGTCACCTGATGGCTGATTGTTTTAGACTCCAGAAGAAGAATGAAAGAGATAATAAGCCCAAGACCAGTGCTTGTACGACACCCGTTTTACCCATACGTTGGACATTCCTGCGAGTCAGGCGTTTAAGTCCAGTTTTGTGATTATATGGAGGATTATATACCCTTTATGTCTGATGGGTTTGTTTCTATTGTTGATAATACTACTCCTCAGCCTATTAAGATTTTACGGGACACTGGAGCTTCTCAGTCTTTATTGTTAGAAGGTGTGTTGCCTTTGTCCGAGGAGACTTCTGTTGGTGCCTCCGTTTTGTTACAAGGTGTGGAGTTAGGTTGTATAGATGTTCCCCTCCATCGTATTTATCTGAAGTCAGATTTGATAACTGGACCAGTTGTTGTGGGTGTTCGTCCTAATCTCCCTGTTGAGGGTGTTTCATTATTGCTAGGAAATGA
Organism: Mytilus coruscus; assembly: GCA_017311375.1. Lineage (NCBI taxonomy): Eukaryota > Metazoa > Mollusca > Bivalvia > Mytilida > Mytilidae > Mytilus > Mytilus coruscus. Next base: position 32,521,815 of record CM029600.1, read on the forward strand.
TCTAGCTAGGAAAAAAGTGGTTGCTAAACCAATTGTTACCAGTGAATCGGTGGTGGATGTTAAATCACCTGAAGATGATGCTGAACTGTATCCAGCTTGTGTCGTTACTAGGGCGATGGCTGAAAACAACAAAATGAGGATTTGCAAGAAGACCAGTTTGATTACATGGACCTTTCTGACACCTTTCTAGCCGACACTGAAGGTCCCGGTAGCTCAGAGAAGGCCGTAATAAGACCACCTAGTATTAGCAAGAATGTAATTATGCCATGGCCAGACGTAAACAGCCATTCATTAGACCGAAGGACATTTGTCGAAGAGCAAAATAAAGACCCTGAGGTTCTTCAGCTCAGCAAGAGGGCTCAACCACAGGAGGAAGCAGAAAAAGTGGCCGAATGCTATTACCATTAAGACGGCATTTTAATGAGAAAGTGGAGGCCCCTGATGCTATCCCAGAGGAGGAATGGAGAGTGGTATACCAAGTGGTGGTGCCTTAAGTCTATAGGCAAGACATTATTGGTCTTGCCCATGACACCCCCTTGGCTGGACACTTAGGCATAAGGAAGACTTGCCTTAAGATCTTGCAGCATTTCTACTGGCCAAGACTAAGAAGTGATGTCGCAGAATACTGTAAATCATGCCATATATGCCAGGTTGTTGGTAAGCCTAACCAGAAAATACCACCAGCACCACTTCTGCCTATTCCAGCCTTTGAAGAACCTTTTACCAGAGTACTAATTGATTGCGTTGGACCTTTACCGAAGACCAAGACCGGAAATGCGTATTTATTGACAATCATGTGTATCTCCACTCGCTTTCCAGAGGCTATTCCGTTAAGGAATATCAAGACACCTACTATTGTCAAAGCTCTGATCAAATTTTTCACGCTAGTAGGACTTCCAAAGTCTATACAGTCCGACCAGGGTTCAAATTTCATGTCAGGTTTATTTCAGCAAGTTGTGTACCAGTTAGGGATTGCTCAGTATAGGTCAAGTGCTTATCATCCAGAATCTCAAGGTGCCTTAGAACGTTTTCATCAAACATTGAAGAACATGATCAGAACTTTTTGTCTTCAATTTGACAGGGATTGGGATGATGGTGTTCACTTTTTACTTTTTGCGGTCCGAGAGGCTGTTCAAGAATCCCTTGGTTTTAGTCCCTTTGAGTTGGTATTTGGTCATACTGTAAGGGGACCTTTAAAATTGATAAAGGAAAAGTGGCTTACTGAACACACTGACATGAATCTTCTAGACTATGTATCTAGATTTAAAGAAAAATTGTATACTGCTTGTCAAATTGCTCAGAACAATTTAAAAACTGTTCAGAATAAGATGAAAATATGGTATGATAAAGATGCCAGGGACAGAGTTTTGAGCCAGGTGATAAGGTACTTGTATTTTTGCCAGTCCCTGGACATCCATTACAAGCTAAATATTGTGGTCCTTATACCATAGAGAGTAAAATCAATGATTTGAATTATATTGTAAAAACACCAGGTCGGCGTAAACAAAATAGAGTGTGTCACATTAATATGTTAAAACCATATTTTGAGCGTACTAATGAAGGTGAGAGTAAACCAGTTGCCACTTTAGCCATGGTTAAATTGGAGAACAATCATGACAAACCAGATATAATTGAACCACCTTTTAGTTCTAAAACTATGGAAGAGACAGTTAGATTGAAAAATTCAGAAATTTTGTCAAATTTAGATTCAAAACTTGCACATCTGTCTTTTGATCGTAGAGAAAATTTAAAAGCTTTGGTATTTTCTTTTAAAAATCTTTTCCCAGATGTGCCAAACAAAACCACTGCTGTTTGTCATGATGTCGATGTAGGTGATGCTTCACAACATCCTTACCGGCTCAATCCACTCAAACTTGAATTTTTGAGAAAAGAAATTAAATATATGCTTAACAATGATATAACAGTGAATGGAGCTCTCCTTGTCTGCTTGTGCCCAAACCAGATAAAACCTTTCGTTTCGTAACTGATTTCAGAAAAGTGAATTCTGTTTCAAAATCTGATTCCTATTCGATTCCAAGGATAGACGATTGCATTGATAATATTGGGCAAGCAAAATTTGTGAGCAAATTTGATTTATTGAAAGGTTACTGGCAAGTCCCATTGTCACAGAGAGCTCGCGAAATATCAGCTTTTGTCACACCAGACGGCTTATTTCAATATACTGTAATGCCGTTTGGCATGAAAAGTGCTCCAGCTACATTTCAAAGAATGATCAATAATGTAAAAAGATTTAGACTGTTGTTATGCTTATATTGATGATCTTATTGTATGTAGTGATAGCTGGGAAGAACATTTAACACATTTATATGATACTTTTGATAGATTGTCACAATCAAATTTGACTGTAAATCTTGGTAAAGTGAATTTTGCCAGGCCACTGTTGATTATTTAGGGCATACAGTTGGCCAGGGTGAAGTGAAACCTATTACGGCTAAAGTGGATGCAATTACTAAATTTCCTCCTCCTACAAATAAAAACAACTTATGAGATATTTAGGCATGATTGGATTTTACAGAAAATTTTGTTCAAATTTTGCTACTGTTGTTCAACCATTGACTCATCTTTTACGGAAAGATTCTAAATTCATCTGGAGTGAAAATTGTCAAAACGCTTTTGAAAATAGCAAATCACTTTTAATTAATAGTCCAGTTCTGATCACTCCAGACTTTGAAAAACAATTCAAACTTGCCGTTGATGCAAGTGATGTAGGAGTTGGAGCCGTTTTATATCAAGAGACAGATGATAATGTTGAGAAACCTATATCATATTTTTCTAAGAAATTAGATAAACATCAGAAAAATTATTCAACTATTGAAAAGAGTGTTTTGCACTGTTGTCTGCACTTCAACATTTTGATGTATATTTAAATCCCACTGTGCATCCTATTCTTGTTTATACTGATCATAATCCTCTCACCTTCATACATAAAATGAGAAACAAGAACCAGAGGTTGACTAGGTGGAGTTTATTGTTACAGGAATATGATGTTATTGTAAAACATATTAAAGGTAAAGATAATGTTATAGCAGATGCTTTATCTAGAACATATTGAAACACTTTGTATATACTATGCATTTTGTACATATTATTCATGAAAAGTTTTGTTACACTCAAACTTTTTAAGGGGAGGTGTTATGATATTGTAACTATCATATCTATTTAGTTGGCCTAATTTGTTTTGTGTGGCCTAAGAATGTTTACATTATATATTGTGTACAAATTATACACATTGTGTTACAACTATGCAGTTTAGAATTCACTGGAACATTCATTGATACTCATGGAATGATTAGAACTTTCTATTTCACTTACATAACGTTTCCAGAATGATCATAACAAAAGATGCGTAATTTATATTTCTAGCGTTGTCTAGAAATTTCCGTTTGAGTATTTAAATGCAGACCCAAAAGTTAGTAAAATATAGAGAGACATAGAAACATAGATAGACATAGATAGACTTAGACATCGTTAGACATCAACATTCTCAGCAGTTGGATTGACACTTTTATTTACAAACTACATCATACTAGATTGTGACCAATTGGAAGATTCTGTGGATTCCGAGAAGATTTCCGGATAAAGGAAAGATAAAAGATTGGACATATATTTTGACAGTTAAGTTGACATTTCTTTTTATGTAATATTTCTTGTAAACTTGTGTATAATAAATCTTGTTAAATTTTATTATTGATTTGTGTCTTTTGTTGGCTATAATTAAAAGGCGATTTTCTGCCGTAACAAGATCAATATGGTCACCACCAGAGCCCAGATTGCTGAAAAATAGATAATACATGTCTGTGGCTTTGTTTATGTTTGTGACACCAGTACATTTCAACACTAAGGGCGAACAATGCATAAACCTTCTCTGTTTCTTTATACAAATATTTAACATTGAACCAATATCAATGCTGTTGGATAGATAAACTAGCTATTCATCCAGTTCTTCATAAACATATTTGAAATGCACAAACTTTTATAGTGACATTTGAAACATTGTCTTCTCTGTTTGCAGTGCACATACATATCAGACATTGTTAACGATTGGACATACTTCAATGTATGTAAGGATGTACCACTGCACAAATAAATTACAAAATATGAAAAAAAGAAAACATGAATAAACATTTTGTCCCTATTTTTAACAAAGTACAATGTTTTGTACTCAAATTTAAAGCGTTTATAATATGTAAGAGAAGGGAAATTGAACTTTGGATTTACTTTTTATCGAAATGGATATTAAAAAGAACGGGCGAGCATATCCTCTTTATTTGAAAATACTCCTCCTACATTTCTGTGCTATATGTGTGCAGGTCTGAATCATTTTGTAGTAGCAAAAAACAGTTATAACAAAACTATTAAATTCTAAAGCAAATTCAAAAAGTGGAAGTCCATAAAAACTGACAAATCAAACGATATCAATCAACTAAACAATAGATTAATATGATTCATTTTACATCATAAACATATACTGATGAAGGATATTTGTTATCCGAAATATTTATAGATAATTACATTTAATATTTCCTTTTTTAGTATTGGTGTTGTTTTGTACACTTTTAGACATCATAGCTTCATCAGGCGCGTGCAGCCATCCAGGTAAAAATAGGATGATGTAAAGAATTTTTTGCAGCTTAATGTACATGTCTTTAATATATTTTTACAGCTTATTGTACATTGCTATTCTTAAATCAAAACAAATAATTGCGTTAGTTAAATAGTAAAAAGTTCAATAATCTAAAATTCTGTTTTAATTAAACCGGCTTTGCAAACTATTGTAGTATCGACTTAAATGTAAATTACAGGTATTAAAAAAACGAAACTAATTACATCCATTTCATGTAGATTTTTTAAAACAGTATGTTTTAAACATATTTCATCAGATTTCAAATTAATCTCAGCTTCACTTTCTGCAAATCTAAAATGAACAATTTCATCTTCAATATGCTATGTACAGCAAAAATTAAGGTAGCACAATACAAAAGCAACTAAATTTTATCAAAATTTAATTTTCAGCTGTTTTTGTTACTTCTTAATATTTCAAAACCACAGAAGAAAAATTTATTCACATATCTTGCATTGTTAATGAGTTTTGATGATAATTAGTTTTATAAACAAATGCACGTGTCTTACTGATATAAGATAAAAACATGTGGGCAGTACTTTGTGTTTAATCAATAGAATCATTTGATAGCTTTATGACCACTGACCAGCAATAAAAATAACAGTTATGAAAAGAGGTGGATTAGGGATTTATGGAAAATGAAGATAATGAATTCCAAATAAAAATACATTTCTATATTGGAGCTGCCAGGAGAAAAAACAAAACTACTATTTGGAGATATAGAGAGAATCAAAATATAATTTTATAGATATAAAACAAATATAATTGTACAACAATTTTAAATGTTACTGATGTTTATACTAGAATTTCTTGAGGAGAAAATTTAAATATGAATTCTTTTAAAAGAAAATACAAATTAAATTTTCATTTTCAAACTGCAAAAATGAAAAAAAAAATCTACTTTGTGTAAAACAACATATTGCCATTGTATACAAATTCTAGAAATCCCCCATAAGGATCCTCTAGACTGACCAACTGATCATTGTGTGTACACGTGCATAACTTACAGTTTGTAACAATGCAAAAAACTAAATTTATTATTTTATGTACTAAAAGAATAAAATCCATATTGAAAAAAGTAAATGCAATGTGTAATTAAACTTCTGGGATCATTAATAGTAAAGGTGTATCTAGTGGACGGATTTTGACCATATCAGTAGCAACTGACTTACAGCAAGGTCAGTAATGATATAACATCTCCCGTCAGATCTGGTTTTGATGCATAGGGTGTGCATTTTCTTTATATTTAGAATTGCTGAATTGGAATATTTTCTTACTGGTCAAAACCTAATTGATTTATGATTAAAGGCCAATCCTGAAGTATCCCCATGGTACATGTGTGAATTATAATGAAGTTAATGGGGTACAAGTAGGAACATCCTTATTAACTCAATTGTGACACATTCATTTTATCATGAAAATGAAGTTTTAAATGAAATTAGCTTCTAGATGAGTGCCCTATATGCCTGATTTTCACACATGTTGTTTCTTGACCAGTTATCTTCAAAAGGATGTCTCAGATTTCCCAAAACATTAATAGAACAAATTTTATACCCAATTAAATTTAGCGATCTCTTATGAATTGAGGTTGCAAACTTTATTGAAGGTTTATGAGAGAATGAAATACAATAGGAAAAATCTAAGACACCCTTTTGGAGGTCAAACTGTGTTGTACAAGAATCTATAAAATATTTTGGTTTGGTATGAATAACAAAGAACCTAAATTCATTCAAGTGTGAACATCACAATATAGCAACTAATTACATAATAATTAATTATGTAATAATTATGTCATAATGAAATTATCACCATTTGAAAGATTAATCTTTCTTCTTTCTTTTGGTACCTCATTTATAAAATCTAAAGCTGGATGAAAGAAATTACATCAGTTTAAAGTTGTCTGATTGGGGGTGAAAAAAATCTTTGTATTGTGCTACCTTAAAACAAGAAAATACGTGTATTTTAAAAATTATCATTATTAATCTGTCTTTCACGCAAGTGATATTACCAAAGATGAATACCTAAAATTTTGAGTAAGTACACTGAATTAAAAAAAAACACGTTTTGTTGTGCAATGTCATGTACGTATTTTAGATACGTGTTCCTACATTGCTGAATTCAGTAATGGCTTAAGTGTCGGAATAAAGTGCTTTATTTTTTTCGTTGTCGCTATTTCCATATATACCTATACTTATTTCAGTACGTTCCTTGACATACAATCGAGTTTTTGGTAAGTTAAATTAAAGAAAAAATATATAATTATGTAGGTTTACTATCTATGAGCATTATCACTTTAGTTTATTTATTCGTTATTTATATAAACATTAGTTTTGATTTATTAATAATGTAGCGAATATAAACAGTCCGGATTTTACTTCATCAAAATTAATTCCCCATTACGTCACCTATCTTTTTTAATTTTTTATAACCGAATAGTATGTGAAAATTGATTCAAAGTTTTCAAATATCCCTAAGCTTCATGTTGTAATTTGAGTATACACACGTATATTAGATGCAAAAATCCTAAATTATGCACCTACATTAAACTTTTAAAGGCATTAGAAACAAATGTGTTCCATTAAAATATACCAACTTGGCCATTTTTACCTTCTATAATAAAGAGTTCCTTTTTTTAATTTCAACTGATTATCAGCCTGTCAAATTGTAGAATCAATGGCAGTTCATAGGTGTACAGCATTGTCAATTTTAAATTTTGGATTTTATACAATTATTAGGCGATGGTCTCAGATACCATAATAAACAGGCTTTTTCGACAAAAGATAAGGATAATGACATTACCATCAGAAGAAATTGTGCTGAAGTTTATAAAGGGGCTTGGTGGTATTATCAATGCCATGAGGCTAATCTAAACGGATTGTATGTAGGAAATAAAAAGGATGAAAAAAGTATGCGTTGGAGTCAGTGGAAAGGAACACAGTCAATTATTGGGTTTTACATTTTGTTCACTTGAATACATATGTGCATTAAGCATTGTTTGTATGTACACATATATAATGGTGTTTACTTTATCTTATATTCAGTACATTGTAACTCCCTACAAAAGTTGGCTGTTGACGGTATTGCGTGTTTTTAAGCTTGTTCTACTCTCAACGTTGTATATGTTAGACTTTCCAAACGTATAGTCATGCGCACATTTGATGAAAATTATTCCATAAACATGTGTTGTGAGTACGGACATTAGATATAGGAAGATGTGGTGTGAGTGCCAATGAGACAACTCTCCATCCAAATAACAATTTATAAAAGTAAACCATTATAGGTCAATGTACGGCCTTCAACACGGAGCCTTGTATACTTTGTTTTAGCAATGTCTATATATCTATTTACATTTGCTAAACGTACGGTAACAACTATTTCAACCGTATATTCTGGAACAAACATAACGTAACAATCACTAAAGCTAGTCTTTGCATATAAAGCAGGGCGGATCCAGCCATTTTAAAAGGGGTTCCCAACCCAGGATAAAGGGGGGTTCCAACTATATGACCCCATTCAAATGCATTGATCGTCAAGAAAAAGGGGTTCCAACCCCGGAACCCCCTTCTGGATCCGCCACTGTAAAACATATGTTCATAGTCTGAAATATCAATCACAGTTTGGCATCGACAATTTATCTTTTGTGTGAGAGGGGGATTTTAAACAAAGTGACAGTAACAATTATTCTCGGGTCAAACATTTTTTTTTTTTACTTTTATAGAAGCAAACGTTTCTTCAATAACCTTGATAACGTAGGCAATTCTTTTAATGAAAGTTGTTTTTATTTCATGACTTAGTTTGGAAATAATTTAATTGTTGATTGTTGAATAAAATACTCCACATTTTTTTATAAAGCCCGACACAAGTATACATTACCTTCTTGGTGTCGTATGGCGTTCACATTTCTAAATTCTATACGGTATGTTCGTTCATGTTCACACTATGGGGTCCTCATTAACAGGGATGTGAGCCTTACACAAAAACCATTGAAATCGACACTACATAAGTTTTACGGTCATCAGCTTTACACAAAACCATTGAAATCGACACTACATAAGTTTTACGGTCATCAGCTTTACACAAAACCATTGAAATCGACACTACATAAGTTTTACGGTCATCATCACGAATTGGTTGTCCTATACGATGTAACTGTGTCTCAACTCATTAAGGACATTTTTTCTTGGTCTTAGATTTTTAGATATACTAGTGTAGTCGTCTGATCTATAATTTTACCGATTGTGTACTATACCCGAATGTGACATTTTGACTGGCGGTAGATACATGCACAGCAGCAGACACTTACCCTCAGTCAGTGTGGACGTTCTTCTGTAATTCGTGCAATTCCCTAGTTTTGTTTGCATCCTTGATTTGTGTCTTCTTAATCGATTTATGAAATTTAAATATCGGTAAATTACTGTTGCCTTAATTTACAATAACCTGTGTTAAGCGGAAGACATTCGAATGTCACATATCTAATTTTACTGATGCGTGATGAAATTCATACACAGACAATAATAGAACTGTGGATCATTGATTAATTTCTGCGAAGAACGCTGCGTATAATAATATTATATTTTAGTAAATGTATTCCAAACGTCTCATGATTAGGATACCTATATTTCCAAAATATGAGATTTTCGGGACAAAATAATAACAATCAAATGCCACCAAATATAAAAGTATACATAAATGATTCAGTGTAACAAACTTGTTTGCTTAACGTGCAGTGGCCAATAGTTCAACCATATTCTGGATAAAATCTCAATAACAATCAATATAGGTAGGTTTTGTAAATACATCGAACGGGACGAATAGCAGGAAATGTAGAGGTTCTTTACAGCTTCGGACGGATGCGTCTGTGTATTATACTTTCCACACAGACATACTGACTCAGACGGAGAATCTGGAACAGTTATGGGCTGAATGAAAAAGATGAAAAAAGATACAGAAAAGATAAAGAATAACTTATTATGTAGCATCGTCCTTAATATCTCTGGAATATTGGCCAATGGACGTATTTATCTTTTCTCGTCTTTTTCATTTAGACCATCAGGTTCTAAAGTATGGAGGTGGTGGATCCAAAAGTTTTCTCTTCTCCTTCTCGTCGTGGTGTCCCACTAAGCGTTCACTTCTATAATTTAAAGTAAAACTATCAAAAGGATGTTTCTTTGAGCCAGTGAGGGGACATTTATTTTGGTTGATCGATGGTTATTTAGCCGTATTAAATATGTCCATTGTTTCTCCAACGTACTGAATGCCACAGGTGTTACATGTTAAAACATAAATTAAGTTCTCCGTTTTACAATTTGAATTAACGTAGATGGTGTAACTTTGTTTTGTAAAGGAGCTGATGGAAGAACAGCTAGTATTGGCAGATTTACAACATAAACAATTCATTCTCCAACGTTGTTTGTAGCAACCGGGAGATGGTGTAGGTTGCTTTGTTAATACAGCTGTCACAAATTTGTCACGGATGTTTTTAGGTCTTCTGAAGGCCATGACTGGTGGTGAGGAAATTACTTTTTTTTTCAAATTGGAGTCATTCTCTATAAATTTCCAATGCTTTCGAACAATGGATGACACATTTTTAAAATCAGGATGGTAAGTGAGTAAAAGAGGTGTTCTGTTGACTCCTTGATTCTTATCCTTGTACTCCAGAAGTTCTTTGTGGTTCATTTTGTTTGCTTTTCCGAAAGCTGTATCAATACTGTTGTTATTGTATCCTCGAACAACTTGATGTTTACGTAGTTGTCCAAGTCTAGCATTTTGCTTATTTTCAGTTGAGCATATTCTCTTGATCGCAATACCTGACCGAAAGGGATACCACGGGAGCAGTGTTTGGGATGGCAACTTTTTTGTAGAGAGAAATTGATGTTTGTCTGTTTTCTTCGTATGGAGGTCCGTTATCATGGTTCCGTTCTGTATGTAACTCGTAGTATCAAGGAAGTTAATTTTCTCCATTGATGTTTCGTGTGTAAACTTAATTGGATGGTAAATGGTGGAACGAATGTTTTAGAAATTCATTCAGATGGTCATGCGAATCTGTCCATTTAAAATCAATATCATCAATAAATCGAAACCATGAAAATGACTGGTATGCTGCACTAGCCAAGAGGCCGTTTTAAGTTGGCCCATAAATATGTTGGCATACGAAGGTGCCATTTTTGTGCCCATACTAGTGCCGTCTATATGTAGATAGTGTTTGTCATTGAAAGAGAAGTTGTTGTTCTCTAGTACTAGTTTCAGAAGTGTAAGAAGACTCTCGGTTGGAGAATTTTTGTCACTGCGATTGTTCCATACCTCTTCACACGCTGATATTCCTTCGTCTTGTGGAATATTTGTATATAAAGAAGTCATGTCCATGGATGCGAGTATAGTATTGTTTGGTAAAGGATTAAAGATTTCCATTTTCTTTAAATAATCAGTCGTATCTTGAATGTAAGAGGGGAGTTCTTTAACATGAGGTCTTAAGTGATGGTCTATAAGTTCAGATATCTTTTCAGTTCGTTGACTATTTGCTGAAACAATTAGTTGGCCTGGATTTCCAATTTTATGTATTTTAGGCAAATTATAGAATCTTCCAGCCTTGGCTTTGTTCTCAAGTGGTCGAAGATAATCAAATGTGTCATTATCGATATGCTTTTGGTCGTACATCTCTTGACGGGTGATGTTGATTTTTCGAATTATAGTATTTTGTGTTGGATATGTGGTTAATTGCTTGTAAAAATTGGAGTTTGACAGTTGACGATTCCCCTCTTCTATGTAATCTGTTTTATTCATAACAACCACAGCGCTCCCTTTGTCGGCGGGTTTTATTACAATATCCTCTTGGTCTTTTAATGTTTTCAAAGCGATACTTTTGATTTGGATAAATTATAATCTCTTTTATTTGTTATGTATAATTTTATATCAGACCTCACGTAGTTGATAAATGTCTCCAAGTTTTGGTTTTTACTTTTTGGTGGTTTCCATGAAATTTTCTTCCTTAATTTCGGGATGGGCGTGACTTCTTCATTGTTCTCAGCATATGAATCTGTTTTATTCGGCTTCTTCAAGATGTTTCTTGCCTCTATTGTAGAAAAAATCTTTCAAACGTAAACGTCTAGCGAATTGGTCTAAGTCCTCGTCTAGCTGAAAGTTATTTACATTTGATGGGACAGGACAGAAGTTTAAACCTTTACTTAAAAGAGATTGTTCAACACATGTCAGTTCTTTAGATGACAAATTCACCATGCTTTGATACAAAAATGTATCACTTAATTATCATTTTTCAATACTCTTTGGACATTTGGAAAGGGTAGTTATTACCCCATGCCTGATATTCCTTGTAACAGATTTTGATATGTTTATGTATTCAGACTACGATTAGCAGGGGTTTCGGGATAATAAAAATAAAATCCGGAAAAAAAAACTAGTTTTGAGATTTCTGGTTGGACATATTCCCCATACATGTACTTTCGTACAATTTGTATTTCATTTCTACTATATTTTAACACACAAGAAAAATACTTCAACAATTTCTGCCAATTAAAACCCCATTCTTAAAAAAAAAAGATGTAAAAACACAACATTTTTATGATACGTGCACTTTCACGTTTATTTTTTTACAATTATTTCTCATATTAAGGTTTGATAAATATCAGAACAAATATTCCTCAATTGCGTGTCACATTTTGCCTCATTCTCATGATATTCCATGTAGAAAATACATTTAACAAAGAATTCAATTCTACATGAAACAGATGGTGATTGCTGATTAGGAAGTCAAATGTCAAACTTTAATACACAGGGGTCATATAAGAACGAATACCGATTTTAAGTTTTGCCTTATGGAATTCACTGTTCAATTAGTGTTTTCTGTGACTAGTTTATAAGCAACTAAAAAATGGATTGACAGCTGTATTGTTGTTAAAGTACAGAAGATTGTTTTTATATGGCAGTTGTTATCAAATAGTCCGTTTCTATGTATGTTGTCGTTTGTTGTTGTAGCAGTTCAGTGTTTCTGTTCTTCCGTTGTTCTCTTATAGTTGATGTGTTTTTTGCACCCCAATATTCTCTATTCGTTATTTGTTTTGGTCAATATTCTCTATTCTAGTCACCCTATCAAAACCTTCATATACCAAGTAACTGTATTTTAAAATCTGAATTGTCATAGAAACTAAATAAGTTTTAAAGAAGTACAAAAACACCACACATACTTTAAAAGACATTGTAATTAAATGAAATAAAATATTAGGCCAATATATCTAGAGTCTCCTAGTGACTATTATTATATCGAAACCTAGTTTATGTACTTGAAATTGTATTCATACGTTTAGAATACAAAATTATTTATTTATTTTCTGATTAGGTCAATAAAATTCTGGTTAAAATTTTGTACTTCTCAATTTCTAATTAATATACATTTTTATGTCATATTTGTTTTTCGTTTATTGTGTTGTACATAAATCAGGTCGTTAGTTTTCTCGTTTGGATTGTTTAACATAAATTTTGTCATTTCGGGGCTTTTTTTTTAGCTTACTATGCGGTTTGGGGTTTTGTTCATTGTTGAAAGCCTTATGGTTATCTATAGTTGTTAACTTCTATGTCATTTGGTCTCTGGTGGAGAGTTGTCTCATTGGCAATCATACCACATCCTCATAATATTTTATTTAAACTTATAAGTAAATGTCTACCTCTAACGAATCACAACTGTGATTTGGTTTGTGTTCTCAGCTAGGAATATTAAAATGTCTTACGTTTTATATTTCTAAGTTCTTAGTTCTGGTTAACCTATTTTTGCAGATAAATTTCATGGGTATATTGATCTATATATATTATTTTCTATTGTATTCTATATCTATCTACTTTTTTAATTTATAAAGTTGATTAAAACGTTGTTTAATGATTTACTCTTCTTTCATCTTCTCAAATATTCTCATGTTGAGTAACGTACATTTGTATGTTTGCGCTTTCACAAAACACCGTATTCTTCTTGTTTTAATACTATACATTATTATAACCGCAAAATAAACACATTTATAGACCATTGCGTAAAACAGAGGTTCTGGTCCCGAAAGAAAAGGGCTTGTATGTGAGATGCTCCGTCTACGCTATTGATACGTAAATGTGTGTTAAATAAACAACTTAACCTGTTAGGATGATGGAGGATGAATTCTTAACGTCTAGTAGCAACTATTACATGCGTATTGAGGAAAAAAAAGTGTAAATGGGATATGAATATCAATCTGTTTTGTACTTTATCAACACGCTGAGTAGAACTGTTAACTATTTAGGTCACAAGGTTACAGTCCACAAGAAGTCATGTGTCATCCTAACAAAACTTTGATCTGCATTTGCTCTTATTCCTAAATGACGCTTGCTTGGTTAAGATGCAGCAAAGGAAATTTGTCTATGTGTTGGTTTGACACAACCGGGGTTGAACCTGCGATCTACCGCCCTCGAGGAGGCCACACCGCCACGAGACCATTGAGCCGGTTCTTCTTATGTAAATAATTAGACAAAATTCATTCCTATTCTGAGTGCCAATAGAAATGCAACGCATCATATATAAAGCCCCATCTGGCCCCTGTTGAATGTTAGTTCTATATAGTTTCTTTAAGATACATTTACATTCAGAGTCTCGTCTCGCGTCGACCTATTCAATTCTGAATTTTTTCAGTAAACAATCAAATTTTCCATCCAAAGGAGATTATACTGCTCAAAATGCAAAGTATTGTTGTTGAACCAAATTACATTTTATGATGACCTTAGCCAAGAGGATTAATTGTGGTTGAAATTGTCATTCAAATTGTACATTTCATTTGGGGGATTAAAAATGCAGAATTTGTGAACGGTCGGATCTCAAAATGAAAAAAATCGGAAAATTGCAGGAAATTTCAAATATGTATATCCAAAGAAGAAGAAGGACATCTCGCTCAAGTTTTCTACCAACTAGCCCCCACTTTGAAAACAACTCACACCAAATCGACCCACCGATAAAAAAGGAGTTGAACCCGCTGCAACATGACCTGCAAACTCATATGATAAATAGGATAAACATTATGCACATACTTACATCCTACTGAAAATAACTTGCACCACCGATAACAACTGCAAACTACCGCCAGCTATTATACTAGTTATTAGTATATAAAACGTTTTAAATACATGTCAAACACTCGCCAGCACTTGCAGTAGCACATTCCAATAAAAATGCAAACTCACCACTAAGAATATTTCTTGAAAATGTTACGAATTCACAGTAAGCTTGAAACCCTGCTGTTGTCCTTATACACTTTAAAAGAAATTAAGTAAAAGTTAACAATTAATGTATAAAACTTTGGACTAAATGACAGTTTATCAACCGTTTCGTCATCTTTCAAACAAATATAATTATGGTCCTCGGATGACATGAATTATTTTTGATAATTATAAAATAAACGGAAAATATGTCCATGATACACAGACGATGCCCCCGCTTGCATATAAGGTTATCAAGGGACATAACACAAGAATGAAAAAATGACGCCACCCAAATTCGAACTTGACCTGAGTTTTGTGGTAATAAGCATTGTGTATAAGTTGATTGAGGCAAACTAAAGTTAGGGAACGGAAGCCAATTTCGTGACGTAGGTACGGAAGAGGCGGAAGATACCAAGGGGAAATTAAAATTTTTTAAGTCGAAGAGAAACTAATATCGCAAATACAAAAGGAAAAACAACGAAAAACAAAGTTAAAAAACTAAAGACTACAATAGTATTTTTACGTTTTTAGCATTGGATCGATACCATGGCTGGTGGACTATTAGTCCCCGAGGTTTTGATCAGCTCAGTAGTCGGTGTTTATGTTCTGCCTTCGATTCTCTATAGCTTACCTTTTTAAATTCTCCTTGTTGAATTTAAAATTATGGAGGAGCTAGGGCTCCAACTCCCTCATCCAAAGTTGACTTCTGATGAATTTGGCTGTTCGTTTTAGGCCCCTTTTTTTCCATATAGCACCCTTACGTCAGGAATATGACAGTTGTTGTCCATTCGTTTGATGTGTTTGTGCTTTTGATTTTGCCATTTGATTAGGGACTTTCCGTTTTGAATTTTCCTCGGAGTTCAGTATTTTTGTGATTTAACTTTTCACGTATTCAGGTATTTATAGGTTTTTGGCTCTTAAATTTTTAAGTTTGATCGTGAATTATTCTTTTTTATATTGATTTTGTGTAATTTTCATATTTTAGCATTTGTATTTGTGTTTTCATATTTGACCTGGGCTCATTGGACCTGCTTGATATAATGGGTAAAAGTATATAATGCGCTCATGGTACATCTGAACTTAGCCAAAAGTTAAAACATTATTATAAACTTGTTAATATGATGTTTTTAATTAGTTGTTAAATGTTTTACGGTCTGTAAATCCTGTTTATTCCTTTTTTTTTTATTGTCATTGGGATAGTCGTATTTATTGTCGGTCTGATTTATTAATGTCTTGTCTAATAAATTGTTTTAATTAGATTTATTTTGCACAGTATATTTATTGTAATACAACTTTCCTAGTTGTTCGCAGCTACGTACCACAAATGTCTGTCAACTATTAGATCATGAGAAGGAAATGACAAAAGAAAAATGAGGAAAATGAAAGTCTTTTTTTCTACTTTACAAAATTATTTATATACTCTCTGTCTGGTTTTTAAATGTTAGACATGAAAGGGCTTGTGTTTGAATATCATAAGTTATTGAAAAAACAGGAAGTGATGGGGTAGAAATTTTTTAAATCTTATTTTCGTGTAAAAGCCAATAATGCTTTTTGCAAACAGACTAGACACGTTAAGATAAAAAAAAATGTTGTAATATAAAATAATGGTTTTTAACCGGGTTTTCGAACAAAAACCTCGTAATGATTTCGGAGAGGTTGGATGGGTGTGCGGGTTGTTGCAATATGATAAATCATTTAGATTATTTCAATAGACACATTATTTCCAATATTACTGTTTCATGTATATATAAATGTATTTATTGCTGGTATTTAAAATATCTGTAAAAGAAAATGTATATAAAGGCAATGAACATTTGTTGATTAAAGAGACAAGAATGAATATGGGTTAAGAATAGGATACAAAAGTAGAACGAATTTTTACAACCCCATGAAGTACATTTCGTCTAAGGAAGAAGAACTTGCAATAAGGTTAATTGTATTTTTAATTACGAAATTTGATGTAATAATACTAAAAAATAATTTTACATAACAGCTGAGCTTATAGAACCAAGTTGTGTACTTTTGATTTTCATAGCAAAATTAGTTTCACAGTAAAACATGTATTTAACCTACAACAATCTCTTATTGTCTAGACGGTTGAAAGTAATGAAGATGAAATAGAAGTAAAATCATTTCTTATTTCTTGTTTGTTTCAATAATGAAATTGTATGTCACAATTCATGTCATGTATGTCTTAATAATGAAATTGTATATCATAATATACAAACTAATACAGTTTTTTTTTACATCGAAACTGAGTAAATAAGAAAACAGATATGATCATGATCATTTTATTAGTTTTACAATAAAACTTGCATTTAAACAAAACCACCATATTACATGTTCTTCTCTCGTCTTAATCATCTGAAATAAAAAATAAGAAATGAACTACTGAAAATGTAGCATAAAATTAACGTTTTTTTCTTTAATTACATGTACGAAACTTCATGTAATCATACTAAAACTATTAGTTTGTTCACCACAGCTTAGCATAAAAGAAAACAATCATTGTATTACTATAACATTAAAACATCTAGTTAACAAACAACAACATTACTACTCTTTGTGTCAACGCTTTAAATATGGTTTATGACAACTCAAAATGTTAACAAAACAAAACATCTTAAAACATATACATACAGACTCAGTTTTCTTTCTGACAATGCTTTTGAAGTTGGTATATTTATCGTTAAAAATGTGAAAAACATATGTTTAAACCAGAGTTACAGAAATTTCCGTTTCCATTTAACTGGCACTACTATCTGAGTCATGGTGAAGTTCATATATTCTCCTGTCCGGTTTAGAAAATATCAGTGATTTGACTTATTATTAACCTGTGTTCTAAAAGTTTACGAAAACAGTATACAAATGTAAAATACAAGAACAGTATTTGTCCACGCCATGTAATGTCCGATAACTCTAGATTTTGCCAACTGCAATCTAAAGTGAGGATTTTGCAGCCATGATGGCAGATAAATCTGATCAACAATATTAATTACAGTAGATGGCAGCACTAACAAAAACTAAAACATAGATAAAACTAGAGTGGCATGCGTCAGTACCATTGGTGTTATTTCGTTGTCAGTTTTTTCGGTACGTTTCTTATACATAGCGCCGTAAATATCAAAATATTAAAAGACATCCAAGGCCAGATAACAACATGTAAATCATCATCGTTATGAAAGAAGAAACAACCATCCATCAGTTCATATGTTCACATTACATGTACACTAACAACAATAAGCCGAAGATTGAAATAGAGCAAATTTAGCCATGAACAAAGTACATATCTTCGATGATTTGTTCTATGCCAAATCGTTATATAGCGATTGATTGTCATAGAAACAACAAACAAAATGCTAGAACATTTTATCACTCGACTAAACAATTGCTATAATCTACATATCCAATCTGACTGACTGTCTATAGATCGTTTTTCTGCAGCTAGCGCTACCCACTCTGATCCCAAAAATTGATATAGCGAATATATAAATATAAACAAACTTGTTAAAGCGTATGCTGAAATATAGAACCAAATTGGATAATGCCGAAATGGTCTTGTTCTCATAACCAATAAATTACACACATTTCCAAATGTACCAAGAATAATCAAAACCGGTGGTACATACGTGTTCACAATATGTTCAAAGTGTCTTTCAACAGAATCGTCTTTTTGTATACTTTGATAGTTCCTTGAATGATTCATGTAAGAAGAACTGATATTGTTTACGGTCACGGTGCATCATTTGACAATAAAACGCACTGTTGTAAGCAAAGGCGTAAATGCAGTAATAATGTACGCGTCTACAATTAGTTCAAGTCTCCCTTGTATGCAATAAATTAGGAAGATATATTTTAGTTTAGTTATTTATATACTATAAATTTATAACAGTCTGCTGATAAGCTTGTTATTTTAACACGGAGCAGCCAACATACTTAACTACAATTTTACTATGTATAAAAGAAATGATCCATCTCAAAAAGGCATCTTTTTCTCGTCATTGTTATGACGTACAATATACAAAAAATGCAATTCGGTCGTGCATCTTTCAAAACCAAAGGAAAGAAATAGGTTTGTTTTGCCTTTCTGTTTTTTTTTTTTTTTTTGGTTTCATAGCGAATGCATATAAACCATATGTTCAGACTATGTATGCCAATTGATTTTCTGTTGTAGTTCAGTAAATATTTTAAAACTTAATATAAAATAAAATTTCGATTGAACATATATACGCTGTATCGTGGGATATTATTTTGCGTTGGATTTTAATAATAAGCCGGTCTTTAACCACTCTCGTTGAATTGCCATTTATCTATTCTGCTTTTAATACATATTGCATTTTGAGTTCCAGCACTAATTGTTTATGTGTTTTTTTTTTTGTTTGTTTGTTTGTTTTTTTCTGTTAAAAGTCTGAATATTACGTTTGACAAAGGATTGACGTTAGTATACACGATCTACCTTAAAATAAAATAGAATAATTATATGTTATTAAAACGTCAGTATATGTCATTTTCGTGTATAGTGAATAATGTCGGCATTATTAGATAACTATAGAAATATTACTAAAAAAAAACTAGGAAGACTTTCTTATAACAGCTAAGAATGTATATATAGAATATAGCTTTTGTTCTATAATAGTACTAAGGAAAACAAAAACATAAAATACAGAGCTATTTGAAAGAAAAACGGCTAACATTTTCAAAGTTTCCTAATATTAATAATCAAAAGACATAGCTAAACAATATTTATATAAATCCAATGCAACCTTCGAATACTTTATTACAGGAAGTTGACATTATTGCATTTACAGTTGTCATCTGTGAGCTCCACCAAGTTAAGGTATCGTTGATGGTCAAACACCTATCTTGTATAACGACGCGGTGCACAGAACACATATCTTAAAAGACACGATGCATGGTTAGTATTCAAGATTAAGTATACAAGAGCAAGCGATAAATAAGATCCCCTCGAGCTGGTAATCAAATGATGAAAAGATACAGTTTACAACGCGTACGACCTACTGCAATTAGAGCTAGTTTATTGTTTACGCAATCCCTTGACCCTAATAACGTTACCAGTATTGAAGACAACTTTATCATCAATCTTTTCAGATACAATATTCACTCATTTTGTTATTGTAACAACTATATTACGGCAAGAAATACAGGGCACAACTAGTTCCTTGTAATGGGTCCTGTGTAATTGGTATACGACATCGTATTAGTTCATGTAGGCAAATTGTTCATCAAATCTTACATTTCAATGAACTGAAAAGGTATGGATAGTATTTGAATAGTTTATTCCCTTAGATAGAACGGATACTTAAATGAATGGTAAATCCATATGTTACCGTCAATAAAAAAAATTCGGATTTAAAATATGTCATTTATAAAAATTAAAAGTGTTATTTGCACGATTGATATTGGTGCTACACTTAATGTGTGTCACTGGAACGTCGATCAGTTGAACGACCTTTTTTAAATCATTATTTTTAAGTTGATATAAAATCACTTCGACAAGGACTTTATGTGTACTTAATATTGATCATTAAATTGAATAAACAGGTTTCGGAACATGTTCATGAACTTACCAGATGTGAGTACTCTCCAATTAATTATTTTGCATAGATTTGGTTTTACTATAAAATAAAGATTTGCACAAGTTTGTACCAATACCAGGACAATGATGCTTCAACACAATCAATTTAGTTCGTCTTAACTGGATTGTACAGTTATTCACGCACTGAAACAAA
Organism: Mytilus coruscus; assembly: GCA_017311375.1. NCBI lineage: Eukaryota > Metazoa > Mollusca > Bivalvia > Mytilida > Mytilidae > Mytilus > Mytilus coruscus. The sequence continues at coordinate 32,542,431 of CM029600.1, forward strand.
TTTGATTTTTCCTTGGTTAACCATTATGTTGACATCAAAACCTTCAGGTGTTAAAATGTTTATTGTCATGCAAATGTTTTTTTTTTTTTTTCTTGGATATAACTCATAGCTTGTATCACTGCTTTATCAGCTTATATCAATAATGATATATGTTTCCATCGACCCTATTTGCCTGAGCTATACTACAGCAATCATTATCAATTATAACGTAATTGGCAAAATGTAGGTTATATGAATTGCATCTTGTATAATAATCTATTACTTGATCAATATATTGATGCAACAACTTGTAAACATGTCATCAGTATTTCCTCGTCGGCGTTATCTAGGGTTATAACACAGTATATGATGTAGCATCGCAAGCAGATAGGAAAAGGTTGATTACATGTTTTACCAGTTGTAGTATTAATATATTGATAAAGAATTAAATTATTACACCATAAGCAATTCGGGGTAACGCAGACCTTGACCCATATTTCTTTACATATGTCTATAGTGTGTTCAGGTGAAGATGTTTTGTGGTTTAATGTATTGTTGGGTTGTTGTCTCTTTGGGTGTTGCCCCACTTTTCCGTTTATTTATATTAATATCTTCTTTTTCAGATACAGTATATGTGTTTTTTCCCGCACATTGGTTTGCATATTGCACACTTGAATTGAATAATTTAGAAATTCTACAAATAAAAGTGACAAAAAACATTTACTGGTTATATGTATTACTAACATGACAACTGGTATTCATAATATCGTCATTAACTATATCCGGTAAATAAACTTAGATATAGGAAGATGTGGTGTGAGTGCTAGACAACTCTCCATCCGGTAACAATTTATAAAGTAAACTTAGCATAGATACCACGCTTAAACATTTTGTATGTTAGATGCCTAGGTAATCTATTCCTATGGTAGCAAATACTTAGTGTTTCGAAAAATCAAAAACACTGTTATTCAACAGTTCATTTATAATAATAACCATGCCAATGATAATTCATGTCAACACAAAAGTGCTAGAGTTGAATTCTATACATGTAAATGTTGATCATACATTAATTTTATGAAATCATTAAATGACGCATTTTTTTCCTTTTTTTTCCACAATAATATAACATTTCAGTAGCTCTGTAATATTCACATTATACATCGAAATGTGCATTTACACTATACTTTATATCCATTTTGATTTGATTTGCTCTTTAGCTTTGTATTAGATATTTTGTTTTCAAATATATTGGTATCTAGATTCACCAAAGAGACATTCATAGTCGAAATGCGTATCCGGTGCAATTAAATTAGTTCCGTTTATGTTATTACACATTACAAAATCTGAAATAAAATATTTCGTATTTAATGTTTAATCGCTATTCTCGTGTGTTAATGGATATAAATTCCAAATGATATTGCATGTGTACATTTAATTATGTGCATAAACGTAACAGTGATGGTATCTATCGGTCAAATATCCCTTGATTAATTTTCAATCTTGTATAAAAAAAAAAAAAAAAAAAAGAAAATTTGAATATGCGGCTCAATTTCACATCGATGAAAAAAAAATCTTCATAACATGCCAACTAACGCTTTTAATCAAACATCATTATTGAAATGATAACTGGATGAAAGTGCTCCGTGTTATGCTTAACTAAAGACTGTATAATAGTTTATATTGATTTAGAATAGTACTTTATTCATTCCCCTGAAAAGTTAAGGAAGGATAATAAACTTTGGTCATTTAAATTCAATTTTCTCAAATGAAGTTATATTATGTGATTAGGAATATTAATCCATCCAAGACATCTCTTCATGCAATTATTGAGGTCTGGCAAATAAAAAGCTAATGTTTTGATGAGTTGCAGGATTTTCTCAATTACATGCACTTTAATTTCATTTATCGATACTTTATTAAAATAAATTGGATTTGACAAGCAAACCAAAACATGCATCTTTATCATCAAATCTGCGAACACCATGCATACTAACTACTTCAGTAGACAATTCTTAAAATTTGATTTCGAACTTTCTTTCCGCATTAATTTTTCGAGATGAACAAACATACATAATTGTTATTTTTTTATGGGTTTATATAAATGAAATATATTAAAATGTTAGACATCCCAAATTTAAGTAATGCAATTACACTTACTTGAATAGAACAGTAGTTTTCTGTTATAAAAAAATCAGATAAATGCTAGTAATCATGTAAAAAGTACATATGCTTATTTTTGAATGTTATTCAGATATACTTCATTTTAATAATTTATTTGGGTCTTTAATCACAATTATGGCCGTAATTACACTTCCATGACCGTCCATTCTAATTGCTTCGCGTATTTAATATCTAGATATGAATTTCGGCAACTGAAGTTTACCGATGTTCAAATGCCATAATCGATGAAAAGAGACACATCAAGGTAACATAAAAAAGTATTTGCATCTAAAATGATCAGTGTAGTATGAGTGTTCATAGATCCATTACATTTTTTTAATTATGATTTGTATCAACGATATCACTGGTTTAACCCATTCGGAAAGAGTATTTACATATTTTATGTCACGTGTACCCCCATTGTCTGGTATACTTTATGCCTGAACTCAATAATATTTCAATAGTTATGTTTCCAATTGATATCTTAGGCGCACAGTTGTTCGACTCTTTGGTTAACACAATTCGCAAGAATATTTCGTATATATGAATCGGGAACAAGCAATATGTTGCAATCATTAGGTTTAGATTTGAGGTCGACAATATTGAGATCAACCATCACACTTTTGTATTTAAAAATATTATCCGCAATAAGTATCACACATGGTGTCACAGAATTGCGACTCCAATGGTCATTTGCAGCAAAATGTGTGTAAAGAAAAAAAAAAGAGAAAACATGAACGTCATGGACGTCAACATGTTGATTTCCTATTATCTTAGCTTTCAGACACTGAAAGTTATTGATTGTTTCTTAAAGCATTATTATCAGATACACTGAATATGATATTCCTTTTGAAGGCAAGGATAAACTAAAACAAATCGGCAAATTGATCTGTTATATAATGCTGATAAGAGAGTAACCAATCTTTAGAGGATATGAGAGACTTCATCTATAAAGAATAAAGAAGATAACAAAGGACTGTCGCAATAAAAATCCCAAGTCAATGATAGACTTACAACATTATCATCACGTATGAAAAATCAGCAGAGCGCTGCACAGAAAACAAAAGAATAGGCAACATAGTATAAATCTCTCAGTTCATATTCCAGAGCTTGCGTTTCTCTAAGATAATTTCTTTTATAATTTGTTTCTGCTGACAAAGAAATTATTGAATCACGGGTTTCTAGTGGTAAAGTTGAAATCATCCCTTCGAAAGTTTAATTGACGCCTTCATGAGTTGGTTGACAGTTATGGGATATCTGTGTCACTGATGACCACGGATATGTGATAATTGTCGTAGCCGCTATTCTCTTTTCCTTGAGTGTGACATCACAAAATCAGATCATCAAATACTTTGTACTTACCATGAGCAACACGACCGAAGAGTGCAAAATATTGAAGCAGCTTACCCTTACGGAGCACCTGGGCTCAGCCCCAGTTTTTGGTGGGATTCGTGTTCAGTCTTTAGTTCTTTATGAAGTGTTTTTGTGGATATGTTTGTCTTTTCCTCGTCTTTCGTTTTTTTCCATAGTGTTGTTTTTTGTCCAGGATCATTAGTTTTCAGTATCCCCATGGTGTCTTCTGCCTCTTTTTTTTCTACAGTCAATTGAAATGAACACATGTGTTCCGTTTTCTTTCTCCTTTGGTGTAAACTAAACGCAATTATTCGGTATTGTAAAAAGTAAAATTCCTACAATAAAGAATTCCAAAATGGACGACATTATTATTTCAATTTATAATTTATATCTTTCTCGGTGTATAAAGTGCATGTATTTTGCTTCGAAGCAATCTCATATTTATAATTCAATGCCCGTTGCTCACTAGATAAAATAATAATCTCTAGCCATTAAATGTAATAACGTATTTAAACGGAATTACTACACAGTATAATCATCCCTAAAACAAATAGCTATAGTTCTGAGCAATGAAACAGCTTGAAAGTGAGTTTGATGCATTTGTATCAGTTGTACAGTTTTATGACAGGCCTAGCAGTGAGAATAAACACCATTTCTGCTGGGTCATCGTCAAGTTAATGGATAGCAGCTTTTAAATACGCTGATTAAAATGTTCCATGTTTTATTCATAAACCTCCAACTGCGTTCATAAAAGTGTTTTAATTTGTAGTTAAATGTAAAAACGTAAATACCATTCCTTTAATGATTTATAAAATTTATAATTCTGTCAATGATTCGAGTTACTATTTTTGTAGCCGAATGTATTAAGATCGAACTTAGTAATTTCTTGAGAAGATGTAATAAGCCGTAAAAGAGAAGAAATATACCAATGGGATATTCAAACTCATAATTTGGAGACAAATTGATAACGCCATGGCAACAAACGAAAAACGACGAAAAGACAAGCAACAACTGTTTACAAAACACCACATAGAAAACTAAAGATATGAAAAGAGCAACACAAACCCTTCCAAAAACAGGGGGTTATCTCAAGTGCTCTTGAAGGGTATACAGATCCTGCTGCTAATGTTGCACCGGTCGTGGTTCTCATGTGAGTTTACACTCGGTGTGTCTAATTCGGTGATGTCGCATTCGAGGAAAAGTCAAAACTACTTTCTGTCACAGTGTTTAAATTCTAATTAATTATTCTTACATAAAAGATAAAAAAATCTGATATTTATAACTTCAGCAAATTGAATGGTTTTACATGTTTTCATATTTTTCCCAAACGGGGCAATTCAAAACTCATTTACTATACAACTAAATAGATAGGATAAAATTACGAAATCCAAACGTTTAAAAGGTAAAAGCCAGAAAACGCTTAATGATTTTCTGAATAAACATAGGAACATGTTTGACTACATCTTGTAATCAACTTTTTTCACTGGTGTTCATATGTCGATTTCTTTATTTTCTTTCACAATCTCCTTCGTACTCCCTTGATACAATTTCTACTATACTTTATTTTCAAGGTTAATACGGGTGTCACATGTGGAGCAGGATCTGCTTACCCTTCCAGTTTTGGTCTTTATTTTTTTTTCGACATGGCGTTGTCAGTTTGTTATCGACTTGTGAGTTTGAATTACAAATTTGTATTTTTCGCCTCCCTTTTTTGTATAAAGAAAGACATTATTAATCCGAAATAAATGTTTGTAATCTATAACGTTTTAATTAAATGTCCATCAGAAAGAAATTTATACCAGATTTCTGTTTTGGAATCTTATTTGTAAAACAAGCACTTAATTGTATTGCAAACAAAGTATAGTTCCGATTACCATAAATTCTGCACATTCTAATGTTATAGAAATTAATAACAAGCATATTGCTTAGTACTGATACGATGAGTCTAACACTATACATACCATTTTCAAAGTTTTTTCTTGTGTTGTGTTGTTACACCACTGTCCCTGGTAAGAAGGAGGTCGAAAACACATGAAACAAATTTAATCTAGCCACATTGTGACCTTTCATCCAGTGGCTGTCGTTGGTTGCTGTTTGTTCTGATAGTTTTATTCATTTATTGTTTTAACAAAAATTACGAGTTGTTTTTTTCTTTGGAATTGTCATGCTGGTGCCTTTTCATAGATTACTATACGATTTGGGTTTTGCTTATTGTTGAAAGCTGTACACTACGTTAATTCGTTCTTATTCATTAGGTATCTGGTGGATAGTTGTCGTATAGCCAATCATACCATATCTTCTTTATATATATAAATGAATCGTTAAAATTCAAGAGTCTATCCTAAATTGAGGTAAATTATATGGCCTTCCAAATACCGTTTCGATCCCTTACATTACTGAAGAGACATTAATTGGCGAAATCCGGATATGGTGTACAAATTTTTGCACCTCATGTTTGTGGTATATCATCTTTTCCGGTGGGACTCTTATCCTGAAGAGTCCCAAATAGAAGGATGAAATCGATTGAACTGGATCTGTTAAATTGTTTACTTAATATATATATATAATTTGTTTAAACATCAGCCCAACAATGTTAGATCTGTAAATTTGCTTTCCATCGGATCTCCAGCAGTGATGGTGATACAAGGCTGAAAATATATTCTGTATATACAATATGTCTAAACATCAGCCCAACAATGTTAGATCTGTAAATTTTCTTTCGCAAATATTTTTTTCTTCCCTCACCGGGATTCGAACTCATGCTACTGAGATATTGTGGCACCAAATCGCCTGATCAGCTGAATTATCTATTGTAAAGGATCCTACAAACATAAAGCTTTCGGTGGCCGGGTGTTTCTTCGTCAGTTTTAATCTGTAAATTTGATTTCGCAAATTTTTTGTTCTTCCCTCGCCGGGATTCAAACTCATGGTACTGAGAAATCGTGGAATTGTTACAGATCAGCTGAATTATCTATTGTAAAGGATCCTACAAATTAATGTTAGATGCAGTCACAGACATAATTATATTATTAGTACATATATATATATATATATATATATATATATATATGTAAACACACTTATGATTAAATTTCCTAATATTGCCACCAAATAGTCTCTGTTAAACGTATTTACATTTTCTATTAAGACTCGTGGTTATTCACAGCAGGCGCCTAATTATTTTTGTAGATCGTAAGGTTCCTTATAGTTAGCTAGATGCCTTTGTCGTTGGTTCGATGTTTCATTGACGTATACCAATAAACTCATCATAGATACCAGGATTGAAATTATATTTGTACGCCAGACGCGCGTTTCGTCTATAAGAGACTCACCAGTGACACTCGAATCAAAAAAGTTAAAAAAGCCAAACAAACAAAGTTGAAGAGCATTGAGGACCGACAATTCCTAAATGTTTTGCAAAATACAGCTAAGATAATCTATTCTTGGGGTAGAAAATCCTTATTATTTCGAAAAAGTTTGTAAAAAGTTAATCGTCTCTTTAATGCATGATGGTAAAATGCATAACTTGTACATTTATTTTTAAAAATTAATTTGAAGACGTGCATGTACTACCTTTAGTAAAATGAACTATGTGTTGTTTATAAGTAAAATTAACGATAAGTACGTATCTTAAGCAAACTAGTGTACAGAGCTTATATATTTGGTACCACAAACGACTTTTACAAATATATCAAATAATGTCAAAAAATCAAACGTCAAATGTTTTTTATTTACTTTTTTCTTCAAACACATATTTGAACTGTCTAGATTTCAGTCCGTGCTTGTTTATTCGTTGTTTACGTTCCAAATATTACAGAATGCATATATGCAAAGACACGTTATACACAGTTAATGTTTAAAATCATCAATATATTTAATTGTGATTATGTATTTTGTTGACTTGGAAAACATAAAACAAATAACAGCTATTTATTTTGTGATCGAGTTTTTTTTTTTTTTCAATAAGCTGCCTCGGGCACAAATCTAAAATATTGAAAAGATATGAAAACAGAAGTAAACATAAAATTTCATTCAAAATCCGTCATGGATCCGAATCACTTGCTGTTTGAAGGATGGCTCAATGACTTGTTGACTTACAGTAAATTGAAAGTGAAATTAAATGATTGATTTTCATTCAGGTGGTCATCTATTTCGTAAGCTTGTATGTCATTTATCTTAAATCAAATCCAAACTGTATCATATTATTTGATTGGCTTTAATATTGATGTCAAAAAATAATTGTATGTTTTTATGTTGACGGTATTCACAAATTAGAACCTTCACTATCAGTTTAAAAATCGAGTTTATGTAGGCTATTTTATTTTCTTTGGCTTTATCAAGATGTACAATTACTCATATAGATACATACTTACTTATAGATAAATAAAAGGTGTGTTTCAATTTAAAAGCAACCCAACACAACAAACCCAAACATGCTATTTATAATTGTGCATACGGTTTTTTACTTCATAAGAAAAAAGTGTATATTTATATAAACCAGGCTATAACAAGTATAAGTCGACATATGGATAGTCAAGTTCATAAAGATAACAGAAACGTGCATCTTTGAACAAAGGTCTTAGATATGAACGTAGATAAATTAGCAACACAATATAAACCCCAACTAAAACCGGGAATGATCTCAGGTGCTCCGAGAGGGTAAGCAGATCCTGCATTACTAGTAGCACCCGTATTCATTTTATCAGTACACAAACATGTTTGTACTAAACTGAAGAAGTACAGAAAAGAATAGTTTAGAAACATTATTTCTGTGTCAGTCATTGTTCCTGAGTTTGAGAAATGTTTATTTGCAGTCAGTAGAAATTATGTCTTATATGCCTAAATACGTAAATTGGGTCTACGCAAGATGTATGGCATTATTCAGTCTAAGGATACAAGTCACTAATATTAATTATTCACTTAGTTTAAATTTTACATTCTACGGTTTTATGTTGGATGCGTGTTGCTGAATCTGAATCTGTGTAGTGTTTTGTAGACTGTTGTCGTTTCATCATAATTTTTTTTTTTCATTTGGCTATGGTGTTGGTTTTTCTTTGGCTTAATATTTTTGGTTGCTCCTTTAATATCTTTTCTCTCTTTTTTTCTAAAACCATTCTTAAATTGAGTCTTTCGCGCTCTTTTTTAAAGTTTAAATTCGAGTTAAAGAAATAATGAGCACGACTTTTCTGCCATACATAATGTAACATATAATTAAACCGGTGTTCTTAGATTAAATGCGAAATACATATACGCCATTTGATCTCTGGTGGAAAGTTGTCTCATAGGCAATCATGCCACATCTTCTTATTTCCAAACTAATGTTTAGACAATATCTCATAAGTCAATGTTCAGGCAAATAAAGAATTAGAAAATAGGGAAAATTCAAAGGAGAAAGATCATGAGGGTTAAAATGATGAAAACAACTCAGTAATAAATATCCAACACTTCACTAGTTATGTAACTAGCACATGTGTATCTCTAAGTAAATTATCATGTACCATATACAAAGGAGATGTGGTATGATTGCCAATGAGAAAATATATAAAAGGTCCGACATGAAATATATGAGACAATTCAAATAAGAAAACTAGTGGCTTAATTCATAAAAAAACAAATATGACAGACATGAACCAACGACAACCACTGAATTACAGGGTCCTGAGTTGGGACAGACACATAAAGAATGTGGCGAGGTTAAACATGCTTGTGAGCGCTCAACCCTCCTCTTAGCTTGGGACAGTGGCGCAATAGCACAACATAAGAACAAACTATGTCAAAAATAGGCGTTCAGCAGTCAACATTGTGTTATAATCTTAATCACTATAAAAAAAAAGAATTATGTCAACAAAGAAAAACAAAATGGCATATAGACAAAGCACATAAGCAAAATGAAAGACAAGAGTACAAAAATGACCACAACACAACAACACATTAGCGGGATGCATAAGTACCAAGCCACGCCAAAAGGATATTACCAAAATGGACTAAACAGTAAAGGTTAATAATTTGCAAAAACGAATAAAAGAAAATTATAACACGTAATTAAGATGATAAACATTGTTAGTACCTAAAATCTATACTTAAAGACCCTCACGATTATTTGTGAAATTGATACGGAATATTTATCAACAAGGTATTGGTATCTTCCGATGAACTTTTTTAGAAAAAGGACAAGACATTCTTTGACATAACCCTGGTTCATCAACTTTCTGCTCAGACACTAGTGACGTTTTATAAAGTCTGGGTAGCAGCTGCAAGCTCTTGAATACCGAATGATTTGGGAAATGTATATCCCATATGGAGGTGAAGTCGGTATATTCCTACTAAGATGGGGGAAATTGATAATTTCAAATTTAAAATCGTCTCGTTTGTCATAGATTCTGGTACTGAAATACCCGCTTATGTCAAATTCGAGGTATAAGTCTAAAACTGAGGCAAAGGAAGCCGTATCTGTTGTTTCTTTAATTTCTAGTTCCGGAGGAATTATTAATAAAACCAATCAGAAAAGTTTGGATTGTTAATGGAAAGAACATCCTCAATATATCTGAATATGAAATCAAATGATCTGGCTTCTTTGATCTTCTTGTTTTTGACAAGTGTCTGAAGGAACTCCGACTCATATGAAAATAAGAAGAGATCGACAAGGAGAATTGCGTACGGTTTTATTAGGGAAAGGAAATTTAAATATGGATTGACTTTTTATTGAAATGGAAATTAAAAGGAACGGATAAGTAACCTTCATTATTTGATAGTACTCTTCCTGCTGTTATGAATTTATATTTATATGTGTACAGGTCTGAATCATAGTATGTTAGCAATTTAGGAACGAATAGTGAGCGTTGTGTTTCTAAGAACAACATACACATTAGAGTATGTGTCAAAATATAATATCCCATGAATATAAAAGAAAGTAAGTCAACTTCGTAGAAATTGAAAGTTGTTCCTAGAAATGTTTATCAGTCGAATCTGTTGCTATACTAAGTTACGCAACATTTAGAATTAAAATTTGATGCATAAATCGTGTACAAGGTTCAGTGTTTTGCAAGATTCGTTCAAGGTGTTTCGTTCCAACATACATGAACCGCTGACAATGTGGTTTGGTTTTGTATTGGTTATACATATAGCAAAAATATGCAGATGAAATTCAACTTACAGCCAGTTCAGATTCTGGTATGTATATTTTTAAAAGAAATTGGCGTGTTTGACTCTGTAAAATTCTTGTACAAAATGTAACGAGTAATAATTATGTCGTACATTGGTTTCTTAATCATTAAAGTGTATTTGCTCATATATTTATCTATGCATTAATTCCATTTTTGTTCTTATTAGTTCTAAATTGAATGTTTTTAAATAAAGGTTTTTGCTTTTATGGAAAAACAGCTGAACGGGTAGTTATAAGTATAAATTGATTTTTTTAGTTATTCTATGCCTTGTATATGTTCAATATAAGAATAAATTAATCTTATAAACAAAAAGATACAATTCAAAATTGATATAAACATAAAACCTTTTTAGTTTGATAAGATCAGTTAGTGGTTTTCAATGTTATAGTTTTACTCATATTTAATAATCTCTTAACTGTATATACTGACGTTACATTTGCTATGATATTTCTCATATGATTCTACACATACAGAGTCTAAAGTTCGGGACTGCTCGGATTTAGACCGAAAATATTATAGAATTGGAGTCTACAAAATATAATCGGCAGGTAGCGCTGAATTTAAGGCGTACTGTGATGTGGAGACGGGTGGTGGTGGGGGGGTTTGGACAGTAAGAATATTTAGAAATTAAATTAGGAGGTGGGAGTTAGTGACTATGCTATGAAAGCAGTAAAGGAATCATGCGACTGACGCATTACATTCGTTGCCTTATTATGATATAATTCCCCACTGTAAAGTGCATGACAGGCCTCGGTTTTCGATTTATATTGAAAATATCTATATTTATACTGATATACATGTTCATGACTATTATGGCGGTATGTTCCGTTTTTTATAGATTATGTATGTGCAGATCTAATATACAGGATTTGTTTCATTCAGTACAGTACAAGTTTACTGGAGCACATTATATTACGTTTCTTTTATATAGTATCATGGATTTCAAATTTTATGTTTTCCAGCGAAGACAAGACATTGAAATAGATTTCTGCCGAGGATGGGAAGAATATGTAAACAGATTTGGTAATATTAAAACGGAATTCTGGTTAGGTTAGTATTTTCACCAAATAATTTATCGCTTCCACTAGCAAAGGAATAGTCGAAAGATGCATATTACTAAAGGTTATGTCCCAGGTTATGGTGGGGATTGAGTGCTTACAAACGTGTTTAACCCCTCCACATTCTATAAGTGCCTTTCCCAAATCAGAAGCCTGTATATAGTGGTTGTCGTTGGTCGGTGTCTGTTATATTTTCGTTCTTTTTTTTTTTTATTGTTTTGTTATGAATCAGACCGTTGCTCTTTTGTCTGAATTGTTTCATATTTTTTTATAGCTGACTATATGGTATTTGTTTTACTCATTGTTGAAAGCAGTGCGGTAACATTTAGTTGCTTACATCCGTTTTTATTTCGACTCTGTTGGATAGCTGTCTCAATGACAAATAATGCCACATTTACTCATTTAAAAAGGATAAATTTGAATAATGTTTGTTTATTTGAATGTAAAAGAGGGTTTAATGAAAATACATATTCATTTGAATATTTCCTTCTCTTTACTTTGATATTCTAAAGGTAATGACAAGCTGTATAAACATCTCAAGGACATTATGAGCGCAGATTTTAATGGCGATAAAGCGTATGCAAAATATTCTACATTTAACATCGGCGACAAGTCATCTACCTACCAATAGACAGTCAATGGGTATAGTGGAACGGCAGGTAATATTTATTTTGTTATATAGATTTTTAATACACTAAGCTATTGATTCTCTGTTTCTATCCGATCGTTGAAAGTACACTTGGTCTTATATTCAAGAATATAATGAGTAGGTTTAATAATTAATACAAAATTGAAAATACTGTTTGAAATTAAACTTGCTTTGGAGGTCTTGACAATGCAAACAACCAACACACTCGAAACTTAAATCATCAATGCATTCAGCAATCGTGTATTAAAACTTATCTACATCTAACATACTGTACAAAATCATGGCCTTGCACATTAAATTTTGTATTCGTTATTAATCATATATAGTTATATCACTTGGGTGAACTTGCGGAAAAGATATATTACTATTAAAAAAGAATGGTAATTTTCAAAATACAAATATTTTTCCTATGATTTCTTTGTTTGCTTTCTTTATCATATGGAATATGAAATTGTCCATTTGTGATTTGCAGAAAGCGAAACTGAAGTAAATTTGCAATTTGATGAAATATGTTTGATACATACTGTTGTCAAAAATCTACATGAAATGGATATAATTATTTTCGTTTTCAGTACATTATTTGTTATAAAATCTAGTACTTCAAATATTAAAAAACAATATGATTATGTACATTTACAGTTTATTAGCCTTACCACTTTATATAATTTATTCACTTTTAATAATGAAACTATTTGGCGAATCAGAAGTGTTGTAGCTAATACGGTATTTCAGAATAGACAGTTCATATGTGGTTGTTGTCATATACATCGTTATCGAGTCTACATTTTAGATTTTTTTACAAATAATAGGCGATTCTCTGAAGGGTCATAATAATCAGGCTTTCTCGACGAAAGATAAGGATAATGACAGCCAGTACAGTGAACATTGTTCAAAACTTTACAAAGGAGCTTGGTGGTATGAAAGCTGTCATTCAGCTAATCTAAACGGACTGTATACAGGAAATAAAAAGGACAACAAAGGAATGCGTTGGTACAGTTGGAAAGGTACTCAGTCAATGAAGACTACGTCGATGATGATTCGTAGAAAACGTCTCTAACAGAGTGTGTTATTATTTAAAAAAAAAAAAATGGAGATATACCACTGTATTGAAGATATATCTTGTAATTGTTATTATTTGTTCTTCTCTCGAATACAAATGTAAGCTAAACGTGTTCATGTTTAATGACGTTAACTTATCATGTATTTCCCTCTGGAAAAGTTAAATTTTGAAGGTTTTGTGTTTCTTTAACTTTTTATGCTCTCAAAAGTTCCAAACGTATAGTAATGCGCATACCTGATGAAAGGTATTCCATAAACACGTGTTGTTATTATGGAAAGTGTATACTTTGTTTTAGAAATGTCTATAAATCTGAATACAATCAGTAAGAATTCATATAAGCTGGCTCTTCAATAAACTTTTTCACCGACAATGTATCTTTTGTGTGGAAATGGGTTAGTCTTCTCGAGACAAATATTTTTTTTTTTACTTCAATAAAAGCAAAATAAAATTAGTTAGAAAAAACCTTGAAGCATTGACACATTAATAGCTAACGATACTTCTCTGTAGAAATTCCTGATATCGGTAAAAGCAGTTGTGTAAATACCACTGTCGACATTTTCAAACCAAATCGTGCAGCTTTATTAGTTGGTAGTACTAGACATTTGGGGAAACCGTCATACACCTACGATTATGATTACAATTACACGTACAGTTAGCATTTAAATCTCGGGTCGTCTCAAAGTGTAAATATAAACAAGTGTTTCAAAACAAAGGTTAACTCCTTTGAAGCTTTTCTATTGTTATAGAACGGGATTTTAAAGAAATATATTTAGTAATGTGTACATGGTGTTATTCATGTTGTACATTCTGTGAAATTACGGAGTATGATAGAATGGACACAACATTTAATAAATTTTTCTATGAGACATGCAAACGAATGTTTGCAATTGTCGTTTCAGTGGCTAGATTGGAACAGTTAGAAATTAATATCAGGGGCGATCAACTAAGGAGCATGCCAGTCTTTTGGAGACAAAACGCACATATGGGGTACAAAATTTTAATCCTTGTATCTATGATGAGTTTATTGACAGTATTTAATGTTATGCTCAGACATACAATTCGCATTTTTTTTTTTTTTTTTCATAAAGAGAATGAGGGATAACGCGGGTTTTCTTTATGTCGTTTCACTTGCCGTTCGGAATATTTTTATTACCTTTTATCTTTTATGAATTGGGCAAACAATTTTGTCTATGTTTTTGGTATCAATGGAAAAATAGACAGCTGCATCAAGAGCGCATGATATGCCCTTATTGTGCATTTTGAAATTGTTGCAAGAATTAAATGGGATATTTCAAAGACATTTAATCATAAGCACATAAAAAGGTTCTGTAGAAAAACAGATACCATTTTTTAAAAACGAACAGTTTGTTAGTTTCACAAATTCCAACAGGTTAACACTAAATAAATCCAAGCAAACTCAAGTTATGGTACAATATGTGAAGCATTTACTAGAACCTGACAATTAAAGTTCTATAACTCTAAAGCGACAAATCAGAAAATAATAAAAATCTATTGGTATCTTCCTTTCATGAATCCCCACAATAAGGTATTTTGAAGGAAATTAATCAAGGAATACTAGAGTTATTATGAGATTTGTGAAAAATTGCCTTATATTATATCTAAGGATAAAAGTTTCGTACGTAGCTCTGGAATTGGCAGAGTCAAAATAGAAAAAAATCGAAAGGGAGCTTTCTTCCATCAATTCTAATGTTGCGTTAAAGTTATATGAAAATTGGTTAAAGCGAATTTGAGTTATCGTAAGAAGTATTAACGGACGGACAGACGGACATTGGTATACCATTTTACTTCCCATCTGTGACAGACGTATAGATAATAAAAATGTACGAAAAAATACTGTTATCAATGAACATCTTTATGTCGATCTTTCAAATATGTAAATAAACTATTCATCATCGTCAATCTCTGTTGAAGGGACACCAAGACTACGGAGCATTTTTGTTATAAATTTGTTACATTCCTCATGATTTTATGAATCAAATTCGTTATCGGCCTTTTTTGGGGGTCGAGCGTTGGCCTCTTGGCAGCTTAAGGTTAATCAATATCCTGCTCTTTCGCTTCCTTCTCCTCTGGATTTTACTGCAACTTTTTTGTATTTTGTGGATTTTCATCTGGCTGTGGATTTCCTGCCCCGTTATAGTTTCTTCTTCGGAGGACAAGTCGTCCTCTAATTTATCCCTTTTACGGTTAGACAGCGATTAAAATCTTTTCTGACCATAAACACTGCATTTGTGTGTCATCGAAAAGACTTATTTACATAAAAAAAAAATCATGTAGTTTTACTATGTATATATAAAAAAGAAGATGTGGTATGATTGCCAATGAGACAACTGTCCACAAGAGACCAAAATGACACAGAAATTAACAACTATAGGTCACCGTACGGCCTTCAACAATGAGCAAAGCCCATACCGCATAGTCAGCTATAAAAGGCCCCGAAATGACAATGTAAAACAATTCAAACGAGAAAACTAACGGCCTTATTTATGTACAAAAAATGAACGAAAAACAAATATGTAACACATAAACAAACGACAACCACTGAACTACATCTCTATTCTTTTTTTATTATTATTATTATTATTTTGAGATGACCCCTTGCTTTTCGTAAACTGTAATCGTAAGTCTAACTGTAATCCTTGGTATAGACCTAGTTTCCGCAAATGTCTAAAAGTAAGTACATTTTTAATGATGAAAATAAATTTGAGAGTTGTCGATCAAACCCGATATGTAGAAAATTGGAAACGACAATAGTCATTCCGAATACATGAAGTAGAACCTCATCTTTCAGTAGAAAAATTTGAGAATTATTTTCAAGCAACTTTACAGTAGTGTGAGATAAAATATTCCCTTCCTTCTGTTAAAGCAGATCATTGAAAACCTTTGCCGAGTTTCGAAGATTCAAAATCACTGTTTTCAAAATGCAAATTGAAGTTAATGACACCTAAATTCTACATACACATGAACATGAATGCATTTAAATCTAGAGTACAGCTGCTATCAACAGAGTTACAAACAATTAAACATATCATAGTCATTTGATGCTTTTATTGTTAATTCTTTTAAAATTTGTAACAAAATACTTGCCTGCATTAGTTTGACCGCTGTTAAACGACACGATTATGTCTCAAAATACAGTATTGTCATTTCAATGCATCATGTTAGAGAATCTAATTTTACGTGAGCATTAATGCTACATTTTTGAAATGGCGTTGTCAGTTTATTTCGACTTGTGAGTTTGAATGTCCCTTTGATATCTTTCGCCACTCTTTTGCTGAAAAGCCGCATTTCATCGTGTCTAGTATCCTCATTGTAGCGGGTTTTCGCAACCTATGACATTATCAAATAATCGTGAGCTCTATTTATGACATTATTAAAAGTACAAAGTGTATATATGGCACTTTTATTATATTATAGCTTTTTCTTGCATTATAAACTTTGACAATTTTTTATACAATGCTTGATCAGTTATGAAGAATGTTAGATATTTATAGTATTTTTTTATAATTGTAACTCTTCTATACCATGTATACTGGGAGCCATATTTTACGATCAAATCAGAAATTCAATTGTAAATTACTGAAATTTAAATAGTTCGAAAAAAACTAAAAGAACATCACTGTCACAAAAGAAAACTTAACAAAGGGAACGAACAATCGTATTTTTTGGGTACATTTTATTGTAGATTTTCTCTTGTAAAACAGAAATGTTTCTTGTTCAAGGAAATTATTTTGATATGAAGCAGATTTTCTAACTTAAGTTTGAAGAATATTCTTAAGGATTCGTTTACCGGAATATTAGGGATAAAATTAGCAATAAAGGGACATCAAACGCCATTATAGAAAACTCAATATGAAGAACAATTTTCACCATTAAATTTCTGTTTTATATTATAAATTTGTAGTAAATACATAGGACAATCATGAAACAGAATAAATACATAGGACAATCATGAAAAATTTTAAGTTTCTTCAACATATGGAACAAATTCAAATATAGCCTGAAACAGGAAGTATGTGTCTGACAGATCAGAAAAGTGCACACACGATACAACTCGTCACTGTTAAATTTAAGTTGATGCTCAATTATTAAGTAATTCTATTCAATAGTACGAGAGAAATGGGTGGCGGAAATTTTCATTCAACATACTAAAGCAATTACTAAGGGAAACCAGCAGATCTATGGCAGTGTTTGACAGATCTGACAAGTGCTCACACGACACAACTCATCACGGTCAAGCTGCTGTCCACATTTGAAGCGATTCTATTCATTAATACCAAAGGAGAGCGTGGCGAAAATATTTGTTGAATTTGTTTCCAGATTATCAACAAAAGTCATACGTTTTTACCGACACTCTGTCATGATAAACTCATCAAAGAGGATACCAGTCTAAGAATTTGTACGCGTTTCGTCTACAAACGACTCATCAGTGACGCTCGAATGAAAAGCTATAAAAGGCCACGAAATGACAATGTAAAACAATTCAAACGAGAAAACTAACGGCCTTATTTATGTACAAAAATGAACGAAAAACAAATATGTAACACATAAACAAACGACAACCACTGAACTACATCTCTATTCTTTTATTATTATTATTATTATTATTTTGAGATGACCCCTTGCTTTTCGTAAACTGTAATCGTAAGTCTAACTGTAATCCTTGGTATAGACCTAGTTTCCGCAAATGTCTAAAAGTAAGTACATTTTTAATGATGAAAATAAATTTGAGAGTTGTCGATCAAACCCGATATGTAGAAAATTGGAAACGACAATAGTCATTCCGAATACATGAAGTAGAACCTCATCTTTCAGTAGAAAAATTTGAGAATTATTTTCAAGCAACTTTACAGTAGTGTGGGATAAAAATATTCCCCTTCCTTCTGTTAAAGCAGATCATTGAAAACCTTTGCCGAGTTTCGAAGATTCAAAAATCACTGTTTTCAAAATGCAAATTGAAGTTAATGACACCTAAATTCTACATACACATGAACATGAATGCATTTAAATCTAGAGTACAGCTGCCATCAACAGAGTTACAAACAATTAAAAATATCATAGTCATTTGATGCTTTTTATTGTTAATTCTTTTAAAATTTGTAACAAAATACTTGCCTGCATTAGTTTGACCGCTGTTAAACGACACGATTATGTCTCAAAATACAGTATTGTCATTTCAATGCATCATGTTAGAGAATCTAATTTTACGTGAGCATTAATGCTACATTTTTGAAATGGCGTTGTCAGTTTATTTCGACTTGTGAGTTTGAATGTCCCTTTGATATCTTTCGCCACTCTTTTGCTGAAAAGCCGCATATCATCGTGTCTAGTATCCTTATTGTAGCGGGTTTTCGCAACCTATGACATTATCAAATAATCGTGAGCTCTATTTATGACATTATTAAAAGTACAAAGTGTATATATGGCACTTTTATTATATTATAGCTTTTTCTTGCAATATAAACTTTGACAATTTTTATACAATGCTTGATCAGTTATGAAGAATGTTAGATATTTATAGTATTTTTATAATTGTAACTCTTCTATACCATGTATACTGGGAGCCATATTTTACGATCAAATCAGAAATTCAATTGTAAATTACTGAAATTTAAATAGTTCGAAAAACCAAAAGAACATCACTGTCACAAAAGAAAACTTAACAAAGGGAACGAACAATCGTATTTTTGGGTACATTTTATTGTAGATTTTCTCTTGTAAAACAGAAATGTTTCTTGTTCAAGGAAATTATTTTGATATGAAGCAGATTTTCTAACTTAAGTTTGAAGAATATTCTTAAGGATTCGTTTACCGGAATATTAGGGATAAAATTAGCAATAAAGGGACATCAAACGCCATTATAGAAAACTCAATATGAAGAACAATTTTCACCATTAAATTTCTGTTTTATATTATAAATTTGTAGTAAGAAACAGAATAAATACATAGGACAATCATGAAAAATTTTAAGTTTCTTCAACATATGAAACAAATTCAAATATAGCCTGAAACAGGAAGTATGTGTCTGACAGATCAGAAAAGTGCACACACGATACAACTCGTCACTGTTAAATTTAAGTTGATGCTCAATTATTAAGTAATTCTATTCAATAGTACGAGAGAAATGGGTGGCGGAAATTTTCATTCAACATACTAAAGCAATTACTAAGGGAAACCAGCAGATCTATGGCAGTGTTTGACAGATCTGACAAGTGCTCACACGACACAACTCATCACGGTCAAGCTGCTGTCCACATTTGAAGCGATTCTATTCATTAATACCAAAGGAGAGCGTGGCGAAAATATTTGTTGAAAGAATGTACATACGGAATGACGGGCGGATAAGGTGAATGCAATACAGCTTCAACTCCTAGAGTGGGTTGTAATATAAGAGCTGTTGATACAAAACTGAAAGCTATGATGAGATGTATTAATATTTTGCACATTATACGACCGCATTTATCAAGAACCATTATCAGTTTGGGAATCTTAAAAAAGTGAAAATGTTACCTGCTATTCAAATAATATTCAAATAACAAAACTTTAAAATAATTAATAAGCCGAAGGGAACAACTAATGGTATTTTCTTAGAAGTATCGACCAGCTGCCAAAGTCATTACTTAGCCACGCATGTGATTTCTTTTTTATTCTTCTTTGTTTTTTTATAAATGAGTTGAATGAATTATACTTTCTAAAAAAAAAATAGTTTTATGTATTTCTTTATAGAAAGAGTTTCCAGATTATTAACAAAAGTCATACGTTTTTTTACCGACACTCTGTCATGATAAACTCATCAAAGAGGATACCAGTCTAAGAATTTGTACGCGTTTCGTCTACAAACGACTCATCAGTGACGCTCGAATGAAAAATTAAAAAGGCAAAATAAAGTACGAAGTTGAAGAGCATTGTGGACCCAAAATTCCGAAAGTTTTTTGCCAACTACATCTAAGGTAATCTATTCCTGGGGTGACATTGAATTACGGTAGTTATTTGAAATGCAAAATAATAATTACAATCGGTTCAAAATGGAGTAAGTGAATGACAACTTTATAGCTACGATAGTCATTGTATGCAACTTCACGCCATTTTTGTTTAATTTTGCTCTATAAAACATTTGGAAAAATAATTTATTGATTGCTGAAGAGGTTACTTTGATATTTGTGATAACTTCTAGAAATGATGGTGAAACTAATTCCCTAGATTAATTCTTATATAATAAAGAAAAAAATGCAGACTAATAAGTTTTCTTATGGCGAATGTTGTCATGGAAATTACTTAAATAATACCTCATTTGTGGAAATCCATTTTTAAATTAAAAGATGTATGGTGTATCACGCATGTATATTATTAATGAAAGCAATGAAAAATCAAAGAAAATAAAATTAAAAAATACCATTTTTTGTTTTGTTTAGTCTGTTTTGAAATGTGGAACTTACGGTTTGCTCTCAATTTCTGTTGCTTCACCTGTTAAAGTATGGAGAATAACAGCGACTGTACTAAACTCTAAGGTAAACAGACATTAACACTGCCACATATACTATTAGCTTTTGGGAAAAGGTAATCACGCCTGGTGTATTAAGTCATATATAATAGCTATTCGCTCATCATTAATCTTCATTGTGTAACATTTACTACTTATATCATCTTATCTAACAACTGCTTACTAATTTAAAAAACTTTTTAATTACGAAATATTCTGAAGTATTTTTTTATCTTTGGTAATCTCGTATCTTTGACGATTATTTTATCTGTATTGCTTTGATAAAAATGTATTAACTAATTCTCATTTTTAATACGCTTTGGAAATTTGGAAAGGGTACTTATTATCCGACACCTGATATTCCTAGTAACAGATTTTGATATGTATATGTATTCAAACTATAGTGGTTTCAGGATGATATAAGAAAAATCCGAAAAAAAAACACTTAAAAAAAAATTATTTTGAGATTTTCGTTTCGACTATACTCATTACATGTTCTTACGTACAATATATATGTCATTTCTACAGTATAAAAAACACAAGAAAAAAATACTTCAACAATGTCTTCCCCTTAAAACCCAATTCTTAAAAAAAATATAAAATCACAAGATTAATATGATACGTGCATTATCACGTTTTTAACTATTTTTCATTTAGGTTTGATAGATATCATTACAAATATCCCTCAATTGCGTGTCACATTATGCCTCATTCTCATGGTATTCCATGAAGAAAATGCATTTAACAAAGAAGTCAATTCTACATGAATCAAATGTAGATTGCTGATTAGGAAGTGAAATGTCAAACTTTAACTCAGTGGTCATATTACCACGAATACCGATTTTAATGTTTGCCTGATGGAATTCACTGTTTAATTAGTGTTGTCTGTGACCAGTTAATATGTTCCTAAAAAAATGGGTTGACAGCTGTAATGTTGTAAAAGTACAGAAGGTTGTTTTTACCATGGAAATGTTAGTTTCTGTTCGACTTATGAGTTTTTAATTTCCCCTTGGTATCTTCCGCCTCTTTTTCAGAATGTTTGACTTCTGATTAATGAAAATTTATCATTTTTGGTTAATGATTTATTTTGGTGTGTTTAAATTTGGCATTTTTATCTTAATAGCCAAAATGACCCAAAATATGACTATAGTCAGAATATACGAGAATTTGTATGGAGGGAGGGGTCCTTAATTTCTGTTTTCTTTAAATTTTTAAAGCATTTTTCTTTTTCTTTAACAAATATTCAATATATTTTTGCACCCCAATATTCTCTATTCTTTATTTGTTTTGACCATTATTCTCTATTGTAATTAACCTATCCAAACCTTCATATACCAAGTAACTTTATGTAGTCTCCCTCGGGTTGCATAATCAAATCTGACTTGTCATAGAAACTAAATAAGTTTGCAAAAACAAAAACAAGACATATACTTTAAGGGACATTGTAATTAAATGAAATAAAATATTAGGCAAATATATCAAGAGTCCCCTAGTGACTATGATTATACCGGAACCTAGTTTATTTACTTGAAATTGAATTCACACCTTTAGAATATAATCTATTAACTCATTTTCTGATAAGGTCAGTAAAAATTTCTGGTTCTAATAATTTTGCACTTCATTAAATATTTCTTAATTCCTTATTAATGTACATTTTCATGTCATAAAATAAAATTGAGAATGGAAATGGGGAAAGTGTCAAAGAGACAACAACCCGACCAAAGAGCAAAAAACAACCAAAGGCCACCAATGGGTCTTCAACACAGCGAGAAAATCCCGCTACTAGTTCAGTGATAATGGAGGGTATACTAAACTCCCAAAACATATAAATGACCTAAAATTAAAAATCATACAAGACCTACAAAGGCCAGAGGCTCCTGACTTGGGACAGGCGCAAACATGCGGCGGGGTTAAACATGATTTGTGAGATCTTAACCCTCCCCTATACCTCTAGCCAATCTAGAAAAAACAAGCACATAGCAATATTTGTTTTCCGTTTATTATTTTGTACATTTTTCTGACCGCTAGTTTTCTCGTTTCAATTGTTTTCATTTGTCATTTCGTGGCCGTTTATAACTCACTATGGGGTATATTCATTGTTGAAGGCCTTACGGTGATCTATATTTGTTAACCTCTTTGTCACTTGGTCCCTGGGGAGAGTTGTCTCATTGGCAATCATACCACATCTTAATTTTTATTTAAACTTATAAAAGTTTTTTACCTCTAATGAATCACATTTGTGGTTTGGTTTGTGTTCTAGCTAGATATATTAAAAGTCTTCCTTTTATTTTTCTAAGTTCTTAGTTCTGGTTAACCTGTTTTGCAGATAAATTTCATGGGTATATAGATCTATATTATTTTCTATCCTATTCTTTATCTATCTACTTTTTTAGTTTATCATAGATTAATCTTTCATAGAGTTGCTTTAAATTTTTTTTAACAAGGTATTCAAATGATTTACTCTTCTTTTTATCTTCTCAAATATTCTTAAGTTGAGTAACATACATGTGTATGTTTGCGCTTCCACAAAACACCGTATTCTTCTTGTTTCTATGCTATTTATTATTGTTACCGCAAAATAAACACATTGATAGCCCATTGCGTAAAACAGAGGTTCTGGTTCCGAAAAGAAAAAGGCGTGTATGCGAAATGCTATGTCTACGCTATCAATACGTAAATGAGTGTTAAATAAATACCTTATCCTGTTAGGGTAATGGAGGGAGGATGGCTTCCTAACGTCTAGTGGCAAGTATTGCAAGCGTACACAAAAAAGTGTAAATGGGATATGAGTATCAACCTGTTTGTACTTTACCAACACGCTAAGTATAACTGTTAACAATTTAGGTCACAAGGTAACAGTCCACAAGAAGTCATGTGTCACCTTAACAAGACATTGATCTGTATTTGCTCTTATTCCTAAATGACGTATGTTTGGTTCAGAAGGAGCAAATGCAATTTTCTATTTGTTTTTTTTTACACAACCGGGTATTGAACCTGCGATCTCTCGCACTCATGGCGGCCACGCCACCACGAGACCATACACTAATCTCGAGTTGTATTTTATGAATGAGTTACATAGCACACTCAACTAAAAAAATGCAAACTCGCAACTAAACCATTACTATGATTCACGGTAAACATAAATTCATTGATTTACTGAGTGCCAATAGAAATCCAAAGTATCATATATCAAGTCCCATCTGCTACATATGCTATGTTGCTCATATACTTTAAAAATTAAGTATAATTTAACAAATAATGAATACAACTTCGGACTTAATGGCACTTTATCAACCGTTTGGTCAACTTCCAAACAAATATAATTATGATCTCCAGGTGCCATAAATACATCTTTTTTAATATTAAAAAAAAAAAAAAGGCAAAAGACACAAGGGGATATTCAAAACTCATAAGTCGAAAATAAACTCACTTATTTACTGATATCACCAATACAAAACGAAAAAGCGACGAAAAGACAAAGTTAAAAAAACACTACATAGAAAAGTAAAGACTGATGTATAATTTTAATTATTCGCACTGGTTCGATACCGCTTCTGGTGGACTATTAGTCCCAGACAGTCTGATCAGCTCAGTAGTCAGTGGTTCGGTACTGCTACATGTGCTAGCTTGCTCTATAAAATACCTTAGGCTTTCTTAAATTCCCCTTATTAAATAAATAACTTATTGAGACGCTAGGGTTCCAAATCCCTCATTCAAAGCTGACTTTGATGAATTTTGCTATTCGATTTATGCCCGACCTTTTTGTTCATATAGCTCCTCGTGTGATCAGGTATTAATAAGTTTTAGCCTTCAAAAAGCACAGAATAAGTTAATATATATAGATACATATACTATTAAGAGCTATTTGTTGAATCTTTTGTCTTCAATATGTAAGGTAGCCTTAAAGTGCCAGTTTGATATTCAAAATATATTGCAAAAGACTACTGGGGACCACTTAAATGGCTGTGAGACCTTCCCGATCTTTCATTGTATATATAAAGTGGGTCACAGTTAGGCTAGGCATTGATTTAAATACTATTGAAAGGATATCTCTGAAAATTGGGTTTCAACGTGAGTTATATTTATAAATTGATAAAGTGTCATTTTCATTATCTAGCAGTGTGTCAATACCGCTGCTGGTGGACTGTTAGTCCCCAGGTCATTAACAGGTCAGTAATCAGTACTTCAGAACTGCCATGATTTCCAACATTCTTTTCTTAAATTCTCTGTTGATAGATTAGAAACTATTAAGAAACTAACTTAATACTCCCTATGTTGTTTTTACATAAAGTGAATTTGGTTATTTCTATTAGAACCCTTTTGGTCACATAGACCTCCTAACATCGACGTAGTTCCAATTAAATGAAATATATTGACATAAGTGGAGATCACGGACTCTAATTGGGAAATTTTCAAAATATTTCTCCTCTGAAACTGAATTGTTTTGAGGCTTAACATGCTTAAGGGAAGTGATGATTGTAAGATTCATTTTAAACAATCTTCATTTAATTTGATCAAGTTACACTTTTGTAAATCACATTTTCATCACTCCTCTGAAATAACTTCAATACAATTTTTGCATCCTAAGTTTCTAGATAATGTATATAAGGTCATCTGCAAGTGATTCTATCTAAGTTTTTGTAGGATGAAACGCATAGACGCCATAGGCAATCTTTGATTTTAATTGCCAATTTTCAGAAATCTTCTCTGTGAGACGACAATCATGGGGAAATGTTGTTAAACTTTAGAGATGATGAAAACAGTATATTTGTCAGAAGTAAATTCTCTTTGAAAAATTAAAGGGGTACATGGTCCAAGCGGGCAATTAAAGTTCCTAGCAAGTATTCAAAAATCTAGGCTTTCAAATTTTTTTTCGAGTTGAGAGCGTTCCTGGTGATTGTAAATCCAGGAAAGGTCATCGGACGTACCAAATTTATAAAGTGTTGTATTCGATTTCCGTATTGCAACATCTAAATGTCATCTCCTTTCATTTATTGTTATTTGCTATTTTCATATTTGATCTGGGCTTATTGGAGCTGCTTGACATAAAAGGGTAAGGGTATACAATGCGCTCAAAGTATAGCTGTTTCTTTACCAAAAGTTAAAAACATGATTATAAATCTACTTACGTAATTTTTTTTATAATTTGTTTTAAAATGTTTTATGGTCTGTCAAAATACTGTTTATTCTTTTTTTCTTGTCATGGGGATGGTCGTCTTTATTATTGATCTGCTTTATTAATGTCTTGTGAAGTAGATTCTTTTGATTAGATTTATTATGCACAGTATATTTATTGCTATATGACTTTCCTAGTTGTTCGCTGCTACGTACTACAATTGTCTGTCAAGTATTAGATTATGAGAAGGAAATGACAAAAGCAAAATGTGGACAATGGAACTCTTTGATTTTCTACGTTCTGAAATTATTTTTATACTCTATGTCTGGTTTTTTGAATATTATACATGAAAGGACTCATGTTTGAATTTCATAAGTTATTGAAAAAACAGGAAGTGTTGTTGGTAGAAAAGTTTTAAATCTTATTTTCATGCATTATATAATAATGATTTTTCCAAACAAACTAGACACGTTGGGATAAAAATAAATGTTGTATTATAGAAAAGGTAAAATTTTAACCGAGTTTTCAACAAAAATCCTGTTATTGATTTAGGGGTGTACTGCAGGTAAGACTTGCGTTCAGGCGGGTGCAATATGATGTATCATTTAGATTATTTCAATAGACACATTATTTCCAATTTTACTGTGTCAAGTATAGTTTCATGTATATATACATCTATCTATTTCTAGTTTAAAAAAAATGTTTATAAAGGCGGTGAACAGTAATTCATTAATAAGATTCACAAGAAAGAATATGGGTTAGAAATAGGATACAAATGTTGAACGAGTTTTGATAACCATAGGAAGTACATTTTGTAGACGAACTAGCAATAAAGTGAATTATAGTTTTTATTTACGAAAGTTGATGTTATAACAATATAAATAATAATTTTACATTACAGCTGAGCTTATAGAACTAAGCTTTGTACTTTTTATTTTCATGGCAAAATTAGTTTCACAGTAAAACATGTATTTAACATACAACAATCTCTTATTGTCAAGACGGTTGAAAGTAATGAAGACGAAATAGATGTAGAATCATTTCTTATTCCTGTTTGTCTCAATAATGAAATTGTATGTCACAATTCATGTCGTGTATGTCTTTATAATGAAATTGTATGTCACAATTCATGTCGTGTATGTCTTTATAATGAAATTGTACGTCATAATACACAAACAGATAGAGTTTTTACATCGCAACTGAGTATATAAGAAAAAGATGTCTTTTTTTTATTATCATGATCATTTTATTAGTTTTACAGTAAAACATGTATTTATACAAACCACAATACTACATGTTCTTCTTTCGTCTTAACCGTCTTAAATTATAGTAAATAAACTACTATAAATTGTAGAAGTAAAATTAACGTTTTGTTCTTTAATTACATGTACGAAACTTCATATAATAATATCAAAACTATTAGTTTGTACACCACAGCTAAGCATAAAAGAAAAATGTCTTCCCTCATTTTGACTCACACAATCATTGTATTAGTTTAACATTAAAACATCTAGTTATCAAACAACAACATTACTACCCTTTGTGTAAACGTTTTAAATATGGTTGATGACAACCCAAGTAGTTAACAAAACAGATCATCTAAAAACATATACAAACAGACTCAGTTCTGTTTCTGCCAATGCTTTTGCCGTAAGTATATTCATCGTTAAACATGTGAGAAACATATGTGTAAACCAGAGTTACAGATATTTCCGTTTCCATTTGACTGGCACTACTGTCTGAGCCATGGTGAAGTTCATACATTCTCTTATCCGGTTTAGAAAATATCAATGATTTGAGCATATTATTTACCTGTTTTCTAAAAGTTTACAAAAACAATATACAAATGTAAAATACAATAACAGTATTTGTCCACGCCATGTAATGTCCGATAACTCTTGCTTTTGCCAACTGCAATCTAAACTGACGTTTTTGTAACCATGATGGCGGATAAGTCTGATCAACGATATTTATTACAGTGGGTGGCAGCACTACCAAAAAGTAAAACATAGATAAAACTAGAGTGACATGCGTCAGTACCACTGGCGTCATTTCGTTATCAGTTTCTTCCGCTACGTTTCTCATACATAGCCCCGTAAATATCAAAATATCAAAAGTTATGATTAAAGCTAATGGAATGAATGAATAACAACTTGCAGACATCCAAGGCCAGATAAGAACATGTAAATCATCATCGCTATGAAAGAAGAAACAACCATCCATCAGTTCATGTGTCCACATTGCATGTACACTAACAACAATAAGCCCAACGAAGATTGAAATAGTAGCATATTTTGCCATGAACAAAGTACATATCTTCGATGATTTTTCCCTATGCCAGATCGTTATATAGGGATCGATTGTCATAGAAACAACAAACCAAATGCTAGAATATGTTACCACTCGACTAACAAATTGCCATAATCTACATATTCAATCTGCCTGACTGTCTATAGATCGTTTTTCCGCTACTAGCGCTACCCACTCTGATCCCAAAAATAAATAAAGCGTCAACAAACTTGTTAAAGCGTATGTTGAAATAAAGAACCCAATCGGATATATAACGCCGAAATGGTCTTGTTCTTATAACCAATAAAGTACACACATTTCCAAATGTACCAAGAATAATCAAAACTGGTGGTACCTACGTGTTCACAATATGTTCAAATTTTCTTTCAACAGAATCGTCTTCTTGTATATTTTGATAGTTCCTTGAATGATTCACGTAGGAAGACTCAAATTGTTCACGGTTACGCTGTTTTCCATTGCTTAAGACGCTTATATTTGCATCATTTGACAATAAAACTCACTGTTGTATGCAAAGGCGTAAATGCAGTAATAACGTTCGCGTCTACAATTAGTTCAAGTCTCCCTGGTAAGCAATAAATTAAAAAGATATATTGTTCAATCCATATGTGGCGGCATTGGTTTCCTCATCAGTCTTTTTAAAGGAAACGAATTTGAAACGGCAAAGCAATGAATAACATAATGTAGAAATTTCCATTGCATGCGGTTTCCATCATTAATTTGTCAATTGTTCTTTTATATTTCCAATCTACAAAAACAAAAAGTATAGTTTAATCATCCCAATGTTTATGACAGAAGACATGAAACTAATATAAATGAAACCAAGCTCAATCATGACAAGTGATACATTTTGATGAGGTGAAGTTGTTTGTAAAGGTTATTAACTGATCTTGTTTTTATTTTTTTTTTTTTTTTTTTTTTACTTCTGTTTAGATATTCGGAATCCGTGGGTTTTATCCATTTAATGCAATTAAAATTATATTACAAATAGCTTGAAAAGTAATTTTGAAAAATTTATAAAATCCTTGCTATTTTGTCATAGTTTTTGAAAGAACAAAGGTGTCAATACTAATTGTATGAAAAAGCTAGAGAGCTCATTTCCAGTCAAATTTTCAAGGGCTGATTTCTCAAAATAAAGACACGTACCTTACTTTTTTTTTTTTGCGCTTTTATTTTTAGTGATTTATATACTGTAACAGTCTTTTAAAAGCTTAATAATTTTACACGGAGCAACCAACACCCTAAACAACATTTTTACTATGTATAAAAGGAAAACACCATTTCAAAAATACAACTTTCTCTCGCCATTATTATGACGTACAAAAAAAAAATCAATTTGGTCCTACATCTTTCAAAATAAAAATAATAATAATATGTTTTCTGTGCTTTTTCTGGTTTCATAGCGATTGCATCGAAAGCATATGTTCAGACTATGTATGTCAATTAATTTTAATTTTCTTCTGCAGTTTAATATAGATTCTAAAACATGAAATAAAGCTTCAAATAAACATGTACACGATGTATCGTGGGATATTATTATGCGTTTGATTTTAATAATTAACCTGTTCAAAACCAGTCCGTCTCTGAACTGCAACTTATCCACACTTCTTTTAATACATATTGCATTTTGAGTTCCAGCACTAATTGTATATGTGTTTTATTCTGTTAAAAGTCTGAATATTACGTTGACTAAGAAATGACGTTATATTACATGATATATATTAAATAAAAAAAAATAATTATATGTTATATAAAAGTCAGTAAATGTCATTTTCGTGTACAGTGAATAATGTCGGCATTATTAGATAAGTATTGGAACATTGCATAACTAGAAAGACTTCCTTATTACAAGAATGTATATATAGAATATAAATTTTGTCCTAAAATAGTACTAAGGATAAAAATAAAATAAAAATAAACAACTATTCGATGATTATTTAAAAGAACAAGGACTCATATTTTCAATGTTTCCTAATGTTAATAATCAACAGACATAGCTAAACAATGGTTATATACATCCTGTGTAACCATCGACTAATCTTACCACAGGAATTTGGCATTATTGCATTTACAGATGTCATCCAAGAGCTCCGCCAAGTTAAGATATTGGTAATGGTCTTGTATAACGACGCGGTGCCCTGAACAAATATCTTAAAAGATAAGATTCGATCCTTACGATAAACTATATCCCGTCAAGCTAGTAATGAAATGATGAAAAGAGACAGTTGACAACGCTTACGAGCTACTGCAATAAGAGCTAGTTTATTATGTACTCAACTAATTGCCCCTAATTCCTTTATCATGTTATCAGTATTAAAAACCTCTTTAAACATTAACAATCAGCTCAAAAATAATTCAATTGGTTCATGTAGGCAAATTGTATATGATACATTGCAAGAAAATGAAAACGTATGCATAGTATTAGAGATATGTAGGTGATTGAAATTATGGCAAATCAATATGTAACTATAAATCAAACAATCTTGTACTAAAACAAAATACATTATTCATAATAATTGCACGATTGGTATTGGTGCCAGCTGTAATGTGTGTCACTTGAACGTCTATTAGTTGATCAACCTTTTAGTTTCAAATTGATATAAAATTGCTTCGACATGGGCATCATGTGTACTTTGTATTAATAATAAAATTGAATAAACATGTTTCGGAACATGTTCATGAACTTACCAGATGTGAGTACTCTCCATTTAATTATTTTGCCTATATTTGGTTTTACTGTAACATAAAGGTTTGTATCAATACCAGGACAATAATGCTTCAACACAGTCAATTTAGTTTGTCTCAACAGGATTGTAAAGTTATACAAGCCCTGAAACAATTTGGATTGTTCTTTGATTAACCATTGTGTTGACATCAAAATCTTCAGTTGTTACAATATTTATTGTTACGCAAATGTACTATTTCAGGGATATAATTCATAGCTTGTATCCCTGCTTTATCATTTTATATCAATAATGATTTATGCTTCCATCGACCCTATATGTCTGAGCAATACTACAGCAATCATTATCAATTGTGCCATTTGATTATGACGTATATCTAGAAATTGACTATGAGGGTCGGTTGAAAACAAAACTTTACGACAAAAGAGATGATTTCAGCTTCCCAATTGTGAATTTTCATTTTTAAACAAAGAGTTCCAAATGGTGAAGTTGAAATCATCACTTTGTAAATTTTACGGACGCCATCACGAGTTGGTTGACCGGTATCGAATATCCGTTTCACAGATGATATCGGATATGTTCCTTATTCGTAACTACAATCCCGTTCCCTTTTCACGACTGTGACCTACCGAATTAGACTATTTAAACCTATTTGTGACATTTTTACCTAATGTTTTTGTTTGTTTTGTTCACATATCGTTGCTAATATAATGGAATTTGATGCGACTGTCATATAAGTGAGAGGTTTAGCTAGCTTTAAAACCAGGTTCAATCCACCATTTTCTACATAAGAAAATGCCTGTACCAAGTCAGGAATATGACAGTTGTTATCCATTCGTTTGATGTGTTTGAGCTTTTGATTTTGCCATTTGATTAGGGACTTTCCTTTTTGAATTTTCCTCGGAGTTCAGTGATATTGTAATTTTACTTTTAGTGACGTTATTTGCATACAAAGTGTGAGGAGACACTTCCCTTAGATAACGTCATGTACAAATGTAGGTTATACGAATTGCATCTTATGTAATAATTTATAATTTTATCAATATATTGATGCTACAACTGGTAATCATATAATCAGCATTTCCTCGTTGGCGTTATCTAGGGTTGTAACACAGTATATGATGTAGTATGGCAAGTAGATAGGAAATGATAATTACATGTTTTACCAGTTGTAGTACCAATATATTGATAAAGTAGTAAATTGTTACACAAGATGCAATTCGGGTTAACGCAGACCTTGACACATATTTCTTTACATATGTCTATAGCTGAAGACCGTGTGTTCAGGTGAAGATGTTTTATGGTTTCTGCATTGTTTGGTTGATGTCTCTTTGGGTGTTACCCGACTATTCCGTTCATTTATATTAATATCTTTTTTCAGATACATTATATGTGTTATTTTCCCGCCCTTTGGTTTGCATATTGCACACTTCAATTGAATAATTTAGTCTACAAATTAAAAGTGACAAATATGTTTTTCATAGTTTACACAAAACAATTACTGGTTATATGTATTACTAACAGGAAAACTGGTATTCATAATATTGTCATTAATTATAACAATTTTAAAAATATGATGCTCAATTTCACATCAATGAAAAAAAATCTTCATGACATGTCCATTAACGCTTTCAATCATATATCCTGATTTAAATGATACCTGAATGAAACTGCTGCGTGTTATGCTTAACTAAAAACTGTATAATAGTTTACATTGATTTAGAATAGTGCTCAACCCATTCCCCTAAATGACTTAGGAAGGATGTTAATAAACTTTGGTCATTTAAATTCAATTCTCAAGTGAAGTTATATTATGTGATTAGGAATATTAATCCATCCATGACATCTCTTTATGCAATTATGGAGGTCTGGCAAATAAAAAGGTAATGTTTAAGTGAGTGGGAGGATTTTGCTCCATTAAATACCCTTCAATTTCATTTATTGATACTTCATTAAAATAAAATTGGATTTGACATACAGACCAAAACGCATCTATTTCATCAAATCTGTAAACACCATGCATACTAACTACTTCAGGAGACAACTTTCAAAATTCGATTACGAACTTTCTTTCCGCATTTCATCGAGAATAACAAGCATGCATACTTTATAGGTTAGATTCATGCAATATATTAAAAGTAATGCCATTATACTTACTTGAATAGAACTGTAGTTTGCCTATAATGGTTTACTTTTATAAATTTTGACTTGGATGGAGAGTTGTCTCATTGGCACTCATACCACATCTTCTTATATCTATCAACCGCAGTTCGAATTTACAATCAGTGAAATGATAAAATCGGGAATAGGACACAATTGGTAAAGTTATAAATCAAACAGTTGTTCTGGTGTTAAATATCTAAGTTCGTGAAAACATGTCGATGACTACAGACAAAGACATATCTTATTGGACAACCAATTCGTGATGGTGACCATAACACTTATGTCGTGTCGATTTCAGTCGTTCTTTCTCATAACTGTTGCTGCAGTTTTTGTGTAAGGAGCACATCACTGTCAATGATGTACGTATAGTGTGGGCATGCACGAGTGAAAATAAATAAATAAATAAATATTATATTGATTGACATATGTTAACGCCATACAAAGGAGCAGATGGAATGTAACTGATGAGGAATGGAAAATTAAAATCTTCACGTTGATCTACTTTCAAGTCGTTCATCTGTGTCAACATCGATGAAAGATTGTGAATCTGAAGTTTACTGGGAGATATGAATCACTAAAACTCATTGAAATGTGGTTTATTTAGTGACCGGACATAATCAATATATCTGAAAGTGAAATTAAAGAACTTTAAAAGATATGTTTTCTTCTTTTTGTCCTTGAGGTTTTGTATGAATTCTGCTTCATATGACTTCAAAAACAAGTCGACCGGTAGTAGTGCACAATTAGTACCCATTGGAATACCGACTGTCTGTTGAAATACCAATTTACAAAACTCAATAAATATGTTGTCGATAAAAAATGTTGACATTTTGATGATATAATTTTCAGTGTATTGATTGTTGAAAGCAGTATGGTTCCTCACAAAGGAAGATTTTTCATGTTATATTTTTATCTACGATTTTTTTTTTTTTTTTTTTTTTGACAAAAATCTGTTTAATGCGGCGATGTAGTCGATTTTTCAATTTGTCAAAAAGAATAGTGTAGAGCGTAGAAAGATCAAAGTTTTGATATTACTGCAAAATTGTAAAGATTTTGATTGAACACTTTCAAGTTTGATTAGTCCTGGATGGTGATCATAAGTCCCTAAATCAATGTTTACATTTGTTTTTAAGATTTTCAGAATGTGCTGGTCTGAAGTGTAATGTTGACAAAACTGAAGCCATATGGATTGTTTAAAAAAGGATATAGTATGGAAAAGCTTTTGTCATACAAAAACCTTGATTGGAACCTTTCTGGGAGGTTCAAACTATTAGGTATATGGTTCGAGCTTGCTAAAGTAGATAAGACTCTATGTAATTTTGCAGCTAAGATAAACAGTATTGAGTCACTATTAAATACTTGGGCTTACAGAGAACTATCATATATTGGAAGGGTTATAGTTATTAAAACATTAGCACTTCTAATATTGGTTCAAGTTCTGACTGTCCTTCGTAACCCCTAGAAGGGGTGGGTTCTGAAGGAGATTCCGAACATATTTTTCATTGTTTTATGGAAAAGAAAATCAGAAAAAGTAAAGAGATCATGATC
This sequence comes from Mytilus coruscus, assembly GCA_017311375.1. Classification (NCBI taxonomy): domain Eukaryota; kingdom Metazoa; phylum Mollusca; class Bivalvia; order Mytilida; family Mytilidae; genus Mytilus; species Mytilus coruscus. The sequence continues at coordinate 32,577,169 of CM029600.1, forward strand.
AGTAGCTATGTCCAAACACTGTGATGGAGGTCTTAAGCTGCCTAATATTTACTATTTTTGCTATAGTGTATAAATTTCTTGGCTGTATAAAGTATTAGATCCACAAATTACTTACCTTTGAAAGTTTTGCTGCTTGGTTATATACAACAATTTGTAGGAGACAAAATTTTACATTTAATTCAGGATGGCTTACTTTATTTAACTAAGAAAGTCAATCCCTTTTGACATGATATCCTGGGAACTTTTTCTAATTTGAAAATAAGTTTAAAGTTGAAAACAATAATGATATTTTGCCCAGTCCATATGGCTGAACCCAAAATAGATTGCAAAATGATATTGAAGTTCAAATATATTGAAAATTGCGTATTCTTTATTAGTGATCTAGTTTCAGATAATAATATATTATTCTCAAATGGAAAATTAAAAACAAGTATAATATCATACTAATATTGTTGAGTTTCATGGTGTTATAAGTGCAATTCCAAATAGATGGATAAGTATGATAGAAGGTACTTCTAAAATAGACAATATTGAAAATAAATTGGTAGATAAAGTTAAAAAGGAATCAAAATTCTGTAAATTTTTCTATGAATAATTTTGGAAGATGATAAAGTGTTAACTTTATCTTCTCGTAACAAATGGGGAGTAGATGTAAATATGCAGATTGAAGATTGGAAAAAATTTCCATTTTAAGATTGTTCATAGAATTCTACCATGTAATTAATTTTCATTGAAATGTAAATCAAAAGAAACTGAACTATGTACTGCTTGTACAGAAATCAGAGAAAAAATTATTTACTTTTTTGGGAAAGTAATGTTGTACAAAACTTCTGGCTATCCATGATAGACTAGATCAGAAATAATGACATTGTCCTCCCTTTTAGCGCAAAAGAAGTCATTTTAGGTGTGTCTCTCGATTTTGTTAACAGTACAACAGTGAATAATATTTGTTGCTATTTAATGACTACATATACAAATGGAAATGTAAGAACATATTTCCCACAAAACATGGTGGGATAGGATATTAAAAGTTTTGGATAAATATAGAAAAATACTCTGTATGTTTCTTAACCCCTGCACAAAAGGTAAAAATAGACTAGATCAGAAGTAGCAATTGTTAGAAGCATCATTTAATTAACTAAATTAATTAACTAAATCAATTGTAATATATCTTATTATATCATTATGACTTGATCAATGTTTCATCATTTAAAAAAAAAAAAGTTTGAAAGGAGAAATGCGTTCAACATAGTCACCATTGTTTGAATTGTTTAGTGAGAAGGACATCATATTTATAGTACAATGTAAAGTTAATGATAATATTAGCTTTGATTTATTCACTCTGAGAAGCTCTCGTGTGAAGTTTGCCTTGTATTAATAACAAGGCACATTGAAAGGAACATAGGTTGTCCCCATATGAATACCGATTGTTTGTTGCAAAACATGTCCAAACTTAACAAATAAGGTTGTCAATGAATAAATAAACAATCTTGATGATGTTAGTTTGAGAGAATTTTTTGTTTTTAGTGATTGTTTTTTCAAAGTATGATTTATTCCTTCCTTAAACAAGATATTTTTTATCTACGTTGGCAATATTTTTCAACTAGCATAGTTGGAATAATTTTTTTAGTCTGTCTTTAAGTTTTGAATGTGAAACACTAGTGAAAAGGGTACTAAAGTCAGTTTTGTTTTATGCTATTGCATGAGGAAAAATACTTAGATTATATGTTCTCTAAAATATCTTTGATATTTTTAGTATCCACATCTTATTTACACCGCCCCTAGTAAGTTGTTTCAAAAGAACTCTGACACCCTTATAAAATAGTCAATAGATATAGATCTTAATAATTAGGAAAATGTGTTTTGGATCCTTTAGTAGACTCAGTTATATATATATATATATATATATATATATATATATATATATATATATATATATATATACATAAATAACGTGTATGCAATTCACCATCGGTATCAAAAACAGCGAACTAAGACCCAATTATTCATCTTTGATTGAAATTCTAAAGAAAAATAGCAAAAACTTATCATTGTTCCGGAATTCCTTTTTGGTATGTGTAGTGGGAGTATATGTTAATTTGCAAGTGAATTATCAAAACCTTATCAATGTACATATGCCAAGCTGTGTAATATGTTACATGCATGTGGTTTACAAAGAAACACGATGTTGCTAGTGGATTTTCCTGTGTACTAGACAAAATAGTAATCTAACAATTAAATGTAATAATGTAATCAAACATATTTTTCATGGATGTAGGATAAGTGATTTTGCATTTCACCATTTGCATCTTAGATGATAAATGTGGTATGAGTGTTCATAGACCAATTACGTTAAATTTTTTATTCTGATTTGTATCAACAATATCATAGCTTTAACCCATTCGGAAAGAGTATCTACATCGTTTATGTCACGTGTACCCCCATTGTGTGGCATAATTTTGGACTGAATTCATTAATATTTTGATTGTTATGTTTCCAATTTATATTTTGGGCACACAGTTGTTCGATTATTCGATTAACACAATTCACACAGAAGTTTTGTTATATATATGAATCGGGGACAGGCAATCTGTTGTAATCATAATGTTTATATTTGAGGTCGACAATATTAAGATCAACCATCACGTTTTGTATTTACAAAATTTTAGCCGCAATAGGTATATTATACGTAATAAACATAGTGTGATAGGGTTGCAACTGCAGTGGTCATTTTCAGCAATATGTATGTGAAGAAAAAGAAAAGAAAAAATGAAACATTTTAAAAAACTCTTTATGGACATCAACATGTTGATTTCCATTGATCTTCTTATGTTATCTGAATTTTCAGACACTAAAAGTTGTTTATTGTTTCTAAAAGGATCGATATCTACACTACACGGAGTATCAGGTCCCTTTTAAGGCTAGGATAAACTCAAACAAATCGGCAAATTAATCTTAAATATGATGCTGATAAGAAAGTAACCAATCTATAGAGGACATGCGGGACTTCATCTATAAAAAATAAAGAAGATAGCAAAGGACTGTCAAATAATCTCAAGTAAATGACAAACTTACACATTAATATCACGTATAAATAAAATGTTAGCAGAACGTTCCGCAGAAAACAACTAATTGGCAAGCTAAAGATATAGGCAACATAGGAATTATATACCTCTCAGTTGATACGATATTCCAGAGCTTGCGTTTCCTAAGATGATTTCCTTTATAATGTGTTTCTGCTGACAAAGAAATTATTGAACCGCGGGTTCCTAGTGGTAAAGTTGAAATCATCCCTTCGAAAGTTTAATTGACGCCTTCATGAGTTGGTTGAGAGTTATGGGATATCTGTGTCACTGATGACCACGGATATGTGATAGTTGTCGTAGCCGCTATTCTCTTCCTTGATTGTGACATCACAAAATCAGATCATCAACGACTTTGTACTTACCATGAGCAACACGACCGAAGAGTGCAAAATATTGGAGCAGGATCAGCTTACCCTTACGGAACACCTGAGCTCAGCCCCAGTTTTTGGTGGGATTCGTGTTCAGTCTTTAGTTTTTTATGAAGTGTTTTGTGGATATGTTTGTCTTTTCATCGTCTTTCGTTTTTTTTTTTTTTTTTTTCCATAGTGTTGTTACCGATTGTTTGTTGCAAAACATGTCCAAACTTAACAAATAAGGTTGTCAATGAATAAATAAACAATCTTGATGATGTTAGTTTGAGAGAATTTTTGTTTTAGTGATTTTTTTTCAAAGTATGATTTATTAAGATCGAACTTAGTAATTTCTTGAGAACATGTAATGAGCCGTAAAGAGAAGAAATATACCAATGGGATATTCAAACTCATAATTTGGAGACAAATTGATAACGCCATGGCAACAAACGAAAAACGACGAAAAGACAAGCAACAACTGTTTACAAAACACCACATAGAAAACTAAATATATGAAAAGAGCAACACAAACCCTTCCAAAAACAGGGGGTTATCTCAAGTGCTCTTGAAGGGTATACAGATCCTGCTGCACTGTTGCACCGGTTGTGGTTCTCATGTGAGTTCACACTCGGTGTCTCTAATTCGGTGATGTCGCATTCGAGGACAAGTCAAAACTACTTTCAGTCACAGTGTTTAAATTCTAATTAATTATTCGTACATAAAAGATATAAAAAAAATCTGATATTTATAACTTCAGCAAATTGAATGGTTTTACGTGTATTCATATTCTTCTCAAACGGGGCAATTCAAAACTCATTTACTCTGTAACTAAATAGATAGGGTAAAATTACGAAATCAAAACGTTTAAAAAGTAAAGGCCAGAAAACGCTAAATGATTTTCTGCATGAACATATGAACATGTTTGACTACATCTTGTAATGAACTTTTTTTTTCATTTGTTGGATATGTCGATTTCTTTATTTTCTTTCACAATCTCCTTCGAACTCTTACATCTTTGCTCCGTCATTTTTAACACATTTTAAATTTATTAGTGCATCTATAACTTTACGACCTGATCATATCCCTTGATACAATTTCTACTATATTTTGTGGTCAAGGTTGATACGGGTGTCACATGTGGAGCAGGACCTGCTTACCCTCCCATTTTGGTCTTTATTTATTTTTTTTTTCCGCCATGGCGTTGTTAGTTTGTTTTCGACTTGTGAGTCTGAATTACAAATTTGTAGCTTTCGCCTCCCTTTTTTGTATACAGAAAGAAATTATAAATCTGAAATAAATGTTTGGAATCTATGTTTTTTAATGAAATGTCCATCAGAAAGAAGTTTATACCAGATTTCTGCTTTGGAAACTTATTTGTAAAACAAGTAAAAAAAAAGCACTTAGTTGTATGGCAAACAAAGTGTAGTTACGATTACCATAAAATACTGCACATTTTAACGTTATAGAAATTAATAACAAGCATATTGCTTAGTACTGATACGATGAGTCTAACACTATACATATCATTTTCAAAGTTTTTTCTTGTGTTGTGTTGTTACACAACTGTCCCTGGTAAGAAGGAGGTCGAAAACACACAAAACATGTTTAATCCAGACACATTGTGACCTTTCATCCAGTGGCTATCGTTGGTTGCTGTTTGTTCTTTTTGTTCTTTTTGTTTTATTCATTTATTGTTTTAACAAAACTTACGAGTTGTTTTTTTTTTTTTTTTTTTTTTTTTTGGAATTGTCATGCTGGGGCCTTTCATAGATTACTATACGATTCTTCTTTATATATTGTTTTCAATTTAGACTTGTTTATGTATATATAGTTTATTTACAGCAAACGCCTAACTATTTTTGTAGACCGTAAGGTTACTTATAGTTAGCTAGATGTCTTTGTCGTTGGTTCGATGTTTCATTGACGTATACCAATAAACTCATCATATATACCAGGATTGAAATTATATTTGTATGCAAGACGCGCGTTTCGTCTATAAGAGACTCGCCAGTGACACTCGAATCAAAAAAGTTAAAAAAAAAAAAGCCAAACAAAGTACGAAGTTGAAGAGCATTGGGGACCGACAATTCCTAAATATTTTCAAAATACAGCTAAGATAATCTATTTTTGGGGCAGAAAATCTCAGTATTTCAAAAACGTTTGTAAACAGTTAATCGTCTCTTTAATGCATGATGGTAAAGTGCATAACTTGTACATTTATTTTTAAAAACTAATTTGAAGAAGTGCATGTACTACCTAAAATAGTAAAATGAACTATGTGTTGCTTATAAGCAAAATTAATGATAAGTACATATCTTAAGTAAACTAGTGTACAGAGCTTATATATTTGGTAACACAAACAGCTTTTACAAATATATCAAATAATGTCAAAAACGCAAACGTCAACTGTTCATTTATTTTTACTTTTTTCTTCAAAAACATATTTGAACTGTCTAGATTTCAGTCCGTGCTTGTTTATTTGTTATTTACGTTACTAATATTACAGAATGCATATATACACAGACACGTTATACACAGTTAATGTTTAAAATCATTAATATATTTAATTGTGATTGTGTATTTTGCAGACTGGGATAGCATAAAACCAATAACAACTATTTATTTTGTGATTGAGTTTTTCTTCTTCAATAAACTGCATCAGGCACAAATCTAAAATATTGAAAAGATATGAAAATAGAAGTAAACATAAAATGTGATTCAAAATCCGTCATGGATCCAAATCACTTGCTGTTTGAAGGATGGCTCAATGACTTGTTGACGGACATTTATTGAAAGTGAAATTAAATTATTAATTTTCATTCAGGTGGTCATCTATTTCTTAAACTTCTATGTCATTTATCTTAAATCAAATCCAAACTGTATCATATTATTTGATTGGCTTTAATATTGATTTCAAAAAATAGTTGTATGTTTTATGTTGATGGTATTCACAAATCAGAAAAGACAAATGTTCTTTTGTCAACCTTGACTATCAGTTCAAAAATCGAGTTTATGTAGGCTATTTTATTTTCTTTGGCTTAATCAAGATGTACAATTACTCATATATATACATACATACTTATAAAATAAAAGGTGTGTTTCAATTCAAAAGCTATACAACACAACCAAACCAAAAATGCTATTTATAATTGTGCAAACGGTTTTTACTTCATAAGAAAAAAGTGTATATTTATATAAACCAGGCTATAACAAGTATAAGTCGACATAAGGATAGTCAAGTTCATAAAGATAACAGAAACGTGCATCTTACAACAAAGGTCTCAGATATAAACGTAGATAAATTACAAACACAAATTGAACCCCAACTAAAACCGGGAATGATCTCAGGTGCTCCGGGAGGGTAAGCAGATCCTGCTCCACTAGTGGCACCCGTATTCATTTTATCAGTACACAAAGTGTTTGTACTAAACTGAAGAAGTACAGAGAAGAATAGTTTAGAAACATTATTTCTGTGTCAGTCATTGTTTCTGAGTTTGAGAAATGTTTATTTGCAGTAGAGAAATTATGTCTTATATGCCTAAATACGTAAATTGGGTCTAAACAAGATGTATGGCATTATTCAGTCTAAGGATACAAGACACATAATATTAATCATTCACTTAGTTTAAATTTTACATTTAAAGTAAAATAGCTGATCCTTAAGTAGTTTTTTTTTTTTTTTTTTTTTTCGGCTTTCTATTGTTTTTTACTGTGCTAAACAAATGGTGAAAAAATTATTTGAAAGATAACAAAGTGGTGTATACTTATGAATTGTTTATTCAAATAAATTTAGAAAAGTTATGAAAAAGTGAATATTCTTTGTGAAGCAACAACTACTTATGTGCCAAGAGTGGAACAGGAACAGCTCACCTACGGTTTTATGTTGGATGCGTGTTGCTTAATCTGAAACTGTGTAGTGTTTTGCAGACTGTTGTCGTTTCATCATATTTTTTTTTTTTCATTTGGCTATGGTGTTGGTTTTTCTTTGGCTTATTAGTTTTGGTTGCTCCTTTGATATCTTTTCTCTCTTTTCTAAAACCATTCTTAAAATGAGTCCTTCAGGCTCTTTTTTTAAAGTTTAGATTCGAGTTAAGGAAATAATGAGCACGACTTTTTTGCCATACATTATGTTACATATAATAAAACCAGTATGCTTAGATTAAATGCGAAATACATATACGCCATTTGATCTCTGGTGGAAAGTTGTCTCATCTGCAATCATACTAGACAATATCTCATAAGTCAATGTTCAGGTAAATTAAAAATTGGAAAATAGGAAAATGCAAAGGAGAAAGATCATGAGGGTTAAAATGATGGAAACAACACTCAGTTATAAACATCACACTTCACTAGTTATGAAACTAGCAGATGTGTATCTCTAAGTAAATTATCATGTACCATATAAAAAGGAGATGTGGTATGATTGCCAATGAGAAAATATCCTCCTATATGTCCTAGCTTGCGACAGTGGCGCAACAGCACAACATAAGAACAAACTATACAAATCAGTAGCAATTCCCTTAACTCAAATGATCGGTACGAGCCATAAAACAACTAACATAAAAAATAGACAAAAAGCACCACTCTGCTTGTGAATACGTCATACGAATTAAGCAGACTCCTTGTTCAAGCTCGTGTATTGACGTCAGTTCAATAATGGTAAAAGGTTTTACGGACAAATATGGAGTGTGTATAATCAGAACCGCATGAATCCTGAATGTAAGAAAACAGGGCAGATGCGGAACCAAAATTATGAAAAAGGGGAGGCCTTCAAACTAGGCAACATTATGATTTGGACATGTTGCCTCCTGTCCCTAACCCCTAAACCAGCCTATGCAGGGTGCATCGACGTGGTAAGTCCGTCCGGTCATATAAACATGTTTTCATATAAAATGTAAAATAACAAAAATACCGAACTCCAAGGAAAATTCAAATCGGAAAGTCATTTATAAAATGGCAAAATCAAAAGCACAAACACATCAAACAAATGGCTTGGTACAGGCATTCCTCATGTAGAAAAACCTGGTTTTACAGCTAGGTAAACATCTCAATTGTATGACAGTCGTTTAAAATTCCGTTATATTGACAACAATGTGAACAAAACAAACAGAAATAATAGGTAAAATGTCAAAAATAGGGTACAGCTGTCAACTTTGTGCTATAATCTCAATCACTATAAAACAAACAAATATGTCAACAAAGAAAAACAAAATGGCATACAGACAAGCACATAAGCAAAAATGAAAAACAAGAGTACAAAAAATGACCACAACACAACAACACATTGGCGGGATGCATAAGTACAAAACCACGCCAAAAGAATATTACCAAAATGGACTAAACAGTAAAGATTAATAATTTGCAAAGACAAATTAAAGAACATTATAACACGTAATTAAAATGATAAACAACGTCAGTACCTAGAATCTATACTTCAAGACCCTCATGTATTATTTGTGAAGTTGATACGGAAAATTTATCAACAAGGTCTTAGTATCTTCAAATGAACTTTTTTAGAAAAAAGGACGAGACATTCCTTGACATAACCCTTGTTCATCAACTTTCTGCTCAGACACTGGTGACGTTTTATTAAGTCTGGGTAGCAGCTGCAAGCTCTTGAATACCGAATGAGTTGGGAAATGTATATCCCATATGCAGGTGAAGTTTGTATATTGCTACTAAGATGGGGGAAATTGATAATTTCAAAATTAAAATCGTCTCGTCATAGATTCTGGTACTGAAATAACTGCTTATGTCAAATTCGAGGTATAAGTCTAAAACTGAGGCAGAGAAAGCCGTGTCTGTTGTTTTTTTTTTTTTTTTTTTTTTTAGTTTCTAGTTCTGAGGGGATATATTTATGGAACCCAATCAGAAAAGTTTCGATTGTTAATGGAACGAACATCATCAATATATCTGAATATGAAATTAAATGATCTGGCTTCTTTGATCTTCTTGTTTTTGACAAGTGTCTGAAGGAAGTCCGACTCATATGAAAATAAGAAGAGATCGGCAAGGAGAATTGCGTACGGTTTTATTAGGAAAGGAAATAGAACCATGGATTTACTTTTTATTGAAATGGAAATTAAAAGAACGTATAAGCAAATCCTCATTATTTGATAGTACTCGTCCTGCTGTTATGCATTTAAATTTATATGTGTACAGGTCTGAATCATAGTATGTTTGCAATTTAGAACGAATATTGAGTGTTGTGTTTCTTAGAACAACAAGCACTTTAGAGTATGTGTCAAAATATAATATCCCATGAATATATAGGAGGTACGTCAACTTTATAGAAACTGAAAGTTGTTCGTAGAATGTTTATCAGTCGAATCTGTTGCAATAATTTGTCACGCAACATTTGAAATTAAAATTTGATGTATAAATCGTGTACAAGTTTCCGTTTTTGCAAGATTTGTTCAAGGTGTATCCTTCAAACATCTTGACAACCGCTGACAATGTGGTTTGTTTTTGTATTGGTGGTACTTATAGCAAAAAATTGCAGATAGAAATCAACCAACAACCAGTTCAGATTCTGGTATATATATTATAACAGAAATTGGTGTGTTTGACTCTGTAAAATTATTGACGTCAGTTCAATAATGGTAAAAGGTTTTACGGACAAATATGGAGTGTGTATAATCAGAACCGCATGAATCCTGAATGTAAGAAAACAGGGCAGATGCGGAACCAAAATTATGAAAAAGGAGAGGCCTTCAAACTAGGCAACATTATGATTTGGACATGTTGCCTCCTGTCCCTAACCCCTAAACCCGCCTATGCAGGGTGCATCGACGTGGTAAGTCCGTCCGGTCATATAAACATGTTTTCATATAAAAAGTAAAATAACAAAAATACTGAACTCCAAGGAAAATTCAAATCGGAAAATCCTTTATAAAATGGCAAAATCAAAAGCACAAACAGGCGCGTAGCAGCCTTTACGCAAAAAATCATTTGCTTGCACATTTTTTTTACAAAAAAAAATAATTCTGAAATTTAATTACGGATAGTCTTTAGTCTGTACAGATTATCGTGTCGGGCGGTGTTTAAAGCCCAAGTCTCTAGCAGTAACGAATAAGGAACTATATCCTTCAATATTCGCAATCTTCTCAATTCTAGTTACAATGCCAGTAACTACATCAACTACTGAACGGTCATTTAGTGCATTACGGCGACCGAAAACTTATCTCCGTTCAACCATGGTACAGGACAGACTATCTTCGTTGGCGCTCATACATATTCACAAAGAAATGGATATCAACACCGAGAGAGTTCTGCGATCATTTGCCTTGGCAAAAAATAGATATATGGATATTCGATATTAACTATACTTTAAGTCTTACATGCAGTATTAACATTTAATAATACAGGCTCAATACAATCCCCTTGAAAACATCTTAGATTTATATTCCTTACTTATAAGTCAAGACTTAAAAGTGGCCGTTAGATTTCGTATTCCCATTGTCCGTTCGTCCAAAAGACTATTAATTCACCTGGGGTATCTGTGTCCCAAATGACCTTCTACCGTTGTCGTAGAAACCTCTCCTTTGATTTGAGAATGACTCTCGTGAGAAACACTACGGGTGTCTTGCAAGAGGCAGGAACTGCTTACCCTTCCGGAGCACCGGAGGTCGCCACATTGTTTTCTTGGTCCGTGTTTTTCATCTGTATTTAGTTTTCAATGTTGAATGTTTTTGTTTCTCCTTTTGTGTCTTATCTGTTACCGGGTTTGTCAATTGTCCATTGATTAACGCTTCGGTTGTCGACGCTTCCTGATCTTCCCGTTTTATAAAATTTATTTTATATTTGAAAATAACCATGTTAACAATATAAGCAGCAAATTACGGAACTCACTAGACTTTTACTATCGTTTCATGAAAATATAGTATAGTAAAAAACAGATAGGGTATTTTTCATGTTCAAAGCAGTCACTGTAATTACTCATATGCCCGGAGCTTCATGGGGATTCGCTTCCCTGGACCACCGTCCACGGTGCTGCCCTTGATCCCCGACTAGGGTGCTACCCTGGACCAGCTGGGGACTTTGAGCGATCCATAGCCTCCTCCCTTGCCGAATCACTAAAAAGTCCACAAGTATTCACAAAATAGGAGTTTTGGCGTGAATGAGTGATGTGAATTTCATAAGAATGGCATACCGGGAATATGCCCGAAAAAAGTATCATTTTCTGCATAAAATGGTCCCAAAATTTTTTTCGCCTCGCTTCGTTTGGCGATAATTATGATTGCACTTTATTTAAGTCCAGCTACGCCCCTGACAAACACATCAAACAAATGGCTTGGTACAGGCATTCCCTCATGTAGAAAATGATAAATTAAACCTGGTTTTATAGCTAGGTAAACCTCTCAATTGTATGACAGTCGTTTAAAATTCCGTTATATTGACAACAATGTGTGAACAAAACAAACAGAAATAATAGGTAAAAATGTCAAAAATAGGGGTACAGCTGTCAACTTTGTGCTATAATCTCAATCACTATAAAAACAAACAAATATGTCAACAAAGAAAAACAAAATGGCATATAGACAAAGTACATAAGCAAAAATGAAAACAAGAGTACAAAAAATGACCACAGCACAACAACATATTGGCGGGATGCATAAGTACAAAACCACGCCAAAAGAATATTACCAAAATGGACTAAACAGTAAAGGTTAATAATTTCCAAAGACAAATTAAAGAACATTATAACACATAATTAAAATGATAAACAACGTAAGTACCTAGAATCTATACTTCAAGACCCTCATGTATTATTTGTGAAGTTGATACGGAAAATGTATCAACAAGGTCTTAGTATCTTCAAATGAACTTTTTTAGAAAAGGACGAGACATTCGTTGACATAACCCTTGTTCATTAACTTTCTGCTCAGACACTGGTGACGTTTTATGAAGTCTGGGTAGCAGCTGCAAGCTCTTGAATACCGAATGAGTTGGGAAATGTATATCCCATATGCAGGTGAAGTTGGTATATTGCTACTAAGATGGGGGAAATTGATAATTTCAAAATTAAAATCGTCTCGTGTGTCATAGATTCTGGTACTGAAATAACCGCTTATGTCAAATTCGAGTAATAAGTCTAAAACTGAGGCAGAGAAAGCCGTGTCTGTTTTTTTTTTTTTTTTTTTTTTTAATTTCTAGTTCTCAGGGGATATATTAATGGAACCCAATCAGAAAAGTTTCGATTGTTAATGGAACGAACATCATCAATATATCTGAATATGAAATCAAATGATCTGGCTTCTTTGATCTTCTTGTTTTTGACAAGTGTCTGAAGGAAGTCCGACTCATATGAAAATAAGAAGAGATCGGCAAGGAGAATTGCGTACGGTTTTATTAGGGAAAGGAAATTGAACCATGGATTTACTTTTTATTGAAATGGAAATTAAAAAGAACGTGTAAGCAAATCCTCATTATTTGATAGTACTCGTCCTGCTGTTATGCATTTAAATTTATATGTGTACAGGTCTGAATCATAGTATATTTGCAATTTAGGAACGAATATTGAGTGTTGTGTTTCTTAGAACAACAAGCACTTTAGAGTATGTGTCAAAATATAATATCCCATGAATCTATAGGAGGTAAGTCAACTTTATAGAAACTGAAAGTTGTTCGTAGAATGTTTATCAATAATTAGTCACGCAACATTTGAAATTAAAATTTGATGTATAAATCGTGTACAAGTTTCAGTTTTTTGCAAGATTTGTTCAAGGTGTATCCTTCAAACATCTTGACAACCGCTGACAATGTGGTTTGTTTTTTGTATTGGTGGTACTTATAGCAAAAAAATTGCAGATAGAAATCAACCAACAACCAGTTCAGATTCTGGTATATATATTTATAACAGAAATTGGTGTGTTTGACTCTGTAAAATTCTTTAACAAAACGTAACGAGTAATAATTATGTCGTCATTGGTTTCTTAATCATTTAAGAGTGTTTTTACTCATATATTTATCTATGCATTAATTTCATTTTTGTTCTTATTAGTTCTAAATTGAATGTTTTTAGATAAAGGTGTCTGCTTTTATGGAAAAACAGCTGAACGGATACTAAGCATCTTGGCAACTGGTAAACACAGATCTTTGCTGCCTTCAGGTAAAAGCCAAAAAAAACCTCATTTAAATTTAGTTTTTAGTATATATTTATTTGTTTAGTTATTCTATGCCTTGTATATGTGCAATATAAAAATAAATTAATCTTATAAAGAAAAACATACAATTCAAAATTGATATAAACATAAACCTTTTTAGTTTGATAAGATCAGTTAGTGGTTTTCAATGTTATAGTTTTACCCATATTTAATAATCTCTTAACTGTATATACTGACGTTACATTTGCTAAGATATTTCTCATTTGATTCTACACATACAAAGCCTAAAGTTCGAGAATTCTCGGATTTAGACCGAAAATATCACAGAAGTGGAGTCTACAAAATCTACTCGATAGGTGGCGCTGGATTTAAGGCGTACTGTGATATGTAGACAAATGGAGGGTTGGACAGTAAGAATATTTATAATTGATTGATTTTTGGTGTTTTAACGCCACTTTTAAGCACCGCTTTTGGGCTATTTCGTGGCGGCCAGTTTTTATTGGTGGAGGAAGCCGGAGTGCCCGGAGAAAACCACCGACCTTCGATAGGAAAACTGACAATCCTAGTCAATTAAGATTGGAGTCGAGTGCACCCGCACGAGCGGGGTTCGAACTCACAACCTCAGTGTTGACTGGCTAGTGACTACAGTAGTAACTACTTAGACCACTCGGCCACCGAGGTCCATATTTATTATTAAATGAGGAAGCGGGAACTAGTGACTATGTTTTGAAAGCCGTAAAGGAATCATTCGACTAACGCATTTAATTCGTTGCTTTATTATGATATAATTCCCCACTGTAAAGTGCATGACAACTCGGTTTTCAATTTATATTGAAAATACCTTTATTTATACTGATATACATGTATATGACTACTATGGCGGTAAGTTCCGTTTTTTATACGATTATACATGTGCACATCTAATATACAGGTATTTGTCTCATTTAGTACTGCACAAGTAACCTGGAGTACGCCACATTATATTACGTTTCTTTTATATAATATCATGGATTTCAAATTTTAGGTTTTTCAGCGAAGACAAGACAGTAAAGTAGATTTCTATCAAGGATGGGAAGAATATGTAAACGTATTTGGTAATATTAAAACGGAATTCTGGTTAGGTAAGTATTTTCACCAAATAACTTTATCGCGTCCACTAGCAAAATTATAGTCGAAAGATGCATAACACTAAAGGTTATGTCCCAGGTTATGGTGGGGATTGAGTGCTTACATGTTTACCCTCTCCACTTTCTATATGTGCCTTTCCTAAGTCAGGTGCCTGTATGTCAGTGGTTGTCGTTGGTCGGTGTCTGCTATATTTTCGTTCTTTTTATTCGTTGATTGTTGTGTTATAAATCAGACCGTTGCTTTTTTGTTCGAATTGTGTCATATGTTTTATAGCTGACTATATGGTTTTTGTTTTACTCATTGTTGAAAGCAGTGCGGTAACATTTAGTTGCTTAAATTCGGTTTTATTTGACTCTGCTGGGTAGCTGTCTCAATGACACATAATGCCACATTTACTCATTTAAAAAGGATAAATTTGAATAATGTTTGTTAATTTGAATGTAAAAGAGGGTTTAATGAAAATACATATTCATCTCAATATTTCCTTCCCTTTACTTTGATATCTTAAAGGTAATGACAAGTATATAAACATCTCAAGGACATTATGAACTCAGATTTTAATGGCGATAAAGCGTATGTAAAATATTCTACATTTAACATCGGCGACAAGTCAACTTACTACCAACTAACAGTCAGTGATTATAGTGGAACGGCAGGTAATACTTATTATGTTATATAGATTTTAATACACTAAGCTATTGATTCTCTGTTTCTATCCGATCGTTGAAAGTACACTTGGTCTTATATTCAAGAATATAATGAGTAGGGTTAATAATTAATACAAAATTAAAAATACTGTTTGAAATTAAACTTGCTTTGGAGGTCTTGACAATGCAAACAACCAACACACTCGAAACTTAAATCATCAATGCATTCAGCAATCGTGTCTTAAAACTTATCTAAATCTAACAGTCTGTACAAAGTCATGGCCTTGCACATTTAATTTTGTATTCGTTTTTATTATATTTAGTTATATCACTTGGGTGAACTTGCGGAAAAGATATATTACTATTAAAAAAGAATGGTAATTTTCAAAATACGAATATATTTCCATGTTTTGTTTGTTTGCTTTCTTTATCATATGGAAGATTGTATTATCCATTTGTGATTTGCAGAAAGCGAAACTGAAGTAAATTTGCAATTTGATGAAATATGTTTAATACATACTGTTTTTAAAAATCTACATGAAATGGATGTAATTATTTTAGTTTTCAGTACATTATTTGTTATAAAATTTAGTACTTTATTTATTAGAAACAATATGATTATGTACATTTACAGTTTATTACCCTTACCACTTTATTATAATTTATTCACTTTTAATAATGAAACTGTTAGGTGAAATTTGATGAACCAGAAGTGTTGTAGCTAATACGATATTACAGAATAGACAGTTCATATGTGGTTGTCATTTACATCGTTATCGAGTCTACATTTTCGATTTTTTTTTTTACAAATAATAGGCGATTCTCTGAAGGGTCAAAATAATCAGGCTTTCTCGACAAAAGATAAGGATAATGACAGCCATTACAGTGAAGATTGTGCAAAACTTTACAAAGGAGCTTGTTGCTATGAAAGCTGTCATAAAAATAAAAAGGACAAAAAACGGAATGCGTTGATACAGTTGGACAGGTACTCAGTCAATGAAGACTACGTCGATGATGATTCGTAGAAAACGACTCTAACAGAGTTATTATTTAAAAAAAATAAAAATTCATATATACCACTGTATTGAAGATAAATCTAGTAATTAAGTCTTTCCACTTTTCTGTGGAAAGACCTATTGTATTTGTTCTGATTATTATTTTTTTTCTTCTTCGGCCAAACCCTTTCCTCGCGGTATAAATTTGTTTCGCAAGATGTCGCTTAGATATTTTGGATATTATATCGAACAGTTATTGCGCTTTTAAAACTTATCTTGTTTAGCCGAAGACTTTTTTTATTGTAAGAGTTATATCCCCCAAATACTGTTTTTTCTTGTTAGTGTATCTCCTTCGTAACCAACAAAGATAACGACAAAGTTCTTTTCATATTTGTTCGTTAAATCCTCAGGAATTTTGCTTATTTGAATCGAAGCGATCCGGTGAAATTTTATAAGAGTTATAAGGTTATTACATCTACCTTTATCAAATAAATTTGTCGTTATGTTTTTGTAACTCATAAACTGTAAGTAGTATAAACCTAGAGTCTTTTTATTTGAGGTCCTTGGGTCCTAATTTAGAAAATGAGGTCAAGGTCAAAGATCAAGGTCATGTTCTGAATTTTGTCTTTTGCTTGTTTTTGCATTTTCTCTTATCATGCTTATACTTTTAAAGTTATATATAAAAGAACTAATGCAAAATGTTTGCTTTATTGTGATGAAGACATGATACATTTGGTCTGAAACAATTCAATGACATCTAATAGGAGTTATTGCCCCTGAAATATTTTATTTTAAGTTAAATTGATTTGACATATGACCTTGAGAAAAGTCAACCGAAAGTGACCTTGAGTAAACCTGAAGTACTATTTTTTGCACTTATTTCAAGGAAAAGTACCAAGAAACCATATATTTTCTAATGGGCATACATAAACCTATCATTTGAGACCGAAATTGACTTTCTATAAACCGGAAGTAGCAAATTATTTCTTTATAACAAGCATAAGTATATATAAACTATATATTTTTGGAATCAGTGTGAATAAAGCTATCTTTTGACTCCAGAAATTACATTTTCCTAACCGGAACTAGCCAATAATCTCCCTTTTTACATGCACAAGTATATAAAAACAATATATTTTTGGAATCAGTGTAAATTCAGCTATCAATTGAGACCAGAAGTGACATTTTCTTACCCGGAAGTTGGCAATTATATCCCTTATTTACAAGAAAAAGCACATAAAAAACCATATATTTATTGAATCATTAGGACGAAACCTATGATTAGACACCAAAAGTAACTTTAAGTTATAAACTGGATGGAGCTTCTTATCAATTACTTAGAAAAATGATGTGGAAAGACCTTCAATTGTTCTCTGAACAATTGGTTTTTAATTGTTATTATTTATTCTTCTCTGGAATACAAATGTGAGCTAAACGTGTACATGTTTAATGATGTTAACTTATCATTTATTTAATAGGAGATAATGTATGTCCCTCTGAAAAGTGTTTAATTTGGCACACTTTAGGACGATGGAAATGTCAGGACAGTGTATACATGTTTGTTATTTGTGTAAACATTTTCCGAAAATCTCAGGATAAGTATACATTTTTTTGTAATTGTTTCTTTCCTGGTGGTAAAATATGTTATAACGCACAACGGATGTTCAGATACTTTTTTTTGGGAAAACGGGAGATTGTTGGAGAAAAAAACTCATTCACAATCCATCAAAAGATAATAGTATACATATATGAGTGAGTGTTGTTTGCTTTACGTACAGTGGCGAATATTTCAACCATATATTCTGGATAAAAACTTTGCAGAAAAAATGTAAAAAAAAATCAACGAGTAGTTTTTCCCGTTTGAATGGTTTTACACTAGTAATTTTTGGGGCCTTTATAGCTTACTGTTCGGTGTGAGCCTAGGCTCCGTATTGAAGACCGTACTTTGACCTATAATGGTTTACATTTATAAATTTTGACTTGGATGGAGAGTTGTCTCATTGGCACTCATACCACATCTTCTTATATCTATTAAAACACAAACAAAAACAACAACAAAATGACGATGTACATGCAGTTACATATACAAAGACAACATGCAAGATATTAGTACAGCTCACAATGAAATACTGTAAACGATAAACATCAAAACGAACGAAACTTTGCTTTCCAAGTATTACTAGTCTGAGTATGAACTCTCAAAACATGAAAATTCTGCTCACATCAATTTGTGATAATAGAAAAAAAAAACAAACTAGTAAATATTCACTACATTAATAAGTTACAATATTGAATGGGTTTTATTCATTGTTGAAGGACAATGATGTGACCTGTAGTTGTTTACATCATTATCATTTTCTCTTTGGTGAGTAATGGTGTCATCTAGATTGATACCATGTCTGCTTATTATCATATTATAACATGTCCCAAGTTTTTGCATTAATATAGCTGAAAAGCAATGGTAGACATCTGTTGAAATTCCTGATGTCGGTAGAAACACCATTGTAAGCATTGTCAATTTTACTTCTACAGTTGTATTAGTAGCTGATACATGTAGTACAGACATCTTTACCTACAAAACGTTCTTAAGAGATTGTTTGAGATGCGGTAGATTAAACCCGATATGTAGAAATTCATGTCTTGTTATAGGAAACAGCAACAGTCATTCCGAACACAGGAGTTGGAAACTGACGTCTTTCAGTAGAAAAGTTTTAAATTAGTCTCAAGTGAGGGATATTCCTTTTCCTCCTGTTCTGTAGAACATTGAAACCCGTAGCCGAGTATCGAAGATCTTGAAATCATTATAATCTAAATGCAAATAGAAGTAAATAAAACTTAAATTTAGTAGATTTTTATTCTGAATAGACATGTAGAAAATTATTTGATTATAAAGCAATAGATGTCATCTACACAGTAACAAACAATTAAACATACCATGGTCATTTATTATCAATTCTTTAGAAGTTGGTGCAAAATACTTATCTACATGAGTATCATCCTTATTTGTAAAAGGTCATAAGTTCACAAATTTTCCCGTGCAATGCCTAAAGTGACTAACCTGTTTTAGATTAACACAAAATACTGTACGGTCAACAGTGAACAGAGCTTCCGAACACAGGAGTTGTGGTAAACTGACGTCTTTCAGACCTAGAAAAGTTTTAAAACATTAGTCTAATCAAGTGAGGAGATCATTCAAGCAATTTGAAAAATCCTCCTTATTTTGTTCTGTAGAACATTGAAAACCCGTAGTCGACGAGTATCGAAGATCTTGAAATCATTATACATCTAAATGCAAATCAGAATGTAGAATAGAACTTAAATTTAGTAGATTATTATTCTGAATAGGCTATTTCAGTATCGATAAACCTGAAAATCATTATTAACTTATCTAGTATATTCAATGACTCTACCATCCAAAGCCAAATACCTCCATATTTTGATAATATAGAACCACCTATTATTTCATATTCTTATAAAAACCCAGCAGAAGTTTGATTTTTAATTATACGTCAGTTACATCAGACGTCAATATAGTAAATAATGTTCCTTCCACTTGAGATTGTGAAACATCTAGTTTTAGATATGTTCCTATGGTCATGTCCTTACAGGAGACCTCAACATCGTCGAAGACCGTGAGGTCATAACTTTTCTTAAGAAAGGACCGAAATATCGTCCTCCATCTAAAATAGATTGGAAACAGTGTCGTCAGGTTATTAAAGACGCTCTGTCTGTCTACTGTAAAATTGGTGTAAACGTGAAAAATCTGATAAAAATCTCTAGACAGTTATTTGAATAAAATTATGAATACTGTTAACATTCGTATATCTCATTTTGAAAACAATTCTGAAATTAGTACTAGGGTCCATGATATTCCATTTCCAGAATAAAAATAAACTCAAGTACTCGCAAAGCGGTTTGTGTTCGTACCGGCAGATAAAGCAGCAAATAATGTAGTGGTGGTGTGACGCATATACTACACGGAAGTTCTCCAAAACGAAATTACAAATTCATCTACATTCAGGTCCGTACGCTCCACAGAGTCAAATTGTAAACAAGCATATCACTGCCACTACCCAGCTTAAAGCCTCTTCCGAACATTTGAAAGTCCCTACTATGTACTGGTTACCTAAATTGCACAAAAACCATTTAAATTCCGTTTCATCTCCGCATCTAGTAAGTGTTCTACTACCAATCTATCAGTTCTTCTAACTACCTCCTTACTACTATCAAAGAACTTGTTATTAACTTTTGTAATAAAGCTTATGAAAATAATGGTATTAATTATTTTGGAGTGTTAAAATTCTTTAGAGGTTTTAGATAAAATACATGCTTTTGATGGTCCTTTTAATTCTGTTGACAGTTATGATTTTTCTACTCTATACTACACTTCCACACAATCTTATCAAGAAAAGTTTTCATATTTAATTAAATGGTCTTTTGAAAATCTCATTACAAATTTATTTGCTGTAACTCGTTTAAAGCCTTTTTCTGTAACGAAAAGGAAAGTATGCTAGATACACTTACTGGAAATGTGAAGATATGATTGAAGCTTTAAATTTTCTCCTGGACAACATATATGTACGTTTCGGCGATAAAGTGTATCGACAGGTAGTAGGTATTCCTATGGGCACTAACTGCGCCCCTTTAATAGCAGATTTATTCCTGTATTGCTATGAATCTCAGTTTATGACCAAACTCAGTAAAGACAAGTCATTGTTACATTTGGTTGATACATTCAACAATACCTTCCGTTATCTAGATGATATTTTTCGTTAAATAATCCAGAGTTCTCTAAATATACTACCGAAATTTACCCAATAGAACTAACTTTAACTAAATCTAACATAAACAGCAGTAGTTGTCCTTTTCTGGACTTGGACATTTCAATCTCTAAAGGAAAACTCCATACGAAAATTTACGACAAAAGAGACGATTTTCATTCCCTATTGTTAATTTTCCTTTTTAGACGGCGATGTTCCTTTGGCTCCATCATACGGTGTGTATATATCCCAACTCGTTCGTTATGCCCGTGTGTGTAGTGATGTCATAGATTTTAACGAACGTAATCAATGCATCACTAGTAAATTATTAAGTCAAGGATTTCGTTACCATAAATTAAGTTCTTTCATAGATACAAAGATTTGATTAGTAAATTTGGCTGTACCTGTAGAAAACTGATTAAAAACGGTATTTCACATCCTAAATTTTACGGTAAGATTGTACTTAAAGCGCGGAAATCACTATATGATCCGTGTAAACTCATCGAACCTTTAAATAAACTTATTAGTTCAGGTTATCTTACCAATGTTGTAATTAGATCTTTGAATATAGTTTACATTGGCACTAATATCGATTTTGTCATCAGCAAATTAAAACATAACTAAATTTGTATTCTTTTCAAACGGGATGTTTAAAGACACACCCACGTTCATTTTGATCTATAAAGAGGTTAAACTCCTAACTATCCTACTGTCTGTCGATACATTTATTTTTGGCATTGCACTAGTCATGTCTTCTTTGACTGTCCATGACGTTAAAATACTAAATCCTGGGATGTGTTTTAGTTGATTTTAGTCTCTGATGCATGATTTTTATTATTAATTGTTTTGGCTTTTAACTAGCTGTCAATAACTGCGAGTACTCTCAAATCGTACTTTCTTGTTTATTTGACCTGTTGATACTAATTTTATGCCCTTTTTGTTATTTAATGTTATTCAGGGTTATATCTGGTCTATATACCAGCTTTCATAAGTGTTTGGTACTAATATAAATTTCCACTTCGTACTATGAACATCAAAATTATTTATTTTGTTAAAATATTTCCTTTCTCTATTGTAACTGTATACGTATACCTAACAACAAAATTATTTTATTTACCTGTGTTTAAAGTTATTGCAATTGGCTGATATTTTTGTTCGAGCATATTGTTTTTCTTAAATTGTTTAACATTTCATACCGATATAACATGTTACTTTTATTATTCTTCCTTAGTTTATTTATTTTGAATAACTAGAAAAACATAATTTTGTACTTAACAATTATATATAATTAAACAGTATTGCAATGTGTTTGATAATTTTGATTTACGTGTGCATTAGTCACTCTACATAAATTTTACTGAAACGCCTCATTTCATCGTGTTTCGAATAAGTATCCCTCAACGAAGAAGTTTTTGTTCGAACACTTTATCATAAAAAACATAAGGCCGTACGGTTACCTATAATTGCTTACATCCACTTCATTTAAACTTTGCTGGATAGTTGTCTCATTGGCAATCAGACCTCATCTCCTTATTTTTATATGAGTTCTATTAATGCTATCATTAAAAGTACTAAATGTATATAGCATCTTTTTCTTGCATTTCAAACTCTGACATTTTTTTTATACAATGTTTTGTCATATATGAAAAATGTTAGGTCTTCATAGTAAATCTCTGTAATTGTAAACCTTCCTATATTTAGGCAGCAATAATTCATAGAATATTTAAATTTGTTGTCAGAAACAGAACAAGAACACAGGTCAAACATCAAGACAATCAAGAAATTGCACGTGTTGTCTTGGTAATTATATATATAAGCATACCCCTCTTATAAATCAAATTATCGACAGATTGGAAGAATCCAAAAAAGAACTCACTCATTACAACACATCAATGCCAAGGTGTTGACTAAATATGAGGCTTTTCTGTTAAGATGTATTTGAGATATAATATAATATAATTATATTTCATATTTCCGCTTTTTAGAATCATATTTCCTCCACATCACACACTTTTCGTAACCCCCCCTTTTCCCCACTTCCAAAAGCCGTATCATTCCCCTCCACTTTGTTTGCGGGCTACTTGCAAGATTCATTTTCGGAATATAATTAAATTTTATTAAGTTGTAAAGGCATTTCTCAATTACTCTTGCTTAGATAATCTTTTCCACCATTTATATAGCTTTAGCGAGTCGAATAATTTGGAAAAAATATAGTTCTCCGATCAATTACCTTTTATTTCCCCTTTTCCTTATGATTTCAATTATTTTTGAGTCCCTTTTATAAAATTATACATCAATTTTTGAAGTTCATACTATCGAATTCCCTTGTCAAATTCTGAAAACAGTAAAAATTTTCACAAATTGATATCGCTGTTTTAAGCCATGATCTCAAAATTGATAATCAGTGATCGGATAACACGCGACCTCCTGGTGCTGCTGAAGATAATATTACACGCACTACCGTACGTACATACAATGACATGCCCATTGCAATGGCCGGACAAATAGCCAAAAACTATTTGTATAGCCACTCCGTTTTTTTAATACCGAAAATAAATATACACAATTTTCCACTGATTACAGAAACCAAAACTAGAGGCTTTTTTACATTGTTCAAAAACCAAAACAACAAAATAATGCATGATTTAATAGCTTCCTTGTGAGCAGCAACCCTCTATTACGGACATCGTGATAGGAAATACAAGCCCGGGAATATCGTATCAATTAGGAGATATATACTCCGTATGCAGGCGCGACTGGAATGTTGCTACATAGAAATGGAAAGTTCACAATTAGGAAGCTGAAGTCATCTCTTTTGTTGTAAATTTTATTTTTCAACCGACCCTCATTGTCAATGTCTAGACGTAAGTCAAGATATGAGGAAGACTTAACTGTATCTGTTGTATCCTTTATCTATAGTTCGATGGGATAGATGCGTTCAATATAGTCACCAAATTTTGAATCATTTAGTGAGAGAACATCATCTATATAGCGGAAAGTAAAGTTAAAGGATATTGCTAACTTCTTTTCTTTCTTCCTTAGAAGTTCCTGTATGACGTCACTTCATAAGAATAATGGAAAAAGTCGGTAAATAAGCTTATGAGAATATAATTTGATTCCGACATCCTCAAATTTTACAAGGACGTCCTAAAGTGAATTCGAAGTTATGCTATGGCAATTTTTTAGTGTTCTGTTAAACTGGCACCCTTCACTGCTTAAACTTTTGTATACGCTGACGTTAGAGAGTGCAAAATAACATTTTTATCGCTTCATATAATATTAGATCGCTCATGAAAATATCTTTTATGAACATTTATTTGTAAAATCAACTTTTTGTTTCTATCGTGAGAAATATATGTCAGTAAATAAACCATGAGTATCTGTGTACGAACGTTAATCTTGATTTGATAAAGTGTTTAAACCTTGAGTTGAAAAGAGTCTTATACTAGCTCAAAACCAAAAACAGTGTTTTAATTCCCGATAACAGTAATTGTATGTGGTCATTTCAAGTGATTTTTTTTATAATAAAAGATAATATTATGGCAATGCATGTCAGTTTTCCCTAATTTCAACTTCAAAAATACGGCCGTTTTTAAGATTTTTGAATAATATCTACGTACATGTATTTTACATCATTGATCAATAATAATAATTTGAACAAAGAAATTTGTAATGCGTACATCTGTATTTATGCTATCGTAACTAAAAAGAACGATACTTCTAGGGGAAAAGCCTACCCCTACACTAGATAATGAACTGTTGAGTCCTTTCCGTCTAGTTTTTTTTACGATATACCCAGAAGTTTATGGATAGATCATTGAGTAGACCTCTTGCAACATGTTTTCTATTATAGGTATTGAACAAACAGATGGACAGATAGAATAGTAAGACCTAACACAACGTAGATTTTTCCAACTGTAAGAATGTATGAAGAAAATATATGCAAAATGATAAGATCCGCGGGATTCAAATCAGAAAGAGAAAAAAAACGAACATACTGATGATATGACGTTGTAGCGGAATTTTCCATTCTACATAACTATGTTAAGATTGTTATGTATGATTTGTTAGTTTCTTGAAGAATTTACTGTAATCATTGTTTCCAGAACTATACACAAAGGATAAAAGACAAAACTGCTTGACAGCTGACAAACCACATAAACCGACAACATCGGACTCTGAGTTTTACTGTGCGTGTTGTTGTGTTTGTATATTCTACATTAGTTAGAGGTATAGGGTGGTGATTTCGATCTCACAAAACATATTTAACCCTTGTCCCATTTAAGGAGAGATTGTTTTTTTTTTTCAATTTTAATTCATTTATATTTTGCATTTTAGTGTGACGTCCATTTTCACAGAACAAGTACACATTTTCTTAGGGGCCAGCTGAAGCCCGCCTCCGGGTGCTGGATTTTCTCGTTGTGTTGAAGACCCATTGGTGGCCTTAAGCTGTTATAGGGTTGTTGTCTCTTTTATATATAAGAACGTCTGAACAAGTGACAATTCTACGACCCAGTGATAGTGATACAAGGCTGAAAACACATTCTGTATATATAATTCGTCTAAATAACAGCCCAACAGTGTTAGATCTGTATATTTGCGGATATATACGGGTATTTGGCATGTTCCACACACATGTTGGTCTACAGTCGTGTGTTCTGCGGGTAAACTACTAAATAAAAATTTACATTTTTGGTCATTATCGTACTTTTCAGTATACTACTCATGTTCGGAATTAGTTGAAACCACACACAGTGCACACGTATACATCATTAACAAGTTCTTCAAGATATTTTGCTTAAAACAAGGAAAAAGAAAAAAGAAACAGTAACATTTTAAACATTTAAAAATAGTGTCGACAATTTGAAAATTTAAAAACCTATATTTAAACAAATTTTATTTCGTTCTACTTGGATTGGATCATTTTTCAAATTTTAATATTGCAAAGTAAAATGAAAAATGTCTACAGTAGAGCATTTTTCATTTTTCAATATTTAAAGTCAAATTGAAAAATGCTCGACTTTGGAGCATTTTTCATTTTTCAATACTGAAAGTCAAATTGAAAAATGCTCGACTTTGGAGCATTTTTCATTTTTCAATATTCAAAGTCAAACTGAAAAATGCTCGACTTTGGAGCATTTTTCATTTTTCAATACTGAAAGTCAAATTGAAAAATGCTCGACTTTGGAGCATTTTTTATTTTTCAATATTTAAAGTCAAAATGAAAAATGCTCCACGTTAGAGTACTTCATTTTTCAGTATTTAAAATCAAATGGAAAAATGCTAAAGGTCAGCAATTTCAATATTTGCCTTCAAGAATGAGATTGATAAATGTTTTTTTTTTCTAAAACAAACAAATGCAAATGTTTTAATTTATTTAAACTGTTGATAAATTAAATCATTTTTAACACAAACTTATCATTATTTTTTTTTATATCCTCGTGAAATCAAAAGACGTAATCTCATGAAAATTACAAATTTCAAATATCATTTAGAAAATGATTTTTCAAAAGTTACTTCAAAAGATTTTGTTACAAATTTGTAGAGCATTTTGCAAAATCTATTTTTTCAGTCTAAATGACAAATGTTTGGCGTGAATATACACGGTCTTTAAAGGCATCAACTATATAATCATATATATTTTCTCAATAAATTAAAAGTTTTACAGATATAGACAACACTAAGAGACAGGACAGATGACCGTATTTGATTTCGTTAAATGTAAACAATGATCCAAATTAAATTAACTTAAAAGTCTATTTCGATATGTGTGTGAATAAAAATTATATTGCAGTAATTATAGTTATTGTAAACAATTTTTGTTTTAATCATTTGCAGAAAAAAATTAATTGGAATGTGTACCAAAAAATGTGATTCCTAATGATTATATTGCAGTCATTATAGTTATTGCAAACAATTTTCATAGATGGAAAACAAGATGGCAATGTTTTAATCATTTGCAGAAAAAAAAATTAATTGGAATGTGTACCAAAAACTATGAAAATTCCTAATGATTTTCAAATTGCTCTTATATTACAACTCACTAGTTGGAACAATATTGCATTCACCTTATCCGCTCGTCAGTCCGTATATACGTTCGTTCAACCAATATTTTCGTCACATTTTCTTTGGTATTACGGAACAAAATCACTTCAAATGTGGTCAGCGGCTTGATCGTGATGAGTTGGGTCGTGTTAGCACTTATCAGTTCTGTCAAACACCTACTAGTTGTTTGCCCATGCTTTGCTTGTTTTAGTATGTTGAATGAACTTATTTTTTTTCGCCACATATTGCTCTAATCTTACTGAACACAATAACTTCGTAATTGATCAGCAATTTAAATTTAACAGTAATGAATTGTATCGTTTGAGCACTTTTCTGATCTAACAGACATACACTTCCTGTTTAATGCTACATTTGAATTTTCAAAATGTTGACTGAACTTGAATTTTGTCGTCACACCTTTCTCAAATACATCTTAACAGAAAAGCTTCATATTTAGTCAACACCTTGTCATTGATGTGTTGTAATGAGTGAGTTCTTTTTGGATTCGTCCAATCTGTCGATAATTTGATTTGCAAGAGGGGTATGCTTATATATATATAATTACCAAGACAACACGTGCAGTTTCTTGATTGTCTTGATGTTTGACCTGTGTTCTTGTTCTGTTTCTGACAACAAATATTCTATGAATTATTGCTGCCTCGATATAGGAAGGAATACAAATATAGAGATTTACTATGAAGACCTAACATTTTTCATATATGACAAAACATTGTATAAAATATTGTCAGAGTTTGAAATGCAAGAAAAAGATGCTATATACATTTAGTACTTTTGATGATAGCATTAATAGATCTCATATAAAAATAATGAGATGAGGTATGATTGCCAATGAGACAACTAACCAGCAACGTTCAAATGAAGTGGATGTAATCAATTATAGGTAACCGTACGGCCTTATGTTTTTTTATGACAAAGTGTTCGAAAAAAAAACTTCTTCGATGATGGATATTTATTCTAAACATTTTATACAAGCAAAGCTTCATATAAAAATGTGGAAAATATTTTAATAGGTGTTTAAAATAAAAATACAAAAATCGATGTTATGGGATCAACTTTATCCACAAGAATCAATACTTTGTTAAATCTACAAGATCATGGATTTTTTTTTTATAATTTTTGTTTATCCTTTTTTTACTGATAAATGGAATCATTTTTTTTTTTCAGAGAGAAGAAGAGATACATGTTAATTATTTAAAAGAAAAAGACTACATGTAATAGAAAACGATTAATTATTTTACACTAAAAATTTCGATTCTCGAAAATTCGTCCACAGACATTTTTGATATTGAATATGTCATTGTTTAAATAGTTTCGTTTTAGTGATTTATGCAATTATTTAGGGACCGTCGGTTTCGGTTTTATCTTTACAAATAAAAACGCATGTCTTAAACTACCGGTTACGCTTGACCATAGAGATAACATGTATTCTGCGGGTAAATGGGCGGGGAAATTCGCAAAACTTCATTATCCGGTCGAAAATACTAAACTTAAAAGACCTAAGTTTTATAAAGTGATTTTTAAAAATATTAACTGCAATGTTGCATTCACAATGCACGCTTTTTTCACATATTATATTTCTTTTCCTCCATGTTATTCTTTATTGTTTACTGCTACTTATATATATTTCCAAAGATTTTGATATATCAAAGAATGATTTAAATGTATAAATGTTATAAAGTTAAAATTTTGTTTGACAACACAATATTTTTTGATTATTTAATCTTTAAACATGTAAATGCATATAAGGCATCCCTTGGATATGTGTTAGGTGATTCGTTGTTTTTGCGTAATGTCCAGCGAAACCAAATTTTCAATAACTAGATGAGGTAACAAATTAAGGCAGATACGGGGAGGGGGTCTTGGGGTTGAAACACCTTTTTAACGATCAATGCTTTTGAATAGGGACATATGGTTGGAACCCTCCATCTTTATCCTGGGTTGGAACCCCCCTTTTTAAATATGGCTGGATCAGCCACTGATTAAAATGTTACAATTTATAAATAAATTATTTATCCTATTTAATATTAAGTTAAAATATGAAAATCGATGAGTTTTATAATTTGACAACACTGATTGATATTGGAAATACACTAAAAATATACGACAATTAATCTATTCACGACATTAAATGTTTAGTGAAATTACTGACTTATCACCACTGAAAGCGCGATATTTAAAATTTGTATACCCTTGTACATTTTAATTATCATATGTCAATTTTAAATGCCATTCTTAATAAAAATGCTTTTCGAATCGTGTGTTAAGCGATCATCGATCATTCGTCAATGAGTCATTCACCGTGCGTGTATCGTGGGTTCATGGTTCACCGTGCGTGTTTCGTGGGTTAATCATTCATCATTCATTTTACGTTAATCCTCCGTGTACAGCTCATCGCTCATCGTGCATGGATCGCGAATCGTTTATTTACCGTACATTCACCGTGCATTCACCGTACGTGTATCGTCTGTGCGTGTATAGTGCGTGTGGTCAGTTTGATTAAAGAGGGTCTGTAGGTTTCAGTGCATTACTAAAAGAATATACCCTTTCTGAACCAACTTATAAAGGATCAAACCACATTTCTTCTCAAAGATGCTATTTTGGATAATATGTTCATTTTTTAAAAAGGGATTTATGATTTATGTTAAAATAATATATGTTGGTTTCCATGGCAATAGAGCCGACTTTGAGTTTTATTGACATGGCATCATGAACTAACTTACAACTATTTTCAAAAAATGTTAAGACTTGTTTTGATGGAGGATATTTACTTGCGATAGTCTGTCTATCTTAGAGGATATTCAATATTGATATTGAGTCCATTTTAAGATGGATATTTACGAGTAACATTGAACCTACTTGATGGGGGAAATTTATTATGGAAACTGAGTCGCTTTGATGGAGGATATTTACTATTGATTTTGCATATAAAATCAGAAAGATGTTGTATGATTGCCAATGAAACAACTTTCCACTAGAGACACAATGACGTTGACGTTAACAACTATATGTCACCATACGGCCTTCAACAATGAGAGAAAAACATAAGACCATTTGATATTCGATATTTATAGTGCTATTGAGCCCCTTTTGATTGTGGATACTGAATCCTTTTGATGAAGGATATTCACTAGTGATACTCTTAACATTTTATAAGGATATTACATTTTTACTATTGATACTGAACCCTTTTGATGGAGGATATCTAATAGTGGTACTGAGCCCATTTGATGGAAAAGATTTACTAGTGCTACTGAGCCCATTTGATGGAGGATATTTACCAGTGCATTTTAGACAGTTTGATTAGAGATATTTACAAGTAGGACCGCGTGCAGTAATTGTTCAACAGTAATCATGTGAAATAATTCATTGGCCATTCTAAGGTACAATCTGCAGACATTTTCTGTTGTATAGGAAAAAATTTAATTTAGAATGAGTTTGTGAACTCTCTGTGTCTTTGTTAATAAGTGCAAAATTGACAAATAAGTTTGTAATGCCTACATGATACCATATTTTGTCGTCAATATATTTATATTAGGTAACCGCCGCTGAAGTAAAATCAGTAGGTCAATTGTTTAAATGTATTTCTCTAATTCTTCGTCAATTTATTCCTTTCTGCACCCATTGTATAAAAAAAAATTAATCAACGTGTGGTTCGTTTGATCTCAGTTCTTCATTGGTTAAAATCCGATTATGACGTCGAATTTTTTTGCTTTCCTCTGAATTTCCTATTGTGACGGCATGAAAAAAGGCGACCATGCCTGATGACGTCACATAGAAAGAACACATCTTTTTGCAGATCATTCGAAAAGAAGGAATAAGTTTGCCTGCATGTTGTTAGAAAATCATTACAGAAACAGATTCCACCACCAAATCTCGTGTAATACAATAATTATCCACTCTCGACAGTTAAATTTTAAATATTTAAAACGCTCGGCAAGCCTCGCGTTTTAAATTTGAAAATTTAACTGTCTCGAATGGATAAATATCGTATCACACTCGATGCAGTGGTAGAATCTATATATATATGTATATAATATACAAAAAAATGTGTGTCTACAATTAAACGATGCTTAATTCAAATTCAATATACAATCATCTGCCAAGCGATTTAAAAGACTGTTTGTGCGTTTTGATATCTGGTACCCAACATCAAAGAAAATCGAAAACAATTGCCGATTCAAAAGTTGACATAACCTTTGGTAATTGACAACTTAATGTTTCTGTCATTGAAAATTTTGTTTTATAATATAAAATTATAGACCTTTTTTGTAGTTGTCTTGAGTCGTAAAGGGTAATAATGTCAAATTATTACCTTTAAGATTCATGTCAGAACATAATTGTATGTGTTACATTTACTGTATTCACTAATTAGAAAAGACAAATGTTCTTTTTTCAACCTTGAATATCAGTTCAAAAAAAAGATATTTTATGTAGGTTATGATGTTATTTTATTTGGCTTTATCAAGATGTACAATTATTCTAATTTTCAATCACGATATCAAATATATTGTGGGTATCAACTCAAAAGCAATCCAACAACCGAAAAGGATGTTAAGAATTGTGCATACGGTTGTTTACTTCAATATAAAAATAAGGAGATGTGGTATGATTACATAAAAAATATTTTTATAATTTGTCTCAAATATAGCCCAACAATGATAGGTATTCATCCCTCAGCGGGATTCAAACCCTCGCTTCTGTGACATCGTGGCAACACCACCTGCACTGTGTCCAGCGCTCCTGACCACCCGACAAACCAGGCTATAAAAATATAGCTTTCGTTAGTCGAGTAAGCCTTTATTTATATATATATATATATACATAGAAGTCTATAAAAAGGACCAACCAGCAAATTTACTATGTACCGGATCGTCTAGAATAGACGATACTGTGCAGATAAGGAAAAAATTATATAAGTCTAAAAATTTGCACAACGATACTAATGTAAGATGGTATTATACGAAGATGTTGTTATTAAATCGTGTTGACAAATATTTCGGCTTAACAAATAGCCTTCGTCGGTGTCATTGATTTTAACAATACTGATTGTAGGTTAAAAATAGATCAGTAATACAGGTAAGTTTTAGTCTATTGGTTTTAATCCATAATCTTGAACATCATAATATAAACAAAACTCGATACTCTAATATACGTGACTGTGTATATTTACATTCCAAAATGAGTGAAAAACAAAACTAAGTATTTCTTATTGATGCCCTTTGGATGATGTACATTTAGTTCCTTTATCCAAAAGCTTACCCGAACCTGTCGCTGGGCATCACTCCAGTGAATGTTCTGTTCAATCACTAGGATTTTCATGCGATTAAAGTCATCAAGTTTGTGTGACCTGATTTCTGAAATGCTGAGAAACTGGGAGAAGTGGCTTCTTAGAGATCACTCCTATGGCCATTGAGGCGTTTGTGGACAGGCTGCTTTGACTCACCAACATATTGGAGGCCACAAACCGAACATTCCAGTATGTAAATAACGTTCATACTTTTGCAAGTAACATTGCAAAATATCTTATAGTTATTTTCGGTTGCCTTACTGTGAAATGTTGATGAATGCTGCATCTGTAGGCAGCATTTGCAGCGTTTTTCCTCACACGAACGACATTCTCCAGAAGTACTTCTATTATCAGACACTCTAGACCCCTCTAACAAGAAATTTGTTTTGCATGCAAACGTATAAAATTGCGGTTTTTATCCAACGCAGTCATAAGTTTGAACGTTGTTTTCAATTTAGATTTTGTTTATATTTTTTCGTTTGGGCTTGTATTATATTTGCCTTTGGGTTTATATGATCCGTTCATCCTGTTTTGACTCCTCAAAATTAAAGAGTCTATCCTAAATTGAGGTAAATTGTATGGCTTTCCAAATACCGTTTCGATTCCTAACATCACTGAAGAGTCATTAATTGTCGAAATCCGGATATGGTGTACAAAACCTTTGCACCTTTTGTTTGCGGTATACCATCTTTTCCGCAAGTTTATTGTTTTCAGTTTGGTATTAAATTTATAATTAAGATCCATTTATTACATCGGTGATCAGTTTATTTGACAATCGCCAATGGCAGACAGCAGGGTTTAAGAACATTTGTTGTTCGACCTGTTAGTCAAATGCGTTTTGTTAAAGTATACTTTTTCACTTTTTGGTCTTTTGGAAAATGTTGTTTGTGCTGTATTTAGACCCTCTAACAAAAATTTGTTTTGCATGCACAATTGCGGTTTTATTGAACGCAATCATAGGTTTGAACGTTGTTTTCAATTTAGACTTTATATATATATAAACCTTACAAAGGTCTCAGATATAGATGTATACAATGTATAGTCGGGGATTCTTGATTCAGACAGGTATAGACGTGCCATGGTTAAACTAGTTTTAAGAGTACTAGATTGTCTTACCTTTTGAGGCTTCAACATTAAAATGAGTTAAGAAATAACACACACTTTTTATAAAACCGGCATTATAGTCGACATAAACAAAAACAAAATCAAACAACGCAATTTCAAATGCAGAAACAAAATGCAAAAAAACTCATATTACTTATAAATAGTCATTTCGTCAATAGATGTACATTTTTGTACTTAATTAATGAAAAATGTGTTTTGAAACATTATTTCCGCAATACACACTTTTACGGATTGAGAAATATTGTATTTGCAGTAAACAGAAATGACTTAGATATGTCTCAATATGAATTTCGGGTGTAAAAAAGATGTAAGGCGTGAATGATTTATCCCATTCAGTTTCATCATATGTTAGGTATTTATTTTATTGTATTTTTTTTTTTATAATTGTAAGTCTTCCTATACTGGGGGCCAAATTTTACGACCCCATCAGAAACTCAATCGTAAATTACTGAAATATAAATGGTTCGAAAAAAAACTAAAAGAAAACCACTGTCACAATAGAAAACTTAACAAAGGGAACGAAAAATTGTTTATTTTGGGTACATTTTATTGTAGAGTTTCTTTTGTAAAACAGAAATGGTTCTTGTCCAAAGAAAATATCTTGATATGAAGCAGAACTTCTAATCTAAGTTTGAACAATATTTTTAATGATTGGTTTACCGGAGTAAGAGTATTAAGGATAAAGTTAGCGATAAAGGGACACTAAAGGCAATTACAGAAACTTGATATGAAGAACAATTTTCACCATTAGATTTCTGTTTTATGTTATAAATGTGTTGTAAGAAACAGAATAAAAACACCAAACAATCATCAAGACGATCAAGAAATTGAACGCGTTGTCGTGCTAAGCATACCCCCACGGGTAATTCAAAGTATGGTCAAACAGAAATATATTTTAAACAGATAAAAAAGGGCTAACTCATTACAACTCATCACTGCCAAAGTGTTGACTAAACATGAAGTCATTCTATTAAGAATATTGGAAGAAAGTGTAACGAAAACATTTAAATTTATTCAACACATTTAAAAATTCAAAAGTAGCCTGAAACAGGAAATATGTGTCTGACAGATCAGAAAAGTGCACACACGATACAACTCACTGTTAAATTTATGTTGGTGATCAATTATGAAGTAATTCAATAGTACCGGAGAAATGGAAGGCGAAACATTTCATCAAACATACTAAAATAATTACTAAGGGCAACCAGCAAATACATGTAGGTGTTTGAAAGATCTGACAAGTGCTCACACGACACAACTCATCACGGTCAAGCTGCTGACACACTTGAAGTGATTATATCCAGTAATACAAAGGAAAGTGTGACGAAAATATTTGTTGAAAGAATGTACATACAGACTGACGAGCGGATAAGGTGAATGCAATATTGTTCCAACTCCTAGATTGATTAGTAATATATGAGCTTTTGATACAAAAACTTAAAGCTTTTAGGAGATATATAATTATTTAGTACATTATACAACTCCATTTAGTAATAATTATTACCAGTTTGGGAATCTTAAAAAAGTGAAAATGCAACCTTGCTATTTCAGTAAAATTTAGATAAAAAACAACTTAGAAATAATCAATATGTCGAAGGGAAGAATTAATGGGAAAAAATATCTTTGCTTATACGTATCTACCATCTGCCCAAGTCATTACTAAGCCACTCATGTGAACATTCTGATTTCTTTTATTCTTCTTTGCTTTTTAAAAATGAGTAAAATGAATTATAACTTCTTCAACAATTATAGTTTTATGTATTTTGTATAGAAAGAGTTTCCAGATTATTAACAAAAGTCAAACGTTTTTTTACCGACATTCTGTCATGATAAACTCATCATAGATACCAGGCTTAAAATTTGTACGCCAGACATGCGTTTCGTCTATACAAAAGACTCATCAGTGTCGCTCGAATACAAAAAAGTCAAAAAGGCCAAATAAAGTACGAATATGAAGATCATAGGGGACCCAAAATTCCTAACGTTTTCGACTCATACAGCTGTAGAAATTTATTCTGAAATAGAAATGCATTACGATAGTTATTTGAAATGCAAATAATAATTAAAATCGGTTCAATGTAGAGTAAGTGAATGACAATCTTATTGCTACAATAGTCATTGTATGCAACTTCACATGATTTTTATTTGATATTCTACAATAGTCATTGTATGCAACTTCACATGATTTTTATTTGATATTTGCTCTATAAAACATTTATTAAAATAATTAATGGATTGCTAAAGAGGCAGCTTTGATATTCGTGATAACTTCTAGAAATGATGGTAAAATTAATTCCGTAGATTAATTCTTATATAATAAAGAAAAATGCAGACTAATAAGTTTTCTTATGGCGAATGTTGTCATGAAATTACTTAAATAATACCTCATTCGTGGAAATCATTTTTAGATAAAAAGATGTATGATACCATTTTTACTAATTAAAGTAATCAAAAATCAAAGGTTTT
This sequence comes from Mytilus coruscus, assembly GCA_017311375.1. Taxonomy (NCBI): domain Eukaryota; kingdom Metazoa; phylum Mollusca; class Bivalvia; order Mytilida; family Mytilidae; genus Mytilus; species Mytilus coruscus. The sequence goes on from CM029600.1 coordinate 32,613,185, forward strand.
TTTTGTTGATAGATATAAGAAGATGTGGTATGAGTGCTAATGAGACAACTCTCAATCCAAGTCACAATTTGTAAAAGTAAACCATTATAGGTCTATTTAAAGTGACATGTGGAACTCACGGTTTGCTTTCGATTTCTGTTGCTTCACCTGTAAAGGAATAGAGTATAACAAAGACTGTACTAAACTTGAAGGTAAACAGAAATTAATACTGCCACATATACTATTAGCTTTTGTGAAAAGGTAATCACGCCTGGTGTATTAAGTCATATATAATAGCTATTCGCTCATCATTAATCTTCATTGTGTAACATTTACTATTGGTATCGTCCTATCTAACCATTGCTTACTGATTGTAAAAATCTTTTTAATTGCGAAATATTCTGAAGTTTTTTTTTTTTTTTTTAATGTTTAGTAATCTGGTATCTTTGATGATTGTATTATCTGTATTGCTTTGATAAAAAAATGTATTAGCTAATTATAATTTTTAATACTCTTTGGATATTTGGAAAGGGTACTTGTAATCCCACACCTGATTTTCCTAGTAAAAGATTCTAATATGTTAAACATGTATACTTTCATGTATTCAGACAATTGTTACGTAGTGGTTTCGGGAATATATAAGAAAAATCCGAAAAAACACTTAAAAAATCTAATTTTGAGATTTCCGTTTCGACGTATATTAATAACATGTTCATACGTACGATCTATATTTCATTTCTACAATATATAACACACAAAAAGTACTTCAACAATGTCTTCCCCTTAACACCCCATTCTTAAATAAAAATAAGATCACAAGATTATTATGATACGTGCACTATCACATATTTTTCATTTAGATTTGATCAATATCATGACTAATATTCCTCAATTGCGTGTCACATTTTGCCTCATTCTCATGGTATTCCATGAAGAAAATACATTTAACAAAGAAGTCAATTCTACATCAAACAGATGTACATTGCTGATTAGGAAGTGAAAGGTCAAACTTTAATACACAGTGGTCATATTACCACGAATACCGATTTTAATATTTGCCTTATGGAATTCACTGTTTAATTAGTGTTGTCTGTGACCAGTTTATATGTTACTAAAAAAGTGGGCTGACAGCTGTAATGTTGTAAAAGTACAGAAGGTTGTTTTTGCCATGTCATTGTTAGTTTCTCTTCGACTTATGAGCTTTTAATTTCCCCTTTGTATCTTCCGCCTCTTTTTCAGAATGTTTAACTTCTGATTAACGAAAATATATCAAATTTGATTAACGTTTTTATTTTGGTGTGTTTAAATTTGGCATTTTCATCTTAATAGCCAAATAAACCAAAATATGACTAAAGTCAGAATATACGAGGATTTGAATGGGGAGGAGATCCTTAATTTCCGTATCCTTTAATTTTTAAAGCATTTTTCTTTATTATTAACAAATATTCAATATACTTTTCCACCCCAATATTCTCTATTTTTTGTTTGCTTTGGCCATTATTCTCTATTGTATTCAACCTATTCAAACCTTCATATACCAAGTAACTGTATCTAGTCTTCCTCGGGTTCCATTTTCAAATCTTACTTGTTATAGAAACTAAATAAGTTTATAACAAATACAAAAACACGACATATACGTGAAGGGACATTGTAAAATAATTAATTGATATAAAACATTATGCAAATATATCAAGAGTCCTCCAGTGACTTTGATTAACCGGAATCTAGTTTATTTACTTGAAATTGTATTCCCACGTTTAAAATATAATTTATTTATTCATTTTCTGGTAAGGACAATACAGTTCTGGTTCTAATAACTTTGCACTTCATTAAATAATTCCTTATTGATATACATTTTCATATCATATTTGTTTTACGTTTATTATTTTGTATATTAATCTTGCCCTTAGTTTTCTTGTTTGAATTGTTTTACATTTGTCATTTCGTGGCCTTTACAGCTAACTATGAGGTATGGGTTTTGTTCATTGTTGAAGGCCTTAGGGTGATCCATAGTTGTTAACTTCTATGTCCTTTTGTCTCATTGGCAATCATACCACATCTTCTTAATTCTTTACTTAAAATTATTAAAGTTTTTTGTCTACCTCAAATGAATCAAACTGTGGTTTGGTTTGTGTTTTCAGCTAGAAATATTAAAATATGTGCCCATTTATATTTCTAAGTTCTTAGTTCTGGTTAACCTTTTGTGCAGATAAATTTCATGGGTATATATATATCTATATTATTTTCTATTCTATTCTATATATATCGACTTTTTAGCTTATCATAGATGAATCTTCATCAAGTTGCTTAAAAGTTTGTTAAAATGGTATTTAAATAATTTACTCTTCTTTTTATCTTCTCAAATATTCGTATGTTGAGCAACGTACATTTGTATGTTTGCGCTTTCACAAAACACAAGATTTTTCTTGTATTAACGCTATCTATTATTGTGACCACAAAATAAACACAATTATAGCCCACACTTTTCTGGTTCCGAAAAGAAAAAAAAGGCGTGTAAGTGGATGCTCTGTCTACGTTATAAATACTTAAATGTGTGTTAAATAAATACCTTATCCTGTTAGAATGATGACGGATGGCTTCTTAACGTCACCAAGAAAACCATACAACAATCTCGAGCTGTTTTTTTATGAATGAGTTACACATGTTGACCCGGGGTCAATCGGCGTGAATTAAGTCATTGAACAATCGGTTCTAAGAACTTTTTATTGTGACAAAATAACATAAGCATTGTGACGGAGAAAATGTATATTTCAGTTAATTTGAAAGAAGAAAGAATCGGTTTTCCACCCAATAAGATTATTCTGCTCAAAATGCAAAGTAGAATTGTTGAAATTAATTATATATTATGAAGACCTTAGCACATACTTGCATCCTACTGAAAATAACTTGCATCATCGATAAAACAACTGCAAACTCCCGCCACCTATTATGCTAGTAGTAAGTATATAATACGTTTACGTACATGCCAAACACTTGCCGGTACTGGCAATAGCATACTCAACTAAAACATACAAACTCGACACCAATCCATTACTATGATTCATCGAAAATATTTCGTATTCACGGTTAACATAAATTCATTTATATACTGAATGCCAATAAAAAAAATCAACGTATCATATATCAAGCGTCATCTGCTATATATCCAATTTTGCTCATACACTTAAAAAATTAAGTATAATTTAACAAATAATGTATACAACTTCGGACTTAATGGCAGTTTATCAACCGTGTGGTCATCTTCAAAACAAGTATAATAATGGTCTCCAGGTACCATAAAAATGTTTTAATATTCTTAAGAAAAGAGGCAAAATATACCAAGGGGACATTCAAAACTCTTAAGGATGTATTCTTCTGACGTTTTAGTCTCGTTGAAATCTCGATCTGGAATTATTTTCAAAACATGTGATACAAGTGGAAAATATTAATGAATTTAATTACCAAACGTAACTCTGTGAAAAAATTGTTTAATTGCAATAAGTAGTTTTTTTAGTAATAAAATTTTCAATTTTTTATTACAAATCAAATCAGTCGCATTAGCATAAATGTTGAGAAAAATTGGTCAGGGGTACAAGAAATTATTTTACCAGAAACAAGTGCATCCCATATCAATTTTTTTCGTTTAAATTTCTTAGATATGTATTTTTCAATCATTTATAACAAAGAAGTTGAAATTATATGCTTTTTGTTCTAAAAAACGAGAAACATCCAAATTAACAAAATTGACAGCAAGGTAAATTTGACACAAAAAAGCAACACAATTTTATTAAACTTTCTTATATTAACACATACCTATAGTTTTTCTAAGTTAAATCTATTCAGATTGGTCCACTTCATCTTTTTGAAAGTATGAAAAAAGTTTAATTGTGAAACTATGATTTTCTTCATGATAATAGCCCAAAAATGGGTAAAAAATGATGAAAAATGGGAAAATTGTCAGAATTCGGTACTTTCAAATGGCCGTAGCAAAAAACAAAGCGCACCACCATATGATTTTTTCTTCACCAATTATTTTTAGCGTCATTTAAACCCAAAAATCATGTTAAGAAAAACGTTTAATTCTAGAAAATTTTGGCTTCTCAGAGGTGTACATCCTTAAGTCGAAGATAAACTCATTTATTTACTGATATCACCATGTCAAAACGAAAAAGAGACGAAATGACAAAGTTAAAAAACAATACATAGAAAAGTAAATACTGACGTATTATTTTAATTATTCGCACTGGTTTGATACCGCTTCTGGTGGACTATTAGTCCCAGACAGTCTGATCAGCTCAGTAGTCAGTGATTCGGTACTGCTACATTTGCTAGCTTGCTCTATAGAATACCTTATGCTTTCTTAAATCCCTTGTTAAATTAATGATTTATTGAAATGGTAGGGTTCTAAATCCCTCATTCAAAGTAGACCTTGATGAATTTTGCTATTCGTTTTATGCCCGCCCCTTTTGTTCATATAGCTCCTCGCGTGATCAGGTATTAATAAGTTTTAGCTTTCAAAAAGCACAGAATAAGTAAATATATATAGATACATATACTATTAAGAGCTATTTGTTGACTCTTTTGTCTTCAACATGTAAGGTAGCCTCAAAGTGCCTGTTTGATATTCAAAATATATTGCAAAAGACTATCGTGGACCTCTTAAATGACTGTGAGGCCTTCCCGATCTTTCATTATATATATAATTTGGGTCACAGTTAGACTAGGCATTGATTTAGATACTATTGAAAGGATATCTCTGAAAATTGGGTTTGAACGTGAATTATATTTTTAAATTGATAAAGCGTCATTTTCATTATCTAGCAGTGGGTCAATACCGCTGCTGGTGGACTGTTAGTCTCCAGGTCATTAACAGGTCAGTAGTCAGGACTTCAGAACTGCCATGATTTGCAACATTCTGTTCTTAAATTCTCTATTGATAGATTAGAAACTATTAAGAAACTAACTTAATACTCCTTAAATTTTTTTTACATAAAGTGAATTTGGTTATTTCTATTAGATCCCTTTTGGTCACATAGACCTCCTACCAACGATGTAGTTCCATTTAAATGAAATATATTGACATAAGTGGAGATCATGGATTGGGAAATCGTCAAAATATTTCTCCTCTGAAACTGAATTGTTTTGAGGCTTAACATGCATACGCGAAGTGATGATTGTAAGATATATTTTAAACAATCTTCATTTAGTTTGATCAAGTAACACTTTTGTAAATCACATTTTCATCACTCTTCTGAAATAACTTCAATACAATTTTGCATCCTAAGTTCCTAGAAAATGTATATAAGGTCCTCTGCAAGTGATTCTATTTAAGTTTTTGTAGGATGAAAAGCATAGACGCCATAGGCAATCTTTGATTTTAATGGCCAATTTTCGGTAATCTTCTTTTGTGAGACGACAATCACGGGAAAATGTTGTTAAACTTTAAAATGATAAAAACAGTATATTTGTAAGAAGTAAATTCCCTTTGAAAAATTAAACCGGTAAATGCTCTAGGTGGGCAATTCAAGTCCTAGCAGACTCCAGTTATATTGGTCTCTCCAGTTGTCAAAATGCAGACGTTTTATGCTCAGTTTTTGTTTAAGTTATTTCTAGAAAACATTTGTACTACTCTTGTAATAAATCAGTTGGAATTGGATATTCTTAGATTCCTTTTTTGTTCATTTACATGTAGCTCTACAAGTAATCAAAAATCTTAGGCTGTCAAATTTTTCGATTTGAGAGCGTTCCTGGTGATTGTAAATCCAGGAAAGGTCATCGGACGTACCAAATTTATAAATTGTTGAATTCGATTTCCGTATTGCAAAATCTAAATGTCATCTCCTTTCATTTATTGTTATTTGCTCTTTTTGCTCTTTTCATATTTGATCTGTGCTTATTGGAGCTGCTTGATATAAAGGGTAAGGGTATACAATGCGCTCAAGGTACAGCTGTTTCTTTACCAAAAGTTAAAAACATTATTATAAATCTACTTTCGTAATTTTTTTAATAAGTTTTTAAAAATGTTTTGCGGTCTGTAAATCCTGTTTATTCCTTTTTTTCTTGCCATGGGGATAGTCGTCTTAAATGTGGATCTGATTGATTAATGTCTTGTTTAGTAGATTCTTTTAAATTAGATTTATTATGCACAGTATATTTATTGCTATATGAGTTTCATAGTTGTTCGCTGCTACGTACTACAATTGTCTGACAAGAATTAGATCATGAGAAGGAAATGACAAAAGCAAAATGAAGACAATGAAACTCTTTGGTTTTCCACGTTCTGAAATTATTTATATACTCTCTGTCTGGTTTTTTAAATATTTGACACGAAAGGGCGTGTGTTTGAATATCATAATTTATTGAAAAAACAAGTCTTGTTAGTAGAAATTTTAAATCTTATTTTCGTGCAACATATACTAATGCTTTTTTTAAACAGACTAGACACGTTGGGATAAAAAAATGTTGTTTTATAAATTAGGTTTTAACCGGGTTTTCCATCAAAAATCCTGTTATTGATTTAGGGATGTACTGCAGGTTGGACCTGCGTTCAGGCGGCTGCAATATGATGTATAATTTTCATTAGGCGTGAATAAGCATGCAACAAATTTGGCTATATTTGGTGAATTAGGTCGTATTCCTCTAATGGTATATATTTTAACAAACATGATCAAATATTGGAAAAGAATTCATATTACAAATAATATTTTATTAACTCATTTCTCAAATACATTATCGAAAGCTGGGAAGAATTCTTGGACTAGTTGTATTCATGCTATCTTGAAATTGCTTGATTTACAAGAATATCAAGTACTCTCATCTAAAACAAACATTAAGAATATGGTGAAAAACGAAATTATATTCAAAATATTGTAACTTATGGAAGAAAGAATTATTCAATGATAAAAGACAAAATAAGACCTCTGGAAATAAACTTCGAACTTATCTATTATTCAAACCAAACTTTAATTTTGAGCCATACTTATCGAAATTACCATATCTCCAAAGATGTGTTTTAACAAGATTTAGAATTGGAGCTCACAAACTTGAAATAGAAAAAGGTCGTTACTTTAATATAAAACTAGAAAATAGAATATGCAAACTCTGTTATGAGGAAATAGAAGATGAGATGCATTTTCTTTTAACATGTAAAGCTTTGGTTAATGTTAGAAATCCCTATCTTAGCAAAATATTTAGTAAAAATAAAATATTTCAAAACTTGATAACAAATCTTTGTTTATTTGCTTAATGGGAAATGAAGATAAAATATTTTGATAATAATTTGTCAATTATTAGAGGTTTTAAATAAAACAGGAATACAGTACTAAATTAGAATATTTTATATAGAGTTAAAGATATTTATGATCATATATGCATTTACAATAGTTACTATTTACATTTAATTAATAATTGGTATGCTGTGAGATGTACTGTCCAATAAAGGGTCCAGAATAACAAACAATGGGTCATATTATATATTTTATTATAACAAATTACTTTTTCAGTTTCTTTGATATTATATATAAATCAATTAAATCAAAATTAATCATGTTATGTACTTTGTTTAACCTTTTTAATGTACTTTTATTTTATGTTTGAAATTATATTGTAATTATTCTGCTCATTTTGGGCACCGTGATTGGCAAAGAAAATATATGTTTGTTTGTTTGTTTGTTTGTTTGTTTGTATAATTTAGATTATTTCAATAGACACATTATTTCCAATTTTACTGTTTCAAGTATATATACATCTCTTTTATTGCTGGTATTTAACATCCATGTCACAAAACATGTATATAAAGGCGATGAATAGTAATTGATTAAATAAGATTCACAAAAAAGAATATGGGTTAGGAATAGGATACAAGTGTTGAACGAATTTTGACAACCACAGGTAGTACATTTTGTAGAACAACTAGCAATAAAGTTAACTACATTTTTTATTACAAAATTTGATGATATAACACTATAAATAATAATTGTACATAACAGTTGCGCTTAAAGAACTAAGTTTTGTATTTTTTATTTTCCTGGCAAAATAAGTTTCACAGTAAAACATGTATTTAACATATAACAATCTCTTATTGTCTAGACGGTTGAAAGTAATAGAGATGAAATAGAAGTAAAATCATTTCTTTTTTTTTTTTTTTTTTTATATCACAATTCATGTCTCAATAATGATATTGTATATCACAATTCATGTCTTGTATGTCTTAATAATGAAATTGTATGACATAATACACAAACAAATACAATGTTTACATCGCAACTGAGTATATAAGAAAATAGATGTCTTTCTTTTGATTATTATGATCATTTTATTAGTTTTACAGTAACACATGTATTTAAACAAACCACAATCATTATGTTACATGTTCTTCTATCGTCAGAAACGGCTTAAATTGATGAAAATGAACTACTATAAAATGTAGCAATAAAATCAATGTTTTTTTTTATTTGATTACATGTATGAAACTTCATGTAACAATACTAAAACTATTAGTTTGTACATCACAGCTTAGCATATAAGAAAACAATCTTCCCTCAGTTTGACTCACACAACCATCGTATTAGTTTAACATTTAAACATCTAGTTAACAAACAACAACATAACTACTCTTTGTGTAAACGTTTTAAATATGGTTGATGACAACCCAAGTAGTTAACAAAACAGATCATCTAAAACATATACAAACAGACTCATTTTTTTACCAATGCTTTTGCAGTTGGTATATTCATCGTTAAACATGTGAGAAACATATGTTTAAACCAGAGTTACAGATATTTCCGTTTCCATTTGACTGGCACTACTATCTGAGCCATGGTGAAGTTCATACATTCTCCTGTCCGGTTTAGAAAATATCAATGATTTGAGCATATTATTTACCTGTTTTCTAAAAGTTTGCGAAAACAATATACAAATGTAAAATACAATAACAGTATTTGTCCACGCCATGTAATGTCCGATAACTCTAGCTTTTGCCAACTGCAATCTAAAGTGAGGTTTTTGCAGCCATGATGGCGGATAAGTCTGATCAACGATATTAATTACAGTAGGTGGCAACACTAACAAAAAGTAAAACATAGATAAAACTAGAGTGGTATGCGTCAGTACCATTGGTGTCATTTCGTTGTCAGTTTCTTCCGGTACGTTTCTCATACATAGCCCCGTAAATATCAAAATATCAAACGTTATGATTAAAGCTAATGGAATGAATGAATAACAACTTGCAGACATCCAAGGCCAGATAACAACATGTAAATCATCATCGTTATGAAAGAAAAAGCAACCATCCATCAGTTCATATGTCCACATTGCATGTACACTAACAACAATAAGCCCAACGAAGATTGAAATAGTAGCAAATTTTGCCATGAACAAAGTACATATCTTCGATGATTTTTTCCTATGCCAGATAGTTATATAGCGATCGATTGTCATAGAAACAACAAACCAAATGCTAGAATATGTTACCACTCGACTAAAAAATTGCCATAATCTACATATCCAATCTGCCTGACTGTCTATAGATCGTTTTTCTGCTACTAGCGCTACCCACTCTGATCCCAAAAATAAATATAGCGTCAACAAACTTGTTAAAGCGTATGCTGAAATATAGAACCCAATTGGATAATGCCGAAATGGTCTTGTTCTCATAACCAATAAAGTACACACATTTCCAAATGTACCAAGAATAATCAAAACCGGTGGTACATACGTGTTCACAATATGTTCAAATTGTCTTTCAACAGAATCGTCTTCTTGTATATTTAGATAGTTCCTTGAATGATTCACGTACGAAGAATTCAAATTGTTCACGGTCACGTTGTTTTCCATTGCTAAAGACGCTAATATTTGCATCATTTGACAATAAAACGCACTGTTGTATGCAAAGGCGTAAATGCAGTAACAACGTCTGCGTCTACAATTAGTTCAAGTCTTCCTGGTATGCAATAAATTTAAAAGATATATTGTTCAATCCATATGTGGCAGCATTGGTTTCCTTATTAGGCTTTTCAAAGGAAACGAATTTGAAATGGTTAAGCAATGAATAACATAATGTAGAAAATTCCATTGCATGCTGTTTCCTTCATTAACTTGTCAATTTTTCTTTGTATTACCAATCTACAAAACAAAACAAAAAGTATAGTTCAATCATTCAAATGTTTATGACAGAAGACATAAAACTAATATAAATGAAACCAAGCTCAATCTTGACAAGTGATACATTTTGATGAGGTAAAGTTGTTTGTTAAGGATATTCACTGATCTTAAATTTTTTGCTAGATATTCGGAATTCCTGGGTTTTATCCATGTAATGCAATTAAAAAATTTGCCAGCTAACCCCGACTTTCCTTTTCATAATTTTATTACAAATAGCTTGAAAAGTAATTTTTGAAAAATTTATAAAATCCCTGTTATTCTGTCTTAGTTTTTGAAAGAACAAAGGTGTCAATATTAATTGTATGAAAAAGGGAAAGAGCTCATTTGCAGTCAAATTTTCAAAGGCTTATTTCTACACAAAAAAAGATACGGACCTTTCATTTTTTCTGCGTTTTTAGTTTAGTAATTATATACTAGTCTTTTTGAAAGCTTGTTAATTTTACACGGAGCAACCAACACCCTTAACAACATTTTACTATGTATAAATAAAGGCAACAGTAGTATACCGCTGTTCAATAGTCATAATTCGATTAAGCAAAAACAAATCCATGTATAAAAGGAAAGCTCCATTTCAAAAATATAACCTTCTCTCGCCATTATTATGACGTACAAAACAAAATGCAATTTGGTCATACATCTTTCAAAAGTAAAAGAAACCAATATGTTTTCTGTGCATTTTCTGGTTTCATAGCGATTGCATCGAAACCATATGTTCAGACTATGTGTGTCAATTAATTTTCTTCTGCAGTTTAATATAGATTCTAAAACATGAGATAAAGCTTCAAATGAACACTTATACGATGTATCGTGGGATATTATTATGCGTTCAATTTTAATAATGAACCTGTCCCAAACCAGTATGTCGTTGAACTGCAACTTATCCATACTTCTGTTAATACATATTGCATTTTGAGTTCCAGCTCTAATTGTATATGTGTTTTATTCTGTTAAAAGTCTGAATTTTACGTTGACTAATGATTGACTTATACAAAATGATACATATTTGATAAAAAAAATAATTATATATTAATTAAAAGTCAGTAAATGTCATTCTCGTGTATAGTGAATTATATCGGCATTATTAGATAAGTATTGAAACATTGCTCTAAAAACTTCCTTATTACAATCAAGAATGTATATATAGAATATAAATGTTGTCCTAAAATAGTACTAAGGATAATAAATAAATAAGAAAAAGTCAACTATTCGATTATTTTAAAGAACAACGGCTGATATTTTCAAAGTTTCCTAATATTGATAGTCAACAGACATAGCTAAATAATGGTTATATAAATCCTTTGTGACCTTCGACTAATTTTACTACAGGAATTTGACATTATTGCACTTAAAGTTGTCACCCAAGAGCTCCACCAAGATAAGTTATCGGTAATGGTCAACAATTGTCTTGTATAACAAAGCGGAGCCAAAAACAATATCTAAAATACAGGTTAAATATTCCAAATTTGGAATTCTCGAGCAGAATCAAAATTAATGCAAGTTTAAAGGTTAATAAGATGCAATAAATATATTAAGATTAATTACGCAGCCGCAAACGATAAATTCGACTCCCCCGAGCTACGGACTACTATATTTAGAGCTAGTTTGTTATGTACTCAACCTCTTGTCCCTAATTACCTTATCAAGTTATCAGTATTAAAACCTATTTATCAACAATTGACTCAAAAAACCATTAAATTCACTAATATTCGTATTTTAAAAGCTGTAACACGGCAAAAATACAAGGCAAAACTAGTTTCGTGTAAAGGGCCCTGTGTAATTGGTATCCGAAATCGCATAGGTTCATGTAATTAAATTGTATATCATACATTTCAAGAAAATGAAAACGTGTCGATAGTATTTGAGATATGTATATGATTCCGAAGTTCATTTCCTTAGATATAACAGATACGTAAAATAATGATAAATCAATATGTAATTATCAATCAAATAATTTCGTCATTCATAATAATATATTAAAATTGTTATTTGCACGATTGATATTGGTGCTAAATTTATTGTGTATCACTGGAACTTCTATTAGTTGATCGACCTTCTTTTTTTAACCATTAGTTTCAAATTGATATAAAATCGCTTCGACATGGGCATCATGTGTACTTTGTATTGATAATTAAATTGAATAAACAGGTTTCGGAACATGTTCATGAACTTACTAGATGTGAGTACTTTCCAATTAATTATTTTGCAAAGAATTGGTTTTACTGTAAAATAAAAGATTTGCACACGTTTGTATCAATACCAGGACAATGATGCTTCAATACGATCAATTTAGTTTGTCTTAACAGGATTGTACGGTTACACAAGCCCTGAAACAAATTGGATTGTTCTTTGGTTAACCATTGTGTTCACATCAAAACCTTCAGGTGTTATAATATTTATTGTCATGCAAATGTACTTTAATGCAATTATTATCAATTGTGACGTAATTGGCATACAAAGTCTTAAATAACGTCATGTACAAATGTAGGTTATATGAATTGCATCTTAGAATAATTTATTACTTTATCAATATATTGATGCTACAACTGGTAATCATGTAATCAGCATTTCCTCGTTGGCGTTATCAAGGGTTGTAACACAGTATAAGATGTAGTTTGGCAAGTGGATGGAGAAAGGATAATTACATGTTTTACCAGTTGTAGTATCAATATATTGATAAAGTAGTAAATTATTACACAAGATACAATTCGGGTTAACGCAGACCTTGACAGAATTTTTTTTTTTTTTTTTTTTTTTTGTTACATATATCTATAGCTGAAGACCTTGTGTTCAGGTGAAGATGTATTATGGTTTCTGTATTGTTGGGTTGATGTCTCTTTGGGTGTTATATTTTTGGAAGTTTCGGTCCTCGGTGCTCTTCAGCTTTGTTCTTGTTTTGGCTTTCAAACTTTTTTCATCTGAGCGTCACTGGTTAGTCTTGTGTGGACGAGACGCACGTCTGGCGTATTAAATTTTAAACCTAGTACCTTTTGTTAGCTATTATTCGTGTGTTTTTCTGTCCTATATGTTCTCCCATTTATTTGTATTGTAGTCCTGTGATGTAATGTTGTCATTTTAATGTTATATCTAACATTGCCATAAAAGCGGGAGGTTTGGCATGCCACAAAACCAGGTTCAACCCACCATTTTTTTTCTTAAAATGTCCTGTACCAAGTCAGGAAAATGGCCATTGTTATATTATAGTTCGTTTCTGTGTGTGTTACATTTTAATGTTGTGATTTTGTTGTGTCGTTGTTCTCCTCTTATATTTGATGCGTTTCCCTCAGTTTTAGTTTGTAACCCGGATTTGTTTTTATCTCTATCGATTTATGAGTTTCGAACAGCGGTATACTACTGTTGCCTTTATTTACCCGAATATTCTGTTCATTTATACCAATATCTTCTTTTTCAGATACATTATATGTATTATTTTCCCGCCCTTTGGTTTGCATATTGCACACTTCATTTGAATAAACTAGTAAGACTACAAGTTAATGCTATGCTTAACTGAAGACTGTATAATAGTTTACATTGATTTAGAATAGTGCTTTACTCATTCCCCTGAATGGTTTAGGAAGGATGTTAATAAACTTTGGTCATTTAAATTCAATTTCTCAAATGAATTTATATTATGTGATTAGGAATATTAATCCATCCAAGACAGCTCTTCATGCAATTACTGAGATCTGCCAAATAAAAAGCAAATGTTTTAGTGAGTGGGAGGATTTTGCTCAATTGAATACACCTTAATTTCATTTATTGATACTTTATTAAAAAAAATTGGATTTGACATACAGACCAAAACATGAATCTATTTCATCAAATCTGTGAACACCATGCATACTAACTACTTCAGGAGACACATTTTCAAAATTCGATTGCGAACTTTCTTTCCTCAATTCTTCGAGATGAAGAAGCATGCATAATTGTTATGTCTTTATGGGTTTAGATTCATGAAATATATTAAAACGTCAGACATCTCAAATTGCCATTATACTTACTTGAACAGAACTGTACTTTTCTGTTATTAAAAATTCAGATACATGCTAGTGATCATGTAAAAAGTGCCTATGATTATTTTTGAATGTTATTCGGATGTACTTCATTTTATTAATTAATGTTGGTCTCTTTTCACGAGTGTGGCTGTAATAACATTTATGACCGTCCATTCCCATTCCTTCGCGTATTTAATATCTAGATGTTTATTTTCGACTTATGAGTTTGAATGTTCCTTTGGTATTTTTCGCCTCATTTTTAGGCAATAGTAGTGTACCGATGATCAAATGCCATACTCGATTAAGAAGATACACATCAAGGTAGCAAACAAATAATGAGAGAATTGCATGAATTCAAAGGTAGCGATACCAGATGCGTTGACAAGATAAGTGTCCTTGTTTTACATGCATCAACCGCAGTGCGAATTTACAATCAGTCAAATGATAAAATCGGGAATAGGACACAATCGGTAAACTTATAGATCAAACGGTTGTTCTGGTATTAAATATCTAAGACCGTGAAAACATGTCGATGACTATAGACAAAGTCACATATTATTAGACAACCAATTCGTGTTGTGACCATAAAACTTATGTCGTGTCGATTTCAGTCCTTTCTCATAACTGTTGCAGCAGTTTTTGTGTAAGGAGCACATCACTATCAATGACGTACGTATGGTGTGGGCATGCACGAATGAAACGTATCAATTTAGATATGTTAACGCCATACGAAGGAGCAGATGGTATGTAACTAATGGGGAATGGAAATTTGAAATCAACACATTTATCTATTTGAAGTCGTCCATCTGTGAAAACAGTGAGGAAAAGGTTTATGAATCCTTAATCGGAAGTTTACTGGGAGATACGAGACACTAAAACTCGTTGAAATGTGGATTATTCAGTGACAGGACATAATCAATATATCTGAAAGTGATATTAAAGAACTTTGAAAAGTATGTTTTTCTTCTTTTTGTCTTTAGGAAGGTTTTGTATGATTTCTGCTTCATATGACTTGAATAACAAGTCGACCGGTAGGAGTGCACAATAAGTACACTTTGGAATACCGACTGTCTATTGAAATATCAATTCGCAAAACTCAATAAATATGTTATCGATAAAAATGTTGACATTTGATGATATCATTTTCAGTGTTTTGTTGTTGGAAGCAGTTTGGTTCTTCACAAAGGAAGTTTTTTCATGACATATAACATTGAATTTTTATCTACGATTCCCATGTTTGTACAAAAATCTGTTTAATGCGACGATGTAGTTCATCTTTCAGTTTGTCAAACAGAATAGTAGTGTAAAGCGTAGAAAATCGAAGTTTTGATATTACTGCAAAATTGTAAATAATTTGATGGAACACTTTCAAGTTTGATTAGTCCTGGATGGTGATCAAAAGTCCCTAAATCAATGTTTACATTTGTTTGATAGATTTTCAGAATGTGCTGGTCTGAAGTGTAATGTTGTCAAAACTGAAGCCATATGGATTGGTTAGAAAAAAGGTAGTATGGAAAAACTTTTGCCAGACAAAAATCTTTATTGGAACCTTTCTGGGAGGTTTAAACTATTAGGTATATGGTTTGAGCTTGCTAAAGTGGATAAGACTCTATGTAATTTTACAGCTCAGATAAACCAGTATTAATTCATTGTTAAATACTTGGGCTTACAGAATACTAACATATATTGGAAGGGGTATAGTTATTAAAACATTAGCACTTCCAATATTGGTTCCAGAAGGGGTTCATTTTTTTTATGGAAATGAAAACCAGATTAACTAAAGAGATGAGTGGTTATGTCCAAACATTGTGATGGAGGTCATAAGATGCCTAATATTTACTATTTTTGCTATAGTGTAAATGTCTTGGCTGTATGAGTTATTAGATCCAAAAAATTACTCACCTTGGAAAAGTTTGCTCCTTGGTTAAATACAAAAATTTGGGGAAGACAAAATTTTACATTTAAGTCAGGATGGATTACTTTATCTAGCTAAGAAAGTCAATCCCTTTTGACATGATATCCTGGTAAATTTTTCCAAGTTGCAAAATAAGTTTAAAGTTGAAAATAATAATGATATTCTGGCCCAGTCCATATGGCTGAACCCAAACACCACAATAGATGGCAAGATGATTCTGAAGTTCAAAAATATTGAAAATTGTGTATTCTTTATTAATGATCTAGTGTCAGATAATAAAACATTATTCTCATATGGAGAATTTAAAAAAAAGTATAATATCAATACTAAGTTTGTTGAGTTTAATGGTATTATAAGTGCAATTCCATAAAGATAGATAAGTATGATAGAAGGTAGTTCTAAATTGGACAATATTGAAAATAAATTGGTAGATAAAGTAAAAAAAGGAACCAAAATTCAGTATTTTTTTTCTTCAAATTATTTCTGGAAGATGATAAAATGTAAACTTTATCTTCTCGTAATAAATGGAAAATGGATTTCAATACGCAGATTGAAAATTGGAATACTATATACTCCGGCCTTTTATTATAACCAGAAATTCGTTTTTAAAAATTATTGACATGATATCCTGGTAAATTTGTCATTTTAGCGGTATTTTTAACATTGTCTTATAAGCGGGAGGTTTAGCTAGCCATGAAACCAAGTTCAATCCACCATATTTTCTTAAAATTTCCTTTACCAAGTCAGGAATATGGCAGTAGTTATCAAATAGTCCGTTTCTATGTATGTTGGCGTTTGTTTTAGTAGCAGTTCAGTGTTTATGTTGTTCCGTTGTTTTCCTCTTTAAGTTTTGGTTTGTGACCCGGATTTGTTTCAATTAAATCGATTTATGACTTTTGAACAGCGATATACTACTGTTGCCTTTATTTACAAAATTTCCATTTTAAGATTGCTCATAGATTTCTACCATGTAATTCATTTTTATTGAAATACAAATTAAAAGAAACTGAACTATGTACTTGTTCAGAAATCAGAGAAAAAACAATTCTCACATTTTTGGAATGTAATGTTGTACAAAATTTCTGGCTATCCATGATAGACTGGATTAGAAATTATAACATTTTCTTGCCTTTTAGCGCAAAAGAAGTCATTTTAGGTATGTCTGAGGATTTTGTTAACAGTAAATAATATTGTGTTGCTATTTAAATACTACATATACAAATGTAGATGTGAGAACATATTTCCCACAAAATATGGTGGGATAGAATATCTAAAGTATTGGATAAATATAGAAAAATACTCTGTATGTTTCTCAACCCCTGCACAAAAGTCAAAATAGATCAGAAGTGGCAATTGTTAGAAGCAGCATTTAATTAACTAAATTAATTTATTAAATCAATTGTTATATATCTTATTATATCACTATGGCTTGATCAATCGTACAAGTGTTACTTGTTTTTTATAATTTATGTCTAATAATGTAGTATGTAATTTCACATGTTTCATCATGAAAAATAAAACAAATACAAAAAAAAGTTTGATTGGACAAATGCATTCAACAGTCACCAAAGTTTGAATTGTTTAGTGAGAAGGACATCATCTTTATATTAAAATGTAAAGATAAATGATAATGTTTGCTTCATTTAATTCTCTCTGAGATGCTCTCGTGTGAAGTTTGCCTTGTATTAATAACAAGGCGCATTGAAAAGGGCATAGTTTGTTCCCATATGAATACCGATTGTTTGTTGGAAAACATGTCCTCCAAACTTAAAAAAAGGTTGTCAATAAATAAATAAACAATCTTGAAGATGTCAGTTTGAGAGAATTTTCTGTTTTAGTGAGTTTTTTTAAAGTATGATTAGTACTTTCCTAAAACAAGATATTTCTTATGTACGTTGGTAATATTTTTCAACTAGCAAAGTTGGAATAATTCTGTTAGTCCATCTTTAAGTTTTGAATGTGAAACACTAGTAAAAACGGTACAAAAGTCAAATGTTTTTTGTTTTGTTTTGTTTTTTTTTTTTTTTTTTTTTGTGCTATTGCATGAGGAAAGAGACTTAGATTATATATTCTCTAACAGATCTTTGTCATTTTTGTTAATATCCACATCTAATTTACATTGTCCCTAGTAAGCTGTTTCAAAAGAACTCTTCAGCCCTTATAAAACAGTCGATAGATAAAGATGTTAATAATTTGGAAAAAAGTTTTTCGGACCCTTTAGTAGACCCAGTTATATATATATACAAATAACGTGTTTTTAACGACATGTATGCAATTCACCATCGGTATCAAAAACACCGAAAGAAGACCCAATTATTCATCTATGATTGAAATTCTAAAGGAACATAGCACAAACCTATCATTGTTCCGGACTTCCTTTAAGGTATATGTAGTGGGAGTATATGTTAGTTTGCGTGTGAATTGTCAAAACCTTATTACTGTACATATACCAAGTTGTGTATGCTATGTTACATGTACATGTATGTGATTTACAAAGAAACACGATGTTGCTAGAGGATTTTCCTGTGTACTAGACAAAATAGTAATCTCTAACAATTAAATGTAATAACGTAATCAAACATATTTTTCTTGGGTGTATGATAAGTGTTTTTACATTTCAGCATTTCCATCTTAGATGATAAATGTAGTATAAGTGTTCATAAACACATTACGTTTTATTTTTTAATTCTGATTTGTATCAACGATATCACAGCTTTAACCCATTCGGAAAGAGTATCTACATCTTTTAATGTCACGTGTACCCCCATTGTCTGGCATACGCTTTACCTGAATTCATTAATATTGTAATAGTAATGTTTCCAATTTATATCTCAGGTGCACAGTTGTTCTACTCTTTGATTAACACAATTCACAGAGAAGTTTTGTTATATATGAATCAGGGACAGGCAATCTGTTGCAATTAGAATGTTTATATTTGAGGTCGACAATATTAAGATCAACCATCACGTTTTTGTATTTGAAAATTCTATCCGCATTTTGGTATATTATACGTAATACACATAGTGTCATAGGGTAGCAACTGCAGTGGTCATTTTCATCAATATGTGTGTGAAGAAAAAGAAAAAAAGAAATGAAACATTTAAAAAATCTTAATAGATGTCAGCATGTTGATTCCCAATTGATCTTATGTTATCTGAGTTTTCAGACACTAAAAGTTTTTGATTGTTTCTTAAAGCATTATTATCTACGCTGCACGGAGTATCAGGTCCCTTTTTAAGGCGAGGATAAACTCAAACAAATCGGCAAACTAATCTTCAATATAATGCTGATTAGAGAGTAACCAATCTATAGAGGACATGTGGGACTTCATCTATGAAAAATAAAGATAATAAAGATAATAAAGGACAGTCCAAATAATCTCAAGTCAATGATACACTTACACTTTAATATTACGTATTAATAAAATATCAGCAGAACGTTGAGCACAAAACAAGTAATAGGCAACATAAAAACAAAAATATAGGTAACATAGGAGATATACCTCTCAGTTGATACGATATTCCAGAGCTTGTGTTTCCTATGATGATTTCCTTAATAAAGTGTTTCTACGGACAAAGAAGTTATTGAACTAAGAGGTTCCTAGTAGTAAAGTCTAAGTCATCCTTGATATGAAGACATGTGTTCCGTTTTCTTTCTCCTTTAGCGTAAACTAAAAGCAATTATTCGGTATTATAAAAGAAAGATTCCTACAGTAAAAAGTTCCAAAATGGACGACGTTATTATTTACTACATATCTTTTATATCTTTCTCGTTGTATAAAGTGCATGTATTTTGCTTCGAGGTAATCTTATTTTTATAATTCAATGCCCGTTGTGCCCTAGACAAAATAATAACATCTACTGTGGATTCATTATTATTCGTTGGGTACCAATTTTCGTGGATTTCGTGGGAACAGGTAAACGACGAATTTAAATGTTCAACGAATTACAAATTTTCTTTAAGATTTGTATGCAGTATTTGGCAAAACCACGAAATCAAGTATCCACGAAAATGCAAGTTTTCCTCAATCCACGAAAATTGGTACCCACGAAAATAAATGAATCTACAGTAACCATTAAAAGTAATAACGTATTTAAACTGACATACCACACAGTATAATAGTCCACCAAAAACGAATTGCTATAGCTGTGAGAAATGAAACAGCTTGAAAGTGAGTTTTGAGGTATTTGTATCAGTTGTGCATTATTATGACAGGACCAGGAGTGAGAATAAACCACATTTCTGCTGGGTCATCATTAAATAATGGACAGCAGCTTTTAAATACGCTGATATAAAATGTTCAATATTTTATTATTAAACCTCCAACTGCGTTCTTAAAAGTGCTTTAATTGGTGGTAAAATGTAAAACACAAAAATACTATTCATGTAATGGTTAATAAAATTTATAATTCTGTCATTTATTTGAATTACTAATTTAGTAGCCGAATGTATTAATATCGAACATAGTAATTTCTGGAAAAGATGTAATAAGCCGTAAAAGAGAAGAAATGTACCAAAGGGATATTCAAACGCATAAGTTGGAGACAAACTGATAACGCCATGGCAAAAAACGTAAACCGACGAAATGACAAACAACAACTGTTTACAAAACACCACACAGAAAACTAAAGATATGAATAGAGAAAATGAACCCCTCCAAAAACCGGGGTGATCTCAAGTGCTCTAGAAGGGTATGCACATCCTGCTCCGCATGTTTGCACCGGTCGTGGTGCTCGTGTGAGTACTCACTCGGTGTGTGTAAAATATTGCACATTTCTAACGTTATAGAAATTAAAAACAAGCATATTGCTTAGTACTGATATGATGAGTCGAACACTATACATATGATTTTCAGAGTTTGTTCTTGTGTTGTGTTGTTACACCACTGTCCCTGGTAAGAAGGAGGTCGAACGCACACAAAAGTCTAAATTGAAAACAACGTTCAAACCTATGATTGCGTTGGATAAAAACCGCAATTTTTATACGTGTGCATTCAAAGCAAATTTCTTGGTAGAGGGGTCTAAATACAGCACAAACAACATTTTCCAAAAGACCAAAAAAGTAAAAGGTATATTTTAACACAACGCATTTGACTAGCAGGTCGAACAACAGATGTTCTTAAACCCTGCTGACTGCCATGGCGATTGCCAAATAAACGGATCGCCAGATGTAACAAAATGGATCTTAATTATAAATTTAATACCAAACAGAAAACAATAAACTTGCGGAAAAGATGGTATACCGCAAACATGAGGTGCAAAAATTATATAATTCGTCTAAACAACTGGTTCAGACGTACTTATTATATATATATATATATATATATGTTAAAATATACTTTTTCACTTTTTTGGTCTTTTGGAGAATGTTGTTTGTGCTGTATTTAGACCCCTCTATCAAGAAATTTGTTTTGCATGCACGCGAATAAAAATTGCGGTTTTTATCCAACGCAATCATAGGTTTGAACATTGTTTTCAATTTAGACTTGTTTATATTTTTTCGTTTGGGCTTGTATTATATTTTCCTTCGGGTTTATATGATCCGTTCATCCTATTTCTAATATTTCGACTTCAAAATTCAAGAGTCTATCCTCAATTGAGGTAAATTATATGGCCTTCCAAATACCGTTTCGATCACTAACATCACTGAAGAGACATTAATTGTCGAAATCCGGATATGGTGTACTAATTTTTGCACCTTTTGTTAGCGGTATACCATCTTTCCCGCAAGTTTATTGTTTTCTGTTTGGTATTAAATTAATAATTTTAAAATATCCATTTTGTAACATCTTCTGATCCGTTTACTTGGCAATCGCCAATGGCAATGAGCAGGGTTTAAGAACATCTGTTGTTCGACCTATTAGTAAAATGCGTTTTGTTAAAATATACTTTTTCACTTTTTTGGTCTTTTGGAGAATGTCGTTTGTGATGTATTTAAACCCCTCTATCAAGAAATTTGTTTCGTATAAAAATTGCGGTTTTTATCCAACGCAATCATAGGTCTGAACGTTGTTTTCAATTTAGACTTGTATATATATTCTAAATTGAAAACAACGTTCAAACCTATGATATTTGAACTGTCTAGATTGCAGTCCATGTTTGTTTATTAGTTATTTACGTTACAAATATTACAGAATGCATATATGCACATACACGTTATACACAGTTAATGTTTAAAATCATCAATATATTTAACTTTGATTATGTTATTTGTAGACTGGGATAACATAAAACAATAAAAACCAGTATTTATTTTGTGATCGAGTTCTTTTTTAATAAACTGCCTAGGGCACAAAATTAAAATTCTGAAAAGATATGAAAACAGAAGTTAACATTAAATGTCATTCAAAATCCGTCATGGATCCGACGCACTTGCTGTTTGACGGATGGCTTAATGACTTGTTGACTTACTGTAAATTGAAAGTGAATTAAATTATTGATTTTTATTCACGTGTTCATCTCTTTCTTTAACTAATATGTCATTTATCTTAAATCAAATCCAAATTGTATCATATTATCTTAGCAAATGGATGAAGCTTTCCAGGAGCGAATGCGTCTAATCAATTTTTACTTAATACAATCGAACCTTCAGAAAATCAAATATTAACAGCAATAACTGTCCTTTCCTAGATTAAACATTTCAGTTTTACACCAGAAACTCTATACAAAAATGTACGTCAAAAGGGATGATTTTTCTTTTCTTAATGTTAATTTTCCTTTTTTGGATGGTGATGTTCCTTTTGCACCGTCTTACAATTTTTATATATCCCAACTTGTTCGCTATGCCCGTGTCTGTAGTATCGTTTTGGATTTCGTTGAGCATACAGGAACTTCTTAGGAAGAAAGATAAGAAGTTAGCAATATCCTTTAACTCTACGTTCCGCTATATAGATGATGTTCTCTCACTAAATAATACAAAATTTGGTGACTATGTTGAACGAATCTATCCCATCGAACTAGAGATAAAGGATACTACAGATACAGTTAAGTCGGTCTCATATCTTGACTTACATCTAGAAATAGACTATGAGGGTCGTTTGAAAACAAAACTTTACGACAAAGGAGATGATTTCGGCTTCCCAATTGTGAACTTTCCATTTCTATGTAGCAACATTCCAGCAGCGCCTGCATACGGAGTATATATCTCCCAATTGATACGATATTCCCGGGCTTGTGTTTCCTATCATGATTTCCTTGATAGAGGATTGCTGCTCACAGAGAAGCTATTAAACCAAGAGTTCCAAATGGTGAAGTTGAAATCATCCCTTCGTAAATTTTACGGACGCCATCACGAGTTGGTTGACCGTTATGGAATAACCGTTTCACAGATGATATCGGATATGTTCCTTATGTCGTAACTACAATACCCTTCCCTTTTCACGAATGTGACTTACCGAATTAGACTATTTACCGGATTTGTAATAACATAAGCAACACGACGGGTGCCACATGTGGAGCAGGATCTGCTTACCCTTCCGGAGCACCTGAGATCACCCCCAGTTTTTGTTGGGGTTCGTGTTTCTTAGTCTTTAGTTTTCTATGTTGTGTCATCTGTACTATTATTTGTCTGTTTGTCTTTTTATTTTTAGCCATGGCGTTGTCAGTTTGTTTTCGATCTATGCGTTTGACTGTCCGTTTGGTGTCTTTCGTCCCTCTTTTGTATTACTGGTAAATTATTAAGTACGGGATTTCGTTACAACAAATTACATAAAACCTTTACTAAATTCTTCCAATGATACAAAGATTTGGTTTGCAAATTTGGCTGTACCTGTAATTTTTTTTTTTTTTTTTTTTTCAGACGGAATTGCACGTCGTTAATTTTACGGTGATGTTGTTTATCGAGCCCGAAAAGGTGTAGAGCCTATTACCCCAATAAACGGCCCTGTGAAGGTGCATTTTTTAAAACTTAATTTTTGAGTAAATCTTTGGTGTATTTATTGCTAAATACATCATTTTTGAAAGTTAGCAAGAGAAATTGTATAGCTGCTTCATATTAATAAATATGTTAGCCTGTAATAGGAATATATTTCGTTTGTGTCCATTTTTCTCGAAATGTGTCACTTTTTCAACCTTTTTCTCGGTATTTCATATGTGGCGCCAACCCTCGTGAAATATTGTTTAAAAAGTAAAGGATATGGTATATTTAGAATATTTCAGCAAAAATATTTGTTTGCAAGGGGTAGTGCCACTTTTATTTTTTCAGAAAACTGTCATAAATGTAGAAAATAAAAATCAGGATTTAGCGAAATTCACCTACATTTATGACGTCACAAATAAATCAATAATGACGCAATTGCTGAATTTCTTTTCAGCTGAAACAATAAGACATTTTGTCATATGTTTTGATCCAATTCTACCAACATTGTTGCAGTTAAAATTTTCAGATTTTTTTTTCTTTCAGATAACCCATAATTACTAAAAAAATCCTTTGCCGTTTTGAAAGAGCATATCCATTCATCCGTTATAAACTTGCAGGTTTTACTCTTGAAGGCATTTCTGGTCAAACAGTCGTGTGATAAGGAATCCAACTTCAATACAATGTCCCATAAAGAAAACGAATATCTCTAAACAATTAAATTTAGCTCTAGTGTCATGCAGTAACAAGAGTTATTACCCATCCTCAAGGGCGACTAGTAACGACTAGTTAAGCCGTATAAAAACAAGGACAAATGTAATATCAGATTAAGGTTTCATTCCGCCCCTTAAAATATCTTCATTTGAAACATTTGTGTAACTAAGTCCGACTATAAACCTGAAATATTTGTAAAAGAGAGAGAAAAAATGGAAAAAAACACATACCTGCCATTGCGCATCATCGCAAACCAATACGTATTGCTGGGGAAAATTACAATTTGTACCACTTAAGGATTAAATCCTATAGTAAAAGTCAAGCTTTGATGCGATATTCATAAGAAGTATAAATTGATAACGAAACATTTTAGTTTTAGCTCTGGGTAGTTTAACTTGACGCTGAAGGATTAAAACGTCTAATTTTTCAGAAATTTAATACTGGCACTATTTTAAGCTTAAAAAAAGTTTAGTTATATACAAAAGTGGCCTCTTCAAAGTAATTGTATATTTGTAGCATAATGAAAAGACAACCAGCAAAAATAACTATAACAAGTTTTCGTACAGGTTCTCTTTTCATCAAAGCATTTTATGGTTAAATATGAAGTAAATTATAATGAACTATTCATAGGTTCCTGCTGGTTATAAAGCTCTTCAACTATTTCGGTTCGTATACATTCTTGGCTTTCAATTATTCGGCTTTGAGCGTTCCTGATGAAATGAAGGTACATCCAGAAAAGCGCTTCGGAGGCATGAAATTTATAACGTGTTGTTTTCATATTTTAATGACTGTTATTATTCGTTAGATTTGTTTCTTTATTCTCTAAAGAGTCGCTGGTTTCTTACTAATACCTGTAAAGGAAAGTTTCCAAGCATTATTGATTACAGTTGGGTTTCGACTGAACGTTAAGTGCCAATCGAGCAATCTACACAGCTTA
Organism: Mytilus coruscus; assembly: GCA_017311375.1. NCBI lineage: Eukaryota > Metazoa > Mollusca > Bivalvia > Mytilida > Mytilidae > Mytilus > Mytilus coruscus. Next base: position 32,638,737 of record CM029600.1, read on the forward strand.
ACAATTACATCCCAGAAGACATCAACCTACATGTCATCTGTTTGAAGCCTGATGCTATCAATGATGTCAATTATATAGTGCAATTTCAAAAAGCCTTCTGGGAAACATCCGATTTAAGCTTTCATGATAATTCAATTTTTCTTACGACAGGAACGTTTCATGCCACCCGAGATGTAATTTGCTATAATTAAGATAAATATATCTCAACATCATTAAACTAATTTTTTTCAAAGGAAAAGTAAGGTAACACATACAAACATTATTACTTTAAAAACAATATGATGTGATACAATCGATGGCCACAGAGACATGGTTGTTCTATTAAAAACCCATTAAAATTATCAAAATATGATGCAGTGAACTTAAATGGCCAGTGTATAACAAAATTAGCGTGCAAAATGCATTGAGAAGACTTAGTTTTAATAAAAGTACTCGTGAATTAGACAGAAAAAACAACTATAAAAACACAAATATGGTAAAGTAAGAGACAGCTGAGTGCCGAATTCAGTCAAACACATTCTTCTGAAGCCATTGAAAATGGTATGTCTAAATAAGAAGCTATTTTCATTCTTCGATTATACAGATCGTTCTCTTTAATGGAATGAATACTGTTTTTATCGGAACTTATTTACGCATAATCGAAACACTTAACTGCTGTTGTTGATGGGTCGTAAAATACAATCTACTAACCTTGGCGTCAGTCGCATGACAGTCTTGGTAAAAGCAATAATCTTGTCATATAAAAACTGCTGAGCGATTTCTTAATACCAAAAACAGGAAAACAGTTTTGTATAATTATTTCATATAGTGCCGGAAATGTACTCTGATTAGCCATCCAGTCAGAAACGTATTGAAAGTCAATTATTGGCTACATGGAGGCAGACAATTACTTATAGGAATCAAGGGGTTAAGATTGAATCCATTGATAATCTTTGTGGGAAATAACAATGAGATTCGAAGATTCATGGTACGATAGAAACTTTATGGAATGAACAGATGCTTCAATGAAAACTGCATATGTGTATGTAATCTCAAATTATGTAAAGATGCATCCAAGAAAAAAGATGCTGATGAATATTTTTCAAACTACTAATATTCAATTTCTAAGTTCAAGAATAACTCGTCTGGTTACATGATATGTCAAGACCGTAATGAGTTATCATGATTTTTAAAACACAATAAATTCCCCTAAAATCAGATTCTTTTTGAGGAAAGATGATTACATGGAAAAACACCTGTAATTATAAACCTTATGCCATAATAATGTAGGCGTATTAAGGAATCGGACTTATTTGTCCATAACATGATGTGTACATGCAATTTGACGTTAAATTCCTAAATCAGAAGTCTTTATAGTCAACAAATGTAAATTACACTTCATAAATTAAGTACGTTCGAAGTGCATTAAGATAAAATTAACTAACGATATATAAAACATGCAGTCTTTAACAACAGACAGGTTTCCATACAAAATGTCACGCTACAAATCATTCTTATTGTTGGTAATTAGAGCCTTAAAATCAACAGTAATTCTGATTCTTGCAAGTTTGAAAATGCCATATTGAGTTTTGGGGTTTTAGTTGTGTTCTTCTATATCCCTTGCCGTTGTTCAGCACGAAATCGTGGAACTCCAAACATGAATTGCTTACTAGTATTTGTACCGCAAATATAACTATTATTACAACTACAGTGTAAGTATAAAGTCAATGTCCCTGTTATTGCCTTCCTAATGGGGCTAATCTTTGAACAATAGTATAGTCATTTTGAAACTCCAACATTAGGGTGAAAACGTTTACCGATGTTAAGATAACGTAATTCGTTTGAGAAGAGGCAAATCAAAGCAACATACAAAAACTGAGAAAATCGCATGAACTCTGTAACCCTGTGTACAGGTCTCTTGTAGAGACAATCGTATGAACTCAAGGACCCTGTCGACAGAGCAAGCGTCTCCTGTTATTCATGCATCAATAAAGGCAACAGTAGTATACCGCTGTTCGAAACTCATAAATCGATAGAGATAAAAACGAATCCGGGTTACAAACTAAAACTGAGGGAGACGCATCAAATATAAGAGGAGAACAACGACACAGTAAAAACACAACATTAAAATGTTACACACACAGAAACGAACTATAATATAACAATGGCCATTTTCCTGACTTGGTACGGGACATTTTAAGAAAAAAATGGTGGGTTGAACCTGGTTTTGTGGCATACCAAACCTCCTGCTTTTATGGCAATGTTAATTGTAACATTAAAATGACAACATTACATCACAGATACAATACAAATAAATGGGAGAACACATAGGACAGAGAAACACATGAATAATAGCTAACATAAGGTACTAGGTTTAAAATTTAATACGCCAGACGTACGTCTCGTCCACACAAGACTAACCAGTGACGCTCAGATGAATAAAGTTTGAAAGCCAAAACAAGTAAAAAGCTGAAGACCACCGAGGACCAAAACTTCCAAAAATTTGCGCCTAACACGGCCAGGGTTTTTTGCCTGGGATAAGAACATCCTTATTACTTAGAATAACTTGTAATTTTGCAAACAGTAAATTTTATAAAATGACTATATAATAGATATACATGATAAAACCGAAGTGGAGACTAATTACAGAAAAAAAAACGGATACATTACATAAAACAACTTAATCCAACACATAAAAATACACAGCCGAGTTAGCCAAAGCCTCAACGCACAAAGTGACGTCACATTTGAAATTCTAAAAACACACAAAGTGACGTCACATTTGAATTTGTAAAATATTTCCCAAAAATAAGATAGGATTAGGATTGCTTCAAGATTAGATTTGTAATACTGACATTACATTTTTAATAACAATGAAAATTACAATACTTATTAATATCAAATTGTGGTAGTAATTAGATAATTAATTGCATTATCTAGCTATGTCGGTGTTTCTTCTGAATCAAACTGTAAACCAAATATATCGTATAAATTTCGTTGAACCAAACTAAAATCTAATAAATGAAGGGGGTGATTAATTATCTTTACCATAACACACGAATATAACAGAAAAGACGTTAAGACATTTGACAAAATCCGACGAGAATAACAAATATAACATTAAAATTGAATACATGAATTTGGGATAGAAAAGTACCGTGACACGTCTTATAGCAATGCGGTTTCACACTCAGCAAAACAGTCACAATCGGGAATAAGTCACGTTCGGTTATTAAAAGATCAGACGACGTAATGACAAACCACAATCTAACACGTGGTAAAAATGTCCTTAGTTAGTTTGGACAAAGACACATCGTATGGATCAACCAATTCGTGATGGTGTCCGTAAAATTTACGGAGTGTCATTTTTAATCTGTCCTCCTCATAACTTTGTTGGAGCAGTTTCTGCGTAAGGAGCATACTCCTGTATATGAAGTCCGTATAGTGTGAACAAGCACGAGAATAACGTATCAATTGAGATATGTAAATACCATACGAAGGGGCAGAGGGTATGTTACTGCTGAGAAATGGGAAATTGATAATTGGGAAGTTGAAATCAACTGATACTTTTTGTAAGATTCAAAAATTTGCTCAGAATATGTTCATACTCGTTTGAGAAATATTTTAAATAATTAGATGTTGTTAAATACGAATAAAAATAAATTTTCTTTTTTAAACTCAAGTTTTGAGTAATATCCTTTCTTTTGTGTTTCACAATGTATCCAAAATATTAACATTTGTACGTGTAATTAACGTAGATCTTTGCATAAGCTCCAGTTTTTGGCAAGGATTAAATTTTCTACGAATAAGTTAAAACGATTTAATTGGAGTTGGAACTAAAGTTCGCAATAGGAGTTGATTGAAAGTGCTTAAAATGACCACAGCGGTGCGTATAGAGGCTTAACAAGTGGATAGATAATCCAATTTGGAATGTGTCATACCCACCGCCATCTGTTTATGATACCCTTGCATTACAACTTTAAATCCCTAAGTACACGTCATGAAAGTGCAAGTGCTTACGTGTTAACTTTTCTTTGCATATTTTTTATTTTATCTCAATTTTATAGGTACCTGTCTGTGCAAAGTATAAGTATCGCTATACTTGTATTTTTTTTTCAGGGACAAGTAAGCAATGGTAAATGTGATCCATTTCTAGAATTGTCAGTCTTTAGTCGTCACATTTAGGATCATTAAATACTATCACAAAGTATAAAAAATGTCTTTTTAAAATAGTTTTAAACATATGCTCTAATCTGAATGCGTCAGATATCTTTATTAGAGATAGCATTTGTTAATTTTATTGACATATTTAAAATGGTTGTTAAATCTTTGAAGTACAGTGTATACATGTATATATATAGTTCAAATACTCAAATTACTTATTATATTTCATCTGATCTTTCTGATCGTGACCATATATTTGACACAAAAACATGAGAATTCAACCAAATCTTCGTTATGTACGTACATGTTTGTAAATTTTTATTTCGTTTGGTGCGAACAATTTCCCTGGAAGTGGTTGCCCAGTTTGAAAATAAATGATATATACCAGACCTGGGGTCAATTACATACTTTATAAAACGTCACCAGTGTCTGAGCAGAAAGTTGATGAACCAGGGTTATGTCAAAGAACGTCTCGTTCTTTTTCTAAACAAAGTTCATCGGAAAATACCAAGACCTTGTTAATGAATATTCCGTTTCAACTTCACAAATTATACATGACGGTCTTAAAGTATAGATTCTAGGTACTGATGTTGTTTATCATCTTAATTACGTTGTTATATGTTTTCTTTTATTTATCTTTGTAAATTGGTTACCTTTACTGTTTAGCCCTTTTTGGTAATATCCTTTTGGCGTGGATCGGTACTTATACATCCCGCATTGTGTTATTGTGCTATGGTATTTTTTTGTATTCCTGTCTTTCATTTTTGCTTATGTGCTTTGTCTATATGCCATTTAGTTTTTCTTTGTTGACATATTTGTTTTTTTATAGTGATTAAGATTATAAAACAATGTTGACTGCTGTACCCCTTTTTTTGACATGTTTACCTATTATATATAAATAAGATGTGGTATGAGTGCCAATGAGACAACTCTCCATCCAAGTCACAATGTATAAAAAGTTAAAGATTATAGGTCAAAGTACGGCCTTCGACACGGAGCCATGGAAAAGCCAAACAGAAGTGACCTTGTGTAAACCGGAAGTAGCTATTTTTTGTACTCATTTAATGTAAAAGTATATTGAACCATATATTATTGGAATCAGTGTAAACAATCAAATAATACCGGAAGTGACATTTTTCAAACCGGAAGTAACAAGTTATCACCCTTATTTAGAAAATATTGTATAGAAACCATATATTTTTGGAATCAGCGTACAATAAACTATCATTTGACGCTGGGAATGAAATTTAAACCGAATTTTAATATTTTCTTTTCTAAATAGATCTTTATGGGTGGAAAGACATTCAATTGTTCTCTGAAGAATTGGTTTTTAATTATTAGGTCTTTCCACTTTTCTGTGGAAAGACCTATTGGTTTTCTTCTGATTATTATTTTTTTGTTTTTCTTCTTCCGCCAAATTTTGTTCTTGCGATAAATAGTTGTTTCGCAATATGTCGCTTAGATATTTCATACATTGTATCGTACAGTGTACGCGCTTTTAAATTCACCCTGCTAAGCCGGAAAATTATCTTTGTAAGAGTTATCTCCCTATTCACTGTTTATCAATTGTGTGCATCTCCTTCGTAACAAAAAAAGATATCGACAAAATTCTTTTTTCTAAATTGTTCGTTACATCCTCAGAAATTTTTGGCTAATTTGAATCGAAGCGATTCGATGAAATTTTATAGGAGTTATCTACATTTACCAGAAAAATTTGTCGGTATGTGTTTTTAACTCATAAACCTTTAACCGTATAACCCGGGAATCTTTTTATTTGAGGCCCGTAGATCCTAACTTAGAAAATGTAGTCAAGGTCAAAGGTCTAGGTCAAGTTCTCAATTTTGACTTTTCCTTGTTTTTGCATTTTCTCCAACACTTTTAAAGATATATATGAAAGAACAAGTGCAAAATGTTTGCTTTATTGTAATGAAGAAATGTTACATTTGGTTTAAAACAATTCAATGGCTTCTTATAGGAGTTAGTGCCCCTGAAATGTCTAATTATAAGGTTAATTGATTATTACTTCAACTTGGTTCATTATAAAGCCATATGACCTTTTACAAAAGGTTTGGTGACATATGATCTTGAAAAATGTCAACCGGAAGTGACCTTTAGAAAACCGGAAGTAGCCTTTTTGCACTTTTTTCATGGAAAAGTACTCAGAGTCCATATATATTGTAATTTAAATACATAAACTTATCACTTAAGACCAGAAGTGACTTTCGATAAAACGGAAGTGGCCAATTATCTCCTGTTTTACATGCAAAAGTATATAGACACTATATATATTTGGAATCAGTGTAAAAGAAGCTATCAAATGAGACCGGAAGTAGCACATTATCTCCCTTATTTCTCTCAAAAGGATAGAAACCATTCATTTATCGCATCAGTTTGAAGAAACTTATGATTGGATACCAATCTAACTTTGAGTAAACCGGAACTAGCTTCTTTTCAATAACTTTGAAAATTGATGTCGAAAGACCTTCAATTGTTCTCTGAACAATTGGTTTTTAATTTTTTTTTTTTTTTTTTTTTTTCTTCCGCCAAACTTTGTTCATGCGATAAATATTTGTTTCGCAATATGTCGCTTAGATATTTCTTATATTGTATCGTACAGTATATGCGCTTTTAAATTTCACCCTGCTAAGCCGAACAATTTTCTGTGTAAGAGGTATCTCCCTATTCACTGTTTATCAAGTGTGTGCATCTCCTTTGTAACAAAAAAAGATATCGACAAAATTCTTTTTCTAAATTGTTCGTTACATCCTCAGAAATTTTTGGCTTATTTGGATTGAAGCGATTCGATTAAATTTTATAGGAGTTATCTACCTTTACGAAATAAATTTGTTGGTATGTGTTTTCAAATCATAAACCATTAACCGTATAACCCTGGAATGTTTTTATGTGAGGCCCCTATGTCCTAACTTAGAAAATGTAGTCGAGGTCAAAGGTCAAGGTCAAGTTTTCAATGTGGATATTTCCTTGTTTTTAGATTTTCTCTGACACTTTTAGAGCTATTTACAAAAGAACAAGTGCAAAATGTTTGCTTTATTAGAATGAAGATATTTTACATTGGTTTGAAACAATTTAATGGATCTCATAGTTGTTAATTCCCATGAAATGTCTTTACATGAGGTTAATTCCACTTGGTTCATTATAAAACCATACGACCTTTTACAAAATGTTGGTTGACCTTGAAAAATGACAACCGGAAGTGACCTTGAGAAAACCGGAAGTAGCTATTTTTGCACTTTTTCATGGAAAAGTACTCGGAATCCATATATTTTGAAATGTAAATACATAAACTTATACCTTAAGGCCAGAAGTGACTTCCGATAAACCGGAAGTGGCCAATTATCTCGTGGTTTACATGCAAAAGTATATAGAAACTATATATTTTTGGAATCAGAGTGAAAGAAGCTATCATATGAGACCTGAAGTGACATTTACTTCACCGGAAGTTGCACATTATCTCCCTTTTTTCACTTAAAAGTATATAGAAACCATTTATTGATCGCATCAGTATAAAGAAACTGATGATTGGATGCCAATTTTAACTTTGAGTAAACCAGAACTAGCTTCTTTTCAATAACTTTATAAATTGATGTCGAAAGACCTTCAATTGTTCTTTGAACAATTGGTTTTTTATTGTATTTAATATCTTTCTTAAACATTGTGTGCGTTTTTTTTTTTTTTTTTTTTTTTACTCTTTAATTAATTCCTTTTCATTATTTTTTTTTTCATATTTTAATATTTTTGTTTTCTTTTTCACTATACCTATTTTCTATTTTTCTCGGGAAACCCTATTTTTGTCAAAATAGGAAAATAAAAAGTAGTTTGCATAAGAAGGATTTATTCAATACGTAACCTTACAGTTTGCACCAATGAAATGTATGCTCATTAACACATTACTTTAAATTACTTTCAACTTTGTAATAAATTACATGTAATAACCATCACATTTCTAATATTTACTCAGGCGTGATGCATGTAACAATGCGAAGTAGAAAATAGAAAGACAAAATGTGTTCGTACTTTTTCTTTCTATAGAATATACAAAACACATGAAATAACTGAACATTCCTGTTGAAATATAATAAATAGGAAGACACACCTGGATATCATTTAAATATTCTTTTCATCTTTGATATAATATTATCACAACTAATCACCTGTAAACACATGTTTTCTAAAATACCTTATATCCTTTTTATAGATCAATTACACAGTAAGGCACAGAGTAAGTTACATCAGTTAGATTTTCAATTAAATATAGTTTTTCAATTTGGGAGGTAATAAAATCAAGGATGGTGTAATATCATGTTTTTGATGATGAAAATGCTTGTTTGATAACATTTGAGCACACTTACAAAACACCTGTTTACAGGAAACTTCAATTACACCAACCATAAAGGCGTAACATAAAGGCAAATATGAAAACTCAGTTTCATTCAAGGGTTTACTAATTCTAAAGAACATAGGTATAGGAATAATTAAGAACCAATCTATTATAACGATATGATTACTTTTATTTTGTGAATTTAAGTAATTATGCTGTTAATGGTCATGTATTACCTCTATAGTTAGCACATGGGAATTAGTGAAACATCATAGACAGTTAAATATAAAAATTGATACTCAATATTAATTGGTACACAAGTTTTCTCACTAACATAGTTCATTTATTAAAAGGTTCAGAGGTGGATGTAGGATTTTTTTTTTTCTTTGGATGGCATTTGATGTCTTAAGAGGACAGAATTTAGGAATAGGATCGGGTCAAAAAAAGAAAGAGGTATAAAACACTAATTTTAGGGCGTAAGAGGCCTGCCCAATCTCCCGCCCCTCCCTCCTGGATTTCCCAGTCATTGTTTCTTAAGTTATCAGTGGTGAAAATATCCCTTATCTAAAAAAAAATATGCCGTTTTCTGTCCAATGAATCACAAAATTTATTTAATTATTTTTTTTAATAATTAATTTACTTGAAAGTGTAATTCACCTCTCCCGAAGTTTGATTTTGCAACACATGATCATGACCTGATATATTGCGGCACTTGTCCATATCGAAATCTAAATACCATTCATCGAACTTTTGCATGTGGTCTTAAAATTTTACAGGATTGCTATGATGTTTCAAATGGCGAACAGCAAATAAGCACTTTTAATAGATGATGTCTATTCACTCATTTTCCTACGATTTTAATATGGTGAAATTGAAATAGAGGTAATGTTCGTCCATTTATCTATAACCGGATTGCGTAGGAGGCCAAGTGATAAAAAGTTATTGTCTAGTCAAGTCATGGAATAGCAGCTCGTTTATAATATTAGTTCCATTGAGAAGACGTATTCTTGAATATTATAACCTCTGTAAAAATAAATTATAGTATTTGTTCTTGACGGAATAAGGAGTATAGAAAATGTGTTCCAACATTAACAGATATTATAGCATTGTTTATAAAAGTTCCATGAGGAACTCCTGTGAGAAGGAACACATATACCTTCACAGTACAGCTAATTGGTTACTTCAGCCTTTTCGAAACATAGCGAGGTGTACTCGTCGTACCGATATCTGATAGAAATTATTATTTTTTTCAATATTTTTCTCATATCAAAATATCATAAAGTTATATAGAAATTGGCTCAAACGCTAGTCAAATATTTTTAAATTAGCACAAATTTACATAGTTTTACTATTACTCCGATACTTGTAACTTGTAAACCTTTATGTTTTTTGAAAGTTCTCACTTCAATGCCTTATACTCAGTGGTTGGGTAGGTGACTGATTTTAAAATCAAGAAAATAATTACCTTACTATAGTCCAAGAAAAAATATTTTACAGAGCAATTACCAGCAATGAAATTTGAACAAACTGTCGTGATCTCGGCTATTTATAGACTTAATCAAAAAGTATGAAGGGTTCAATTACTGAAGTGTGCGTCAAATCAACAAAAGTTTTGATTATACTTAAATCTAACCTTTAATGGTTGCAGAAAAAAAAATATTTTGCTGACGAAGATTCTTTTATTAAAATCATTGCTTGCTTCAATAATTTGATTTGACAAAGATGGAAGCGGCATGCTATTAACGTTGATCGAATGTTCGATCACCCAGATCGAGCATCGAGGGAATAAACAAACAACAACGTCCAACGCGCATCTTGTTAAAGATTTGAATCGCTTCTAATTTACTATATAGTGTTAGCTATACAGAATAAGAATTTCCTTTTTTACATTTAAGACGTAAAGAGGTTTATCATGTAATCTTCAAATCTCAGCAGAGCAGTGAATTACCATTAGGTTGACGACTTTATTCCAGTCATGCCATTATCTGATGCTTGATTTCTTTACATCACACTTAACATCAAACTATGAATGTACTTCAATTAGTTTCATAGCACTTAAAGAATAATTACATCAAATAACAAATTAATTAACATTCCCCATTAGACTACTACAAGAAACAGTATTGTCATGGATACTATCTGTCTGACATTATAAAAGAAGAATATTATCGGAAAGAATCCATTTACTATCTCCAATCTAGCGTTGATGTGTTGACCTTAGTAGGAAATATAATTTAGGACAATATGGTAAATAATGGTCTCAAATTGAAGATTTTTTCAATAAACAAATTTCCCATAACATAAACATGTTTATTGTATTTTATCGTTATAAAGAACCGATTGGAAACATATCGCAAAAAATCAACCGGTATGAAATAATCCATGAGCGCGATATTGGAAAATAAATACGACAATGCTTAGAAGTATTATAATATCCAAACATCTCATAACATTTACTTACGACTGCAAGGTGCCATATGAATCTAGGTCTGGATTATGTAGATTTAACCAATACAAGCTAGCATTAAGCGATTGGATTCTTATTTTTATTTTTTTTATATATCTACATGATACATTTAATATTTACATATCTTAAACCCCTATTTATTGCCTTAACTGATTCAAAGCTTTAATGTCAAAAACGCGTTTTTTTTTTAAATTGCTTTTGTAGCGTACGGCTGGTTATATTTTTTCTTGAAATTAATCATTAACATAAGAAATGTAAAATAAAAGTGTTAAATCGTCCCGTAAAGCCTTAGTCTAATTTCACGGAAAAGATATTTTTCAGAATATTTTTATGTCTTTCATATAAAATATATACTTTTGGCTAAACATCAATAATATAGCAAATAGAAACAGGCTTAACTCCGTATATTTTATTTCCTACAAGACTTATTCACAGCATGCTAATATTTTAGATAGAGAGGAAATTTATATGTAGTAGATATACAATGAAAGAACTGATATGATGTCTTTAATTTGTATTCTCTGTTTTTGTTCGCCTTCGACGGGAATTAAATTTCACGATCCGACAGGACGTGTCTACGTATTTATACATTCCATATAGGCAAACGGGCAACTCACTTTAGCTAGGGTTTTACTGTTGGATGGAAGATGTCCAAGATCAAATGTCTATATTTAATTCAACATTTCAACAGTTTACTGCACTGTTTAGTACTTTCTTTTATTTTTTTTTGTTTTTTTTTTTTTGGGGGGGGGAGGGTGGTATTTAGAGGGGGCTAAAGTGTCGTTGTCTTTCTTTGATATATGGGTTTTAAATGCCCTCTTGCTCTCTCTTTAGGTTTTATATATACAGGATGGTTTAATATGATGCGAACAATGCCATGTTCTAATTCCAATAGAACATAGGTGCACGTGCGTGACGTCATAATTCAAATTGCAAAGCTAATTGTATTATAGACAAAGCCGGAGATCAAAATAGACATTTGTGTTGGTGTTCCTCGCTAGCTATAGAAAACTAAATAAATCATTCTAAAAGTAAGTTTACATGTACAATATATGTCTATATAGATGTTCATTTTTTAACCGTGAAACTGTTGGTTTTCATCAAATTAAAATGGCTGCCTTTCTATCTCGTCTTATAAGTCCGATTCTGAATTTTTCGATTTCAATTGAAATAATTCTTTCAGGTCGTGCTCTGTGTTTCTTTTAAAATGGGTTGGCATTATATTTGTAAATATTTTACACTTCTTTATAAATATGCTGACAATTATAACGTCTATCCATGTAAAAATGAGCGTAGAGCATATTTGTTTTTTAATTGTGCTATTTCTTGACGTCTAAAATTTCTAAATTACCAACCTTTTTAACACGACATGATTAAGGGCTCTGATCCAACAGTGAATGTTTGACGAAAAAATGAATACTAGCTATTTTTTTACTTAGTGAATTTAAATATGTAATAAAAATGTACCTTCATGTGGTACTCTTAGAGATAAATTGGTGTCTAAATTTTAATCATTTTTCTTAACATTTCACTTTCTCGGACATTTCTGTCCTTTGGACAGACAGACATACCTACCTTTTTTTATTTGAAAAGATAAACACGAGGGGATTTTTGTAAAAGCATTTGGAATATATTCTTTACATAAGTATGCTCTAAATGTGTGTAACAATTATTTGATAATATCTTTTTTTTTTTTTTTTTATCTTTATTATAATTCATTTTATCAAATTTTCATGATTTCAGAAACAAAAGGCATTTTTTGCCTTATACTTATTTAATGAAAATAATAGGCGATTTGTTCATCAAAATTGGTACAAATAATCTTTATACATAATCAAGCCAACTTTTATTTTTAAGAAAAGTGGTACATGTACTCGTTTTCAAGCTTATGGTTAAAATCAATTAAAACATGCGTCCTTTCCGATACGTCACCGTTTGACGTCGCGAAACATAACAGTTTACGTTAACAACGCCATTACCTCCCCTGTTACTGTATCGTATGCCCTTAAAATTTTGACACAATCATGTTGAACCCAACACATTCAATAATTATAGTTTACTAAAATGACTGAACAAAACAAACTTCATCTGTTAGAGTTGGCCTTTCTGTATTTCGACAATATGATAAACATATAACGTGACGGTACCCAAATTTCACCTATTTTGACAGTTTTTTCACCTAAGTTTTTTTATGATAAAGACAAACATTTCCATTCTGTGTTTATTTTGTAGCCGTATCCTTCTTTATTATATAGGTACACCAATTTCATTTTTTAATCCCTATTGAGTCATAGAAAAATGGGTCTGAATCGACCTCCAAACTATCCATGATTCCGTAATGAGGAGTACCCAAATTGCATCCATGCTTAAATTCACATCATTAAAAATCAAATAACAGATGTTTTGTTTTATTTTTTCAAATATTTAGAACAATTTGACATTAGTTCATGCTCACTATTCATTTCTTTTAAAATGGATGCTTGTAACATATTTTTTTTGTTCATTTTTAAAAGATGACTTTTTGTGAACGTCGCATGGCGGCGTTTTCGTACATTTTTCTTTTCCAGTGAAAGCTTCAGCTGTTGATATAAACTGTGAACGTTTAGTGTATATTTGAATATATTCACCTATTTTGTAACACGTGTATAATGTCAAATAACTAAAATATAAATTGTTTAGTCTCAAAGAAAAATTTTAAGAATTTCTCAGCTGTTTATGTTGAATAGGTGCAATTTGGGTACCGTGACGTTAGTTACATTGAATTTTACACTGCAGCACCTATAAAAAGCTGTTGCTTTGTTTTGTATATTTGTTTGATATGTTTTCACTTTTATGAATTCTACGAATTGCACAATTCCCTTTAAAATCTAGATTTCAATCATAGGCTAAAAAAAATAACACAGGAACTCCGAAATGTTGAAATGAAAACTTGGGTGCTACGAAAAGTCAAATTAAAATCGTAAATATGCTGTTAAAAGTCAAAGCTGTAAAAATCACACATACATGTATGCTGTTAGATTTTAAGTTGTAAAAATCGCACAAATGATTTGAAAAGTTTAAGCTGTAAAAATCGAACGCCGTTATTCGCTTTTGACATAAATCAATCTTTTGTTGTCCTCTTTTGATCTGTTTCACATTTTATCATATCATTCATGGCTTTTTATAGCCTTAACTTTTCGGTACGGGTTTTTCTCAATGTTGAAAACTGTGCGGTGACCTATGTTCTCAACCTTGAATATCTTTGTGTTTGGTTGATAGTTGACGGAGTCAAAAAGCGAGACAATGTTTTAGTTTGTGATAAGGTCAGTTTTAGGGAACCACTAGTGGTAGGTTAATGATATTTGGTATACAGTTGTATAAGCATTGGCACGTCTCATTTCCATGGACATTATTTGGCCCCGCTCCCTCAGTAATAGTCTATTGACATTGAAACTTTTGCTTAGTTTACATGTATTAGTTTGTGATTAGGTCAGTTTATAGGGAACCACTAGTGGTAGGTTATTATTTGGAATGTAGTTGTATTTGCATTGGCACATTTCATTTTCATGGAGATTGTTTGGCCATGTAACCTCAATCATGATTCATTGACTTTGAATATTTTGAATAACTCACATGTTAAAGTATTGCTATTTTGATTTCAACATTTGCAATTTACTATCAAAATAAAAAAAAAAAGACATATCTCTGTGTTAACAGTTCATTATATTTTTATGCTATAAATTACTGCAATATATATTATCAAACTAGTGCTTAGAACAATTTTACATTTAGCACACTCAGGTAAGCTCGTGTTTAATATTCATTTATTCAAGTTCTTTACCACAACATGCCAATATATGCAGATTATCTCTCTCGCAATCTTCAAAAAAATATTTGTTTTATTATGAGGTAAAACTTGCAAAGACGAGTTTCTTGTTTTAAAATAGTCAAGTTATTATTTTTTAAATAATATTTACTAGTCAATATCTACAGTAACAACAACTATATAAAATATATTATATCAAATATAATTAAAGTTACTTATCTTACCTTGTATTATTGCGTCAAACACTCCAGGAAGTGAACATAAAGTTGCGAAACAAAGTTTGATTTACGCAGTGTGGTTTATCCAACTCCGATTGTCAAATGACTTGAGAACACAGAAGTAGCATTATTTGTCCCTGGATCAATATAACGAGTACTGATTATCTGAATCAATAGTAGCGTAAAACACCTCCCTGTCATCAATTACTATCAGTAAAATACTACCTACAATGTATGTTTTTTTATGTTTCATATCTTTACAGTAAATTGTAAATGTTGGACAAAAACTGATCACAGCTTGTGTAATTAGAGATAGCAGTGTTAGGTTATTTGTTTAGATAATTCTCATTTCCATGATAGTAATGATGTGGACATTTTGCATACATCTTCTGTAAATCGCTGAAATTTTTTTGTGTTCACTATTTCATCAGGTTTCTAATATTTGAAGAAAAAGATATCTAGGAATCAATAGGGTAACTATAGTCGTTTATTAAGTAAGTTATTTCTGAAGTGGTTTTATTAACGATATTTATAATCACAAAAAAAAATGCATATATTTTACAATTTCAATGTGAAGCAAAATATGTACATATCTTTTTGCAGATTAAAATTTCTAAAATGCAGCATTCTTATTTGAAACCAGGTTTGAACGTCTTGATGACGATGTTTTCAACAGGCAATTTGTATTTCTAAGGGAACCAACTGTGCCCTTGCTTTCCGATTGTTTCCTTAATCTAAATTAGACAGAGGTTTATACAGAACCTTCTCACGAAAAATGAAAAGAAGCTGGAATTATCTATTAATTTCACTTTCCACTATATAGATCAAGTCCTTTTACTTACTTCAAAGTTTGGTGACTAAATCGACATAAACGATACTAAACATATATTTAAATATCTTCCATGTCTAGATTTACATCCAGAAAAATACAATGAGGGTCGGTTGAGAACTAAACATTAAAACAAAAGAGGTGATTTAAATTTTCTCACTGTGAATTTCATTTATGTTAATCAAAAGAAGCCTGTATATAGAATATATAACTCCAATTTCATACCATAACCCAGAACTTACGTTTCCTATCATGATGTTCTTGATAGATTGGTACAGACGCGCAATTCATTTCAGGTAGGCGGTAATGGTAGCCTTTTCCTCAAATCCTTTGCTCATATTGTAAACTTGGATATGTATGATGACTTGTTTCGAAGCTGAGACATTTTCACATATTTTGTTAAATTTTCGGGTACAAAGTGAGATTCGCTTTTCCATAATGTAGCACACCTCGAAAAGCCTTTTGTGATACGGCTTCTCAAGGAAAAATCCTTTTTCACACTTCTTCAAAAATTTACCTCTTTGCCTTCATTTAATAACTACAAAGTTTTTACACCTTAATTTTATGGTCCGCTGCTCTACAAATCAGCACAAATGGTTAAGCTCGGTCATCAGTTAAAAATTGAAACATGTCCAATATCACTTCACATGGATTTTTCGTTTACGCACTACTTTTGTGTTCCTCAATTTGAGGCGCATTTGGGATATTGACCCAGATGGTTGCTTCTTACAAGGAATGTAGCTATTCATCGAAGCTTTTGCGTGTTAGATACGACCTGTTTACGTGTTGTTATGAATAATAACGTGTTAGTTACGAGTTATTTACGAGTTAGATACGAGTCTTTACGATTTTGCAGATTTTAAAATACCTTTACTCAAATCGTAAACAATACGTAAAGTATACGTATCTATACGTAAAGTATACAATTCTATTTGGAAAGTACTCGTAACTACACGAACAGTGCTAGTAAGAACGGATCCGTGAGGCATCGTAACACGACATGAATGAAATCGTAAACAACACGTAAGCACTCGTAATAATCCGTAATAAAATCGTAAACTAACCGTAACAAATCGTTAAAAAATTTAATACGAGTCATTTAAGGATTCTTGCGAGCAGTTTATTTATGGTTACGTGTTGTTGCGAGCGAATTACCATACTTATTGATTGTTACAAGTTATTTACGGGGACATAAATCCGTGGATAATTGTCGGAAGATTTTTGACGTGTCAAAACATTTGCCTCTCTTTTTACAGATATCCTCAAGAGTGTCTGCAAGTTGTTACGAGTTGTTACGAGCTGTTTACGGATACCAGCAAGTTATATACTGATGCTTGCGATTGACTACGAGTTAGCGATCAGTTAGGACTCGTAAGAAAAATCAGGATGTGTCAAGGGGGCATGAGCACCTAACAGGTTAAGCTGAAACTGTTTACTCCTCCGAAGCACCCCAACTTTGGAGGAATCAATCTTTAGTTTTCTGTGTAATATTTTTTAATGTTGTTTGTTCTTTTTTTTTTTTTTTTTTTTTGGGGCATGGTGTTGTCTGTTTTTATTTGACTTATGATTTTTAATTGCCCTCTTGGTATCTTCTCTCTTTTTTTTTAACTTCAATATCGCGAGTAATCACACGCAGTTGGCTCCTTCGTTTTTTATTTACTTATCAAAAAGTTGCTTTAAGTAAACCTTTTTATACAACATGACAGTAAACACGTCCAGTTTTCGTTACATTTCGTCTTTTGCCCGTGAAATTTATTGCCTTGATTCTGACCAAGAAAGAAAAAACTAACTATATCCGGCACATGTGTCTCAAAACGTAATACTATTATAAGTGCCGTTTGTTTGTTTTTGAGAAAATGTGATGTGTGTCTACATTTTCATAAAGTAGCTACATGTAGCTACATGACCACAGAAGAATATTTTTTCAATGAAGTTTTTAGTATTTATCTTCATTCCAATGTTTTGGTTTATTTTTTCTTTTTCTTGTGACTTGACTTGTTTGCCTGGCTTGTATTCACAACTTCTTCAACATTGTCATTTGGAGAAAATAAACTCTTATTTAGGAATCCAATGTATAGTATGTAACAAGTTACTTTAGGCTGAAGGTTATTATCGTGAAGTTCCAAATATGTTCACTTCACTTTCATGTTCGTCAAAACCTTAAAAGTTCCTTCCACCAAAAGCATGTTTTTATACAATAAAAAACAAATATTTGGTAAAAATTTGTTAATCACGTTTGTTTTTAAAAGTTATAAACTGTATGCGATTACTTTCGATAGGGAATATTTACCAACTTGCAAAAGATGTTTACATTTTTTTGTTGTTAACATTATTGATTAAAACATGATAGTCTCCAATTTCTTTAAATTAAGTTGTATGTTGCTGTTATAGAATTATATCTTTTTAGTTTGTACTAGACCAACACACCAATTAATTCTGTGATCTGCATATAGGCAGCAAATATCTACTACTCTTTGTAGTCTTGGTTGAAGGGGATCGCAATCGCGAACCTATAGTGGCGATTCCGTAACATAGAGTTTTATTATTGTTTATTCTGCATATCCGAACCTTGGTCATTATGTAACAGTTTACACTATAGCATATCAAATTTAATTTGGAAGTTGAAATACTTTTTCGTCTGGTGTGTATAATGAAGTGTGGAATTTAACGGTTTTCTAAATAAAATGTTTTAATCTTCGTGGAATATTTGAAGACGTATAAGGTCTGTTTCTCTAGCTTCAAAAATCTTTTTCTGTTGACATTGTCGCAGCTTTAACATTTCCCCCGGTTTTAAACATAGTAAGTTAAGTTATTACAATATAATGCCAGATATTTCATAGGATGTTGCAATTGGAACAGGAACTAAGACATTTAGAGATGTGTGCAATAAAAAGGAAAAAAAACCTTCTGAAACAATTTCTTCCGAAAGAGGTTTTTATCATATTTTTGTTTAATTCACGTTCTTTACATATTGTAATAATTCCAGATTAATCTAAAATGCTCTTTTTTATAAAACATTTCGTGCAGCCTATTATTTAGACTTAAGTCTGTTTTCCACCATATAAGATATTCCATGCAAACAATAATTGCAAGATCTTCTGCACAACATTTTCATCTTGTTTATGTATAATAACATGCTGTTTTTGTTTTCGTTGATAATCATTAGTAATAATATTGTTAGATGTTTGTGATCATGATTGACACTGCATTCACCAGAGAAACCAGAGGAAACCATAAAACACGATAAATATGTCTTTAGGTATTATCATGCATAGAACTTCCTTTATATAATGGCAAATAGCAGGATATGTCTTCCCTAAGTATGATGGCAAGAAACTTTCAGTTGATGTAAATACTTTATACAACAGATCGTTGAGCATATTGACAAAATAACAGTTCATCGAACGTAGTTTCTATTTATCAGTTTTCAGACATATGACAAGCAAAGAATACGTACGGTCCATTTCATAGTACAGACGAAAAGCATGATATCTATTTCCGGTTCAAAATGGTAGGAATGCTTAATGTTTACATTTTATACAACAGACGCTGAGTATAATGATTTAGCCATTGTCCTGCTAGTGTTTGCTGTAGATTTATAAACTGATAATGAAAGTCGAATGTGAACTAAACTTAATAACAAAAGGGATAATTTGAATTTCGTATAATTATTTTGTATTATGAAGTATACATACAGTTGATACGATATTCCAGGACTTTAATTTCATGATATACTGTTGCTGCTTACACGTTTGATGCTTTTGAACCAATGGTTTTCAGTGGTAAACTGTAAGTCATCAATGCGAAACCTTTATGGAAGACATTACTGTTCCATAATATGAAATTTATGAGGTGAAACAAATACACGTTTAATATTGCTTCCGTTCTTTCTTGATATCTTTGGTCATTAATTAATATTTAGTAAATGGCAGATCTTCGAATGTCTGTTGAACTAACCCAAAAAAAGTCTAGATAATACACATCGTAGGATAATCTTAACGATAAGAGTGCATCCCTTATTATGTATATCGAATTCACCCAAAAAAAGATAGAAAAGTATTTCTGATAAACCATAGACCGCATTACTAGCGTTGAAACTGCAGATGCGTGCTTCTCAGTTTATAGTGGTGGCTGTGTCGTAAAAATGAATAGTAAGTGTGGGATATCATTTTTATTCGTTCACGTTTCTTTCGAAGTCCCGGAGTACGCACGTGAAAAGATATATAGAACTGTTTAGCTTATTCATGTTTGGTAAACAATAGTTTACATGTAACTAATTCATTCTCCTACTTTTGCTTACAGGTTATTTAGTCTCCTAGGACATAGACCAATAACCTTAGTTAATTCTTTGCCTAATTGATCCATTTAGGTAATAAGCTGTTCTGTCTTAATTTCAATACGACAAAACATTTGTCGTAAATATATGAATACCCTTGTGTGCAATTTAGAAAATTATACAGAGAACTATAATGGAATTTCCCCATATATTTACCATTAATCGCAACTTTATTTAGATGTTATAGAGTGTGTTGTCGGACAACATTTCGGTAAATGTGAATACAATTAGATAATTTTTTAAAGGATTTTACCGGCATCTTTTCCTTTTTTTTTTTTTTTTTTTTTTTTTTTGACTATTATCACTAACGGTTCATTTTAACTTAAGACAAAAGTTTCAAATTTGGATAATGCAATTTTTTTTTTGTACTTAACTTTTGGATACACCTACAGGAATATTCGATGTTATATATTTCTTTAAATTAAAATCTTTCTAATAAGACAAATTAAAGCTACTGTAGATTACTGATGTTCAAATCTCGTAAATCGATTAGGAGGAGACAAATGAAGATAACACATAAATACTATGGAATCGCAAAAACCCAAAAGGAGCCAGGCTGTGTGTATTCGTCTCCTACTATACATACATCATTCGCCATTCAGGTTCCCGCAAAGCATGTTCTAAATGTTTACACATTTACAAATGTAAAACGCAAGAACCAAAATTGATAATGGCTTGTTTAAGTCCCCTTAGCTATTTCACCATGAAAAAAGAAGAAAACTCTGTGATATTGGTATTCTGAACTACCTTTTTTTGTTTTCAGACATGGTTTCAGTATGACGTTTAACAGGTCGGGAACTCTAGATTTCCTGACGTCAGAATATATTTGCATAGTAATTTCTCAAAAAGAAGGTAAACATGGCCTTGAAAAACTGACCAATCGACTCATGAACTACTACGAGTTTACTGCCACTTAAAAACACGTGGAATTAGTGGGAAAACTGTCAACTAATATAGTGTCTGGGACTCTCAAAAAAATGTTGTTGTTCAGCGAATAGATTAAATGTAAAATATATTACATAATCTTCAATTTGCATGCTCAGATTAAAAAAAAATATTGATTACTGGCTTAACGATTCGACTTTCTTTTTCGCCTTGTAAAAGTAGTTGAACAGGTTTTCTCCATTGTTATGCATTGTACCTATGAAACAGTAAAATTGCAAATGTGAAGTGACCAATATCCAGTATAAAAATCATTTGAGCTCTTTTAAACCTGTCAAAACGGTTTGAAGGGATGGGTTACTCGTCTATCTATAAATATATTTTTTTATGCCATTGGACTTTTCGTATCCTGTATAAGGGCATACGATACAGTTTGATCCCACGGTGATTTTTTTACAAAAATTTGCATACGAGCTATTTGTAATATACATAAGTATGTTCTAAATTGGTATAACAATTGTTTGGAAATAATTAATTTTTATCAAAGTTTCAGGATTCTAGAAAAAAACGGGGTTTTTTGCTGTATTTTTATCTAGTTTTAAAAAATTTCATCGGTGACTTTTTCATAAAAATTGGTATAAAAAGTGGGGACGGTTAATTGCTTAACAAAATGTTTTGTATACTTTTGTCCATCGATGGAGTCTGTCTGTTGCTAATTTTATCACAAAATATACTTCAGAGGTATTTTTATCATTCGGCTGCTGTCCTATTGACTTTAAACGTGCAATATCTTCAATCATTTAAAACCTCCGGATCAAAGTGGGTGCCATGTTACCCATTTAGGTTTTCTAAAACGTGCTTTGTATATAGAAATAAGAAGATAAGGTATGATTGCCAATGAGACAACTATCCACCAAAGTTAAAATGAAGTGGATGTAAGCAATTATAGGCAATCGTAAGGCCTTCAACAATGAGAAAAACCCATACCGTATAGTCGGTTATAAATGGCCCCGATTGACGGTACAAAAGAATCAAAAATAACTCCTATTTCCATTTCAATTTATTTGACATCCCTATTTACAGTGGACATATTAAAATATGACATACAGTTCAATTTTGGTGTGATAATGTCTTAAGATATGTTGGCAGATAACAATACGCAGATGACAAGAAAGAAAGGGTTAATGGAGCTTTAGAAATCGGCAGTATAACATTAACTGAGTGGTGTTTGTGCAACTAAACCGAAAGCGAATCAACATAAGTTCCAGGCTTTAACTTTAGCTTAAGAAGAGAAACAATAATACTTACCTGATTATAAATTTGGCAGGAAATGTAATCCAATGTGGGGAGGAAGTGAAATAAAATAGAAAAGAAAAACAAGTATGAGCCATAATATTTATCTGTAATAACCATATCAGTGCATACAAAACTTCAATTTCAAAAGTAAGAAGACCGAGGAGAAAAAGAGAGACGAAGGATACCAAAGGGATATGCACACTCATAAGTCGAAAATAAACTAACAACGCCATGACTAAAAGCGAAAAAGACAAACAGACAAAATACAGTACACAAAACACAACATAGAAAACCAAATGGACTATGACAATTGAGGCAAACAAAACCTTGCATATGGAAAGCTTCTTGTACTTGAATGATTTAATTAAAAGCAAAGATACAGAACATTGTTTAAGGTACCAGCAATTACCTTCAGTACGAACCACAAGGCATGGTTTTAAACCATTTAGATATGCTTTTGTAAAATTATGGAATGAGGTGTCAGACCACTTTCAATCACAAACATCATTCGGTTAGTTTTAAAATTTTACTAAAACATGGAATGTCAACTCATGCCACTGCAATGCTCGCTGTTCCAATCTATTTCTAGATTGATGAATGAATACTGTAATTGTCTCTTTGACGCATTCCCCGTTTCCATTCTCAATTGTATGTTCTATTGCTTCATATGCTGAAAATTGTCTGTGCTTATTAAATTGGTTTAGAATTTTAGCCAAACGCATGACTATTTGCTTTACTGTTTTAGTTTAGTGCATGTATATATTGTGTATTGCTTTAACTTAATGCATATAATATATATATGTTGCATATATAGCCTTCAAATGCGCTAAAAATGCATCAAAAATATCAGGCTTATAATTGTGTACGTTAGACGCGCGTTTCGTCTACAAAAGACTCATTAGTGACGCTCAAATTGAAAAAGGTAATCATTATGGACTATGGACATATAAATGTTTAAAATGTAATTGGTTATCTTCATTGTGTATGATACGTCTTGTGTATCTAAGCTGTGTTTACTGTTAGTGGCTATGTCAGTTATAAAAACCCTACTGAGCTTATATTGTACAATTTTATTTATGTACCAACTTCAAATTAAGCCATAAAGTAATTTTATTTGATTTTAAAGAATAGGTTGGAAGTTATATAAACAGATTAAGTGTTATGAAACTAGTGAGTAATGAGGAACTAATCAATTTACACACAGTTAAGATTTACCATTTAAGTGTTCTATTATTGCAAATTATTCTGTTTCACTTAACAGTGGAAACTGTATGCGTAACTAATTTCTTTTGAAGTATTTAGAACATAATAGTCAGGGTAAATACAAGGAATAATCATCCAGAAAGTTCCATATGGAATATAAACTGTGTCATTTGAAAAAAAATATCACAATGTTAATATTATAATAACAGCATTTAACGAAAATGTTATGATCGAAAAGTTGACGAAGTACATTTACACATATTATACCGAATACACATTAAAGCAATATTTGAACATTTCAATCTAATAATATGCGATGAATAATACACAAAAATACTTTTGTTAAACAAACGTATGCATCAATTTTGATAAATTCGATATTTGTTTTTGGCACATGTTGAATATGTACTTTTCAAATGTTGGCATAGGTTAAAGACAACAACAATCAACCACGTATATTTTTCTGTACCTTGGGGTTTATATTGAGCTCTTATCCTCGTTGAACATTTTCTGTCAGTTACGAAGCTCTAATTAATCCAACATATTCGGTAGCCTGTTTGTTTGTTTATCAATGAATACATACCCCTACAAATGTATACTTGTTTCTATGTGTTGTTTGGTCGATGTCTTATTGACGTTTGTGGAAATAAAATTTTACGGTGATCTTTACAGATCTCGTTGATTTAGATAAGATCTATGAAAAATCATTGATCCTTAAAGTCTGACTAAACTTATTCTTATAGGTTATCAATTGAATATAGTGTAACATCTTGAATATTGTTTTTTATCGATCGGTATTAATTTTCTAGTATTTGATAAATTAAAATATAACTAAATATGCATTCAGTTATATGTACTATACAGTTATGAACGCTAATGTTCCTACAACCTGTAGATACTAAGTACTTACAGTTTGGCATTGCACAATGTCATGCTTATTCTGATTTATACTATTGTCAGGGAGAAAATGATTTGTGAATAAGTTGAAATTACCTTTGAACTAGCTTTCAGTAACTGCAAGTACTCTAAGAGATCGATACTTTGTGTATTTGTTTTTATGTCAGAAGTATTTTGTGTTTCTTAAAAACTGATAAGTCAATCCCTTTCAAATTGATATTTACAGTTTGTTCTTATGTTGTCTTCTTAAACAGACAAGAAAATACTCTGTAGTTCATTGATTGTCACTTGTTGCTGACTATCATATTTGTTTTTCTTTCACTGTTTTGATATTAATCAGGTCGTTCGTTTTCTTGTTTGAATTGTTTCAAATTTGTTTATATCAGAGCCTTTTATAGCTGACTATACAATATGGTTTGTACTCATTGCCGAAGGTCGTACAGGGACCTTTTGCTGCTTACATTTTCTTTATTTTGACTCTGGTTATAAGTTGTCTCATAGACACTCACACCACATCTCCTTACTTTTATATTATAGCTGAATGGTTTACAAGCAAAACCCAACAATATGATATCCTAGCTTTCAAATGTTTTGGTTTGAGTGTTCTTGATAAAGGCTTATCCAGACAAGCATTTCAAAATGTTTAACTCGCATTGTATATCATGCGGAAGAACATTTCATATAATAAATAACTGCACAATAGCTAAGAGTGTTGAATGTTTAATCTATGAACTTGACTTTACTTTTTCATGGTTAAAAAGATGTATGAAACTTGCTATATCAGTGCCTTTCAACACAACTGACTGAGTAGTGTAATAAACCTTTTACCATAAAAATTATACTGACGGACTTTAAAAACGCAAGTCTAGATTATTCATTTTAATTCTCATTTTCAAATATGCAATTCTTGTAAAATATATGTATAAACCTAAATGTCACTCATTACTTCAATGTCTTTAAAAAGCTTGCAGTTCGAAAGTTTAATTGATTACTTCATGTGTATTGTTCATATCATGCATTGGTTTCCTCTCAATGGCTGCTTGTAACCAACCCCTAGGTGATTGACAGTAAGGTGTGCCAGTTCTCTTGGGCAAGTTTAGAGTTCTATTTTGCACTTTCTGAATTGGCTTCGGTCCCACCCATTACAGTGTGTTTTGGCAACTATGCAGTTTAAACTTTAGGGATTAAAATGTTTTTTCTCCAGTCGATTCTTTGGCATTCCAGTATATAGGGAACATTTATTGCGTAAATCTGTCTGCCATGGCACTCGACGCAGTTGACGTTGCGACCGTAAACATGTCTTGCAAATGACGTCGAGTAATCAAATTTTATTGACGTGGCGTTGACACTATATATTTATCTGGTCATGGGTGGTCACCAACAAATCCCGTCTGCCCGTACCGCTGTTGTAAGGACAGTAAGATGAGTTTCCGACGTGAAAATTTTTTAGCAACAGCACGTTCACGTGTTCCTGTCTGCAATATTATAATCATTGCTCAGTCTCGGCAATATGGTAAAACAACACTTATTTACTGATTTAGGTATGGGTAAAGATTGAAAGAATTGTTTCAGGAAGAAAAACCTTAAATAAAAGCATTTTTGGGTTTCAAATATCGCTCTACGAAATTCGTACGACTTCAATAATCAAGTATGATCAATTACCTCAAGTCAGGTATTGGATTTTTCTAAAAAGAAAAAAAGTACGATTACTAGTAGTTGTATGTATGAGTATCAATCATTTTTGTAAAAAAAAATCACAAAAATGTGTGTTGCGTTTTTAAAGTCCGTCAGTATGTATAATTTCTAGCAAAATTTCGAACTCTTACGACTGCCAATATCAGTCACATAGCCTTCCTTTTAACGTAAACAGATTAATTCATAGTTTATATAACACCAGGAAACATTTTGCACAATTGATACAGATACACAATCCGATGAAAAAAGTTTTTTTCAAAATTATTTCTCTCAGTGAAATAATGAAATTATTGGAAAAAATCTACTTTGTTTATCACACTAATAAATAACTGTCGTATAAGATAGAAGACGTGCACTATAACTAGTTTCCACGGAAGTCAATAGTCAAAGTTTATTAAACGCAGGACCTTGGTAATCGAGTTCAGCCATGATTAACGTGATTTTTGTTTGCATCAATCTTAATTTTTGATAGGACATTCAACTGACATTAATTTTGATTTAAATCTCGGTTCTATATTAGCAATAGTGGAGAATTATGCATTTGTTTTTAAAAGAGATTGATATTGTTAATTTGCATCGATTATTAGATTCTGATAAAAGATACAAAAATAAAACACTTCTCATTAGTTTATAATTCCGTTTTATTTTAAAAGAGAGGCAAAGGACACCAAAGGGACATTCAAACTCAGAAGTCGAAAACAAATTGCCAACGCCATGGCAAAAATTTAAAAAAGACGAAAAGACAAACAACATAACACAAAACACAACATAGAAACTAAAGACTGAGCATCACGACGCCCGCCGTAAACCAGGGGTCATCTCAGGTACTAACCTGTTTCCAAACAGCATTGAGCATTGATTATTAAGCGGATGCTTCATTTTTTGTCCGAGACGGACAGTCCACCTGCACTGGTATTTATTTAGTCTGGTAGTATTATGATGTTAATTGAAAAATTTCCTGTTTCAAGCTTTTTCCAGATCATCACAAATTTGAAATATATCTGATCAGGAAGGTCTGAAGATAACTTTAACTCTAGACAGCACGGTGCAGTTTCATGTATAGACGGCTTAAGATGAAGTTAAGATCAAAATGTCATTTAAGTCTTAAATTCATTTTACTATTCCTAAAAAACTTCTGGTTCTAACTGTAACGTTGTAGTGTACTTAGTAAATAGCTTAGACAAAATAAAAACAGTCGTTCATACAATCGTTCAGACAATCACCCCTATAGAAGCTACATACAAAGGTTATTTTCCTTTAAAACCAGTAATGACTGAAAAACTTGGAAGTTGTTTGAAATGCAAATACTAATAGTACTTGATTAGTTAAAACGAAACAAAATAAGCTTAACATATATATGGCTGCTGTGAATAACAACAAGATATGAGATAGATCACCCGGTAGATGGTTTTTACTGCAACTGGAGAAAATATTGAAAGTTTGATATTGATGCATACTAATTAATAAAAGTTTAAACTCTCATAATAATTGGACATCTGTAGATTTAAAACTAGCTATCAAATGTCTTATAGACCATCCTACATCAGCAAAAGGACCATCGCACTTCGGTGCAGACCATCGCATTTCAGCGTGACTATCGCACTTCGGCAACCCCATGGCATTAGCGAATCCAACATATATATTTAACATATCGATAAAATATCTTTGCAGCCCATAAACATAAAATGTGTTTTTTTTTTTTTTCGAAACAAGATGTACATTAATTACCTTAGTAATTGGTTAAAGTGTATAGCCATAAATATGCAGTATACAAAATATTCCGCTGCGTTACATATCTTATCTAGTTCTCATCAATATCTTTTTTATTCAATTTGTTATTGGTACTAATTTCATTAACGTTTAATAGGTTTATCCAGTAGAAGCTAACAAAATTTAACACTACAAAATTGTCCTTAAAATGTTCATGTGAAAACTGAAAAAAAATTGAACATAAAATAAGGAGATGTGGTACTATGATTGCAATTGAGACAACTATCCACCAGAGACCACATGACATAGATGTAAGCAACCATAGGTCCCCGTACGACCTTCAACAACTAGCAAAACCTATACCGCATAACAAGCTTTAAAACACCCCGACGTGACGAAATGTAAATATTCAAACGAGAAGAGTAACGGCCTGATTTATGTACAAAACAACAAACGAAAAACAATTATAATATAGAGCAATATACCTCAACTACAAAATTACAGGCTCCTCACTTGGGACAGACACATACTGAATGTGACGGGGTTAAACATGTTTGAAGGCAAACAACCCTCCCCTAATCTGGGACAGTATTGTGAAAGCACACCATGAGGACAAACTATAAAAATCATTTGACAAGAGCTAGACGCATCAGATACGAAACAAACAATGTTCACTGTTGAGGTCATATTTTATTTTTTTTAAAGTAATAACCGTTTGATGATTTATAAAAGAAAGAAAAAAATGCCTGGAAAAATCGACACCAATAGGTTGCTGCATTGGTTCTTAGATCAAATTCCTGTAAGTTCGAGAAAAGATCTGTTCATGAGGATGGTTATGAATATCTTGATTGGCCATTAACCACGCGTTTTATAGAATAAGTCAACTACTAGCTGATTCAAGAAAAGATTGTACCTTATCATATCGGTTTTGATAAAAGAAACCAAAAGGGCCAAAACAGAATTGCCAAACTTATAAGGTAATTTTGTTTAAGAGAGTTGCAACCTACGTTTTATCACATAATATACTTTTATAAACTAGACTTGTGTGGGGTTGATATTGAGGTTATAATATAGTGTTATTAACTGGCTGTTTCTGTATTGGCCCTGCTATAGATTCGAGGTTAGCTGTATTGGACCCGAGACGCGAAGAGTCGAGAAACAGCCAGTTAATAACACTTTTATTAAATGATTGTAATTCTTCAATTAAATTAAGCAACTTACCTTAAAGTAGAAGAAGACACAGAAACTCATATCTGAACTTTTCTTTTCGCATTCACGATAGATTTTTTGTCAACATTGTCAGATGTAATTTCTGATTTCTCGTCCAAGTACTTAATCTTATGCTACTACAATTCTTTTTTTTCTAGCAAATATAAAGTACATGGGAAGAATAAATCAGACAGTTTATCTATTCTTGCTCTAAAATCGTCTGCATTCTCGTGATTGATCAACGGATATGAAACAGTAAAAATAATCGGAAGTCGTACTCGAAAAGGCTGAGAAATATTTCCGTGTTAAGACGTTACAAAACACTGAACATTATTTAAACTTTTTTAATGATGTAAAGTTCAAATATGTGAATACAGATGTATTTTATGTGTAATGGTACGTCCAAAGTTAACTGTTACGTAGTCTTTGGCGTAAGAAAATTGAAACCGGAAGTGAACGTCCCGTATTAGCCCATGGGCTTATACGGGGGCCAATACGGCTTTTTCCGTATTCGACTCCGTATCGGCCCTGTCTGAAGACCAATATCAACCCGGGATTTATATCGACAGACAACGTCACCAGTATTGCACATGCTGATTTATCCGTATTAGGGCTGATTTGCTCATATCATTTAATAAATATATATATATATGTTTACTTACATGTTTTTCTTTATTATATTTGTCTTGATCTTTTTAGTTTGTTTAATTTGCTTTTGCAAAAATATGTATTACAAAGATGATATACTCTTAAGATAAGTGCGTATTAAGTTTGATAAGTGCAATTGTAACTACATTGTAGTCTTACATTTAACCGATGGACGCACTGTATCGACCTCGGATGCAAAACTTTTCAAAATCAAATTGACATATATTGTGAAATATAGGTTTGCCCTTGATAGAACTGAAGACAAATATTCTTGGAATGTAAAGCTGAAATCCATTTAATGTTTTACGTCAAGTTAGTATCTATAATATCCTGAAAATGAAGGGTAAAAAGATTTATGAAAAATCGAATTCTGTCATCATTGTTCGTATTATAATGGCAAGTTTTGAGTAATCCATAATTCCTTTGGTATCTATGCATAATAAAACATTGAATACAGACAGTTTTTAGTAATACAAGATTGCTATTATTGTTTTGTAGGTTTAGAAATGGATTTATCTTTCATTTGTTTCTAATGGAATAATCTATAGATAGAACATACCTATCTTATTTTAGTAGTATTTTAGTCGTAAATCATTCATTTTTTATTTCAGTCGTATCTTTTTTTTATTATTATTAATTTGAATTATTATAAATATAAATGTTTGAATATAACACACTGCATGAATATGGTTAAAGTTTTGACCGATAGGAGCTATGGATAAATGTAAACGTGTAGATGCTACGATAATCTTTAGGTAAAAAATATGTTTTTTGTTTGTGCCAATTTTGGAGCAAATAGAGCTATCTACTACACGTACACTCATTGTTCTATCAATTGATTTACAATGAATGCGATGTTATCATTAATGTTTTGTGAGTGTTGTCTTGTGTAACATGACCGAGTAGAGACCGATCATTCAATCTTAGATGGTTGATTCAGCAAGATTCCCGCTTCGTTCATTTTGAAAGAACTAAATATCTTACTATTGCAGTCCCTTATTTAAAGCTGTTGTACTCTTTCCAAGTTCTGATTTAATATCTTACAGAACTTCCTTGTACTTGGCCTTCTTATAACAGTATGACTACTAGTTACATGACCTTGCAAGAAATGGGGTTAATTTAAAAAGAAACACAGTTGTTTGAATCGTATGGCATAGTGTTGC
This sequence comes from Mytilus coruscus, assembly GCA_017311375.1. Classification (NCBI taxonomy): domain Eukaryota; kingdom Metazoa; phylum Mollusca; class Bivalvia; order Mytilida; family Mytilidae; genus Mytilus; species Mytilus coruscus. Next base: position 32,669,577 of record CM029600.1, read on the forward strand.
AAAAAAAACAGGAATATTGTGTGTATAAATATATTTTGCAAATATTACTGCATGTGTAATAAAATGTTATCTTGGCTTTGATGTATTAACTGTACGACACTTTTTAAACTTTAAAATGCAAATTGAATTTGCTAAATCTATGCCAACAACAGCTATGAGAATTCATGAAATATGATTGTTTATATTTTCAGCAACCTCATATTAAATACATTTTGTTTGTTCTGTCGTATTATTGTTCACAGATTCAATATGTGCATGCCTAAACAGGAATCTAATATATGCCAAAGAAAATAAACTCCAACGATGACAATTATACGATAAAATATAGATACACATTAAAATTTTCTATTATTCTTTTTGAGAACAAATTTAATGAAGACATAAAGCAGCCTTCATTATTTTATAAAATAAAAAACAGCGCTAGACAAATGTTGTATATTGTCTGCTCCGTAACGTGGTTGGTAACCTAAATCATCCCCTTTTCAGTCTCAACTATCTTAGAGCTCACGGTGTAAATGAGAACACGACATTGATAACAACTTCCCTTGTCGTATACGTGTCTTCTTTATATTAGATATTATCCATGAGCTAAGGAAAAAGAAGCGGAAGGTACCAAAGTGAGTCATAAGTCAATAACAAACTGACAACACCATGGCAAAAAACGAAAAACGACAAAAAGACAAACAACAGTATACAAAACACAACATAGACAGAGCAACACGAACCTCACCAAAATCCGGGGATGATCTCAGGTGCTCCTGGTGGGTAAGCAGATTCTGCGCCACATGTGGCACCTGTGTATTGCTCATGTTAGTACAAACTCGGTGAAATATCATGATCTTATCAGTATTTAAAGATCCCTCTCCTGATCTAGTGACTTTTTACTAGAGGAAAAGATTATCATTAACGCTGCTGTCCTTCAGTGTTTTGATAAGACTAAACAATTTGAAAAGTACTTTTACCAAATATATTTATTCTCATTGGTATATGCGTTTAACTGTAATCTCACAATTCATATTTTAACCATTTTGACGAAACTCCGACCAGAAATTTCCTCCATTTTCATTTCCTTTTTTCAATCTGTTTTTCTTTTTTATTGTTTCTTTTATGTTCACAATGCTATACATTTCTATTTTTAAAAATGTATTATTACTAGATTATTTAAATATGTTAAATATTCATTTTATTTCTTACACTTGGAAGAATAATTTAACAATAGTTTTGTCACTTTTATATTGTTAGACCTTATATCATTCAGCTACGTTAATTACTAACTTCACCATAAATTTATTCTGGGTTTTTTACATTTTACTTATTGATTATCCAGTTATCTTTACTGAAAAGGGTGATTTTTTAACAATTATTTGACTTCCCACATGAACAACTTAATTTGTTACTGGTAGATTGACTAGTGCTATGTAAATTATTTGTATAATGTATGACATGTTATGAACGATTGAAATTCGAAACTACATACGTTTTACGGTCACCATCACGAGTTGGTTGACCGATACACTGTGTCTTGTGTTTCATCTCACTAGCGACATGTTTTCAATGTCTTAAAACAACCAAATAGTCGTTGTTTTGTCAATCTATTCCTGATTGGAACATTCTGACTGAGAGTGGATTAACATGTCGGTTAATTCACTTGAAGAAGACGATTTACTGGTCACCCGTTCTCACTTCTTTTGGAGTTCATGCGATTCCCCCAGTTTTGGTTTTTAACCTTGAATTGTTTTTGGTAGATTTATCGAACTTTGACATCGCTACACCTCTGTTGCTTCTATATCACGACTACTATACCAGTAAACAAATCAAACGGGTTATTATTCTATCAATTGTTTTCAATCACATGCACTTAATGCTTTTACTCTCTATTAAAACCTAAGTAGTATAAAAAAAACGTTAAATTAAAAAGCAATATGCACTCAACTCTAAGATATAAGAAATGTCAAACATTTTGTTTTCACAAATTATTTTTTTGCTCAGCCATTCAAAGTTTTAAAGGATGTTTTATTTTAACAAAAACACAGTATAATAGTATACAGTATGAATTTCTAAACAAAATTATAGGTACTCAAATACTTGATAGAAAAAAAGTGGAATCGTTTTTAATATAATCAGATGTAGTCCAACTTAAACAAAAAAATAAACCTTGAAAATTATATTTTCCTTCCTCTAGACCTGATCATTGTTCGCACAAATAAACTTTGAATCATGCAGTCGCATAGAAGACTCCATTCCAACTATCAAATCAAGTATCATACCTAGCAAAATTGGACTCGATGAATTATCATGCTTGTATCTGACGAATCGGGTCGTTTATGTACAAGTAAGCAAAAGATATCTATTCATATTTCTATGACTTTAAAATTACAGAAAAAGTACGTTTGCCTTGGTCAAAGACTATACGGTTGTTTTGTTTTAAATATAACATATCATTGCTTCAATGTTATACTGGGAATGATAACAACAAAAGAAGTTGGATATTTCATATAGGTATATGATTTCAACCGAACTACACTAACACCGAGTCTTTTTTAATATGCTTGGCGATTTGGTTGTCCAAAACTTTAACTTTTTCTTTTTTTTTTTTTTTTTTTTTTTTTTTGTCAATTTCATTTCTCCCGTGAAATAAATAACAAAATTGACGAAATAATTATTTTTGGTATACAAAAGAAGGAGGGAAATGCAGTCATAAAACTTTCGAGCACGATTTTCGTACTCAGACTCAGAAATCAACCAATCAAAATCATGGATTTGGTGTTTCGAGCACAATTTTTGTACTCCGAGTACTGAGTAAAGTATTATGACCGAGAGCCCAGGTGACGACCATCAGATGTTCTGTTTTAGGCTGGGATATTTTTAGAGACAGTTGCCTGTGGCCAAGACCACTGCCATCTCAAAAGCTATCCGTCCAACAATTTATTTTCAATTATTGCAAGGAACGATTACTTATTTTCTAAGACAATGTTGCATAAATATTTTTAAATCATAATATTTGTTATAAGACTGCCTTTGGAAAGTGTATTGTTTTTTTGTGAACAGTCTTTTTATTTTATCATCATCCTGTTCCCTCTTTAAAACATCAAACTGTCGTCCATTCACACATATATTCATCCCTTTATACTTACTGTATTTTCCAGTGTTTGGTTGGCAATTAATAAACCTAAAATAAATCATATGAACATACATATGTATTACAGTGAGAACTTAACTATCTAGCCACACTTAATTTGTAATACAAACATGTCATCAGTACGCATATGTCTCGTGTAGGTGTCCTAAATGTTGCTGTACCAGCTGTAAACATAACCCTAAAGCGGTTAAAAGCGACGATTGGAAACCATACTGATATGAATAGACTGGTGAATGACGCCATCAAAGCTGTTGACATAATGATAATAATGTGCATCCAAACACATATACCATATTTTCAATTATCCTCATTCCTAGGCGATGATAAATTTGTATTGACCCCATAATTTAAATGTCGATTGCAAAACAAAATCTATTCAGTGGGCGTTACGAAATAATGTTTACATAAATTTATTTGAACCATCCAATGAATAGCCATTGATAAGCTGTTATGCAATTGCTTGAATCTATTTATTATTTCGGAAACAACTTAAAACAATTTACCGATTTTTTTTTTTTTTTTTATTTTGCCATGAAAACTTTATACTTTTTATATCTATAGCTTGATTCAATTAGTTACGACAGAATGCACCGGACCTTACATAATAATTACATTGCACGCAAAGACGTGCCCGTAAATGTCACATTGCGAAAAATTTTATTAGCCATCAGTGATGTTTAGTGAGAATATTTTAAATGGTTTCAATTTCAATCAACAACAATATAAAGTTTATTGCACTGTGCCTTTTTAAGTATTATATTTTCTCTCATTTCAACCTTTTTTGAATTTTCATCACGTCTGACAAAACGATGAATCGAATTAGACATGGCATTAACAGTTCTAATACGACAAAAAAAAATGATAACTGTAAGTAAAAGTTCCCTTTTAGTATTTAATGAATGGATTATATAAGATGTAAAAAAATGTAAAAACATGGACCGGATTCTTACATTTAAAAGCTTGAAGATCCATGTTTGGATTGTCTTCCAAACATCTGTAAATTTTAAAATATCTCGTAGTTGAAAGGAGCTAATCATCTTGGAGACAACAGCGTAAACCAGTTTGTCACCGATGCTTACTTTTACTGTCGGTAACTTGATAGGGATATTGTGCCATTTATGTAGATATTCAAATTTTTATTCCGATGAGACAGAACGAATGATGTTTTTCATTTCTTTTCTTTAAACAATGGTGTTAAATGATGAACTTAAAGATAGTATAGTTGTCACTAGACTTTAATTTCTTAACCGAAAGAATAGATTTCTTCAAGCATATATAAAGTTATTGTACGTGATGTTATTTTTAGAAATGTATATAAATGGCAAGCATAGTTTTTACACTGACAACATACTACAGATTGTCGCGTGAATGTCACTGACCGTTAAATAATTTGTGTATGGTACCTTAAATTGTATTTCCACGCTTGTTCAAAAGTAGCTGAACAACTTTATGACGACTGAAATGTCTTTTAAGTTGTCTCATTACAAATTGTTCAGGCTGCAGTTGTTGCAATGTCAATACCAATAAGGTGCAAAACATATCTGATAATTTATTGATGAGTAAATCAGTATTCAACACTAAACCTATACTGTTATTGGATTGGCACTTGTCCTTCTTTACGTATTCTATGAAGGATTCTCAAAACAGAAATATATAGATATAACAGGAATACAAATTATCATTTAAAGTTTTATTCGTTAGAGTTCATGACATTTTTACATCCGTGTCTGTATGGATGAAACATTTTTTTCTTCAGTAAATTCTCAAGTGTCAGCTGGTCGTCTGTCTTTTTAACTGTGTTAAGTTAATTGGTCGCAATGCGGTATCCATATCATAAAGTTTTTGAAAGGAAAAATGGAAAGATGTTTTTTTAATGATTGCAGGTTACTTAACAAGTCAATATTCTTGCATGTTAGATGTTTTTTGCGCCGTTGACATTACGTAATGTATGACATCTACTACTAACTTTAATAATACATAACGAATTATTTCAGTCCTTGAAAGCAACAAATAACCTTAAGCGTGATTGATTTGAAAAATTTTATGTTTGTCAGGCAGTAATTGCTTCGCTTCCTTTTCGTCATTTTAAACAGATTAAAGAAAATCTTTGAAAATATCATTTCATTCAAATACAATTCTGGGTTGGCTTAAAACTTTGACGTCAAGGTTGACGCTATTGCTGAAATGCCGGTTTAATAACATCGATAAACAAAAGGACAAATTAAAAAATGTTGTGCAAACAAGACATTGCAGTCAGCATATTGTTTTTAACATTGGAAAAGTATCAATTCACTGAAACATTATACAAGTAGATCAAGATTTTATTTGAATCAGTACAGGCAGCGAATATAAGACATTTGTTTTAAATAAATAGAAATATATAAAATATCTCACATGATGTCTTCAATAATAAGCAGTATGTGTCAATTTCAATCTATAACGTACATATAGCCTCAAAACATCTGGTGATTACAACTGAAGCCTGAGCTAACATGTACAAAAGAAGAAAACAACGTTTCGCGAAATGTCCGGTCCATGCTTTGTAACATTATAAAGTGTCAAGAACAAAACATTTGTTAAAATAGGTTAAAAAAATCAAAAGGTCAAGGCTTATCGGTCACATATGTTGCAATTCAATGAAAATACTTAAAATGATATCATGGGGATATTATGAACAAACAAATACTTTGAACAGTGAAAATGCTTCAAATGATATCATGGAGATATTATGAACAATCATATACTTTAAGCAATGAAAATGCTTTAAATGATATCATGGAGATATTATGAACAAACATGACAAACAAATACTTTGAGCAATGAAATTGCGTAAAAGGTGTGATGGAGATATTTTTAACAAACATATACATTTAGCAACGAAAATGCTTTAACTGATGTCATGGGGATATTATAAACAAAAAATTCTTTGAGCAATAAACATGCTTTGTTCAGTGTATGTTCAATGGTGTTAATATGTCCTTTGATTGAGTTAAGCTATTTCAGTTGATATTTTATAGTGTATCTTTCTTTGTTGTGATGTTACACTATTGTTTCACAAAAAGGGTGAAGGTTTGGTACCATTAAAACGTTTAAACCCGCTGCATTTGTTTGCACCTGTCCTAAGTCAGGAATCTGATGTTCAGTAGTTGTCGTTTGTTGATGTGGTTCATAAGTGTTTCTCGTTTCTCGTTTTTTATATAGATTAGACCGTTGGTTTTCCCGTTTGAATGGTTTTACACTAGTAATTTTTGGGGCCCTTTATAGCTTACTGTTCGGTGTGAGCCAAGGCTCCGTGTTGAAGACCGTACTTTGACCTATAATGGTTTACTTTTATAAATTTTGACTTGGATGGAGAGTTGTCTCATTGGCACTCATACCACATCTTCTTATATCTATTTAAAGATATCATAAAGATATAATGACCAAACAAATATTTTGAATGATGAAAATGCTTAAAATGATATCATGGAGTAATTTTAAACAAAAAAATACTTTTAGCAATGAAGATGTTTACAATGGTATCATGGAGATATTATGAACAAACATTTACTTCTAGCTTTGTGTTATCATTCTATCAAGGCGATTTCTTCAAATGAAAATTATACACTTGCATGTAGCAGCTAATTGCACAGATAAGGTTTCGAGTACTTTTCGTGTGCACTATTCGTGATAAAGTAATTATAAAACTAAAATGTAGTGCATGCACTTGAATTAACCTATAAATGAAACTGAGAAATAAATGTTTCTGAGTCGCTATAGATGTTATTTGGTAGAGTCTTCTGAATTACGTAGTATTAATTTACTATTTTCTTATCTCTCTTATCAGTATGATGATCATGTGCATTTAGATTATAAAAACCGTCGTACCTGTAAGCTTTACAGATAACGGTAAATAGAGAATTGAATTAAACATGTGGTAAAACAGTGGTTTACTGCATTTTTTCGAAAATATTCCCAGCTGGAAGACAATCAACAACATTGAAAAAGCCGAATACTGATGAATGAAAGTACAATATTCTCTTCAATTAAGTAAGGTGATAATTCAAGACAAATGAAATAAAGAAAAGAAATTCAAATATTAATAAAACGGTTGGAGAAACACTTATTCACTTAAGCATGTTTACAAAATAACAACATGTTCGGTAATGAAGTTTTCTTCAATATAGAATGTATAAAACATCGAAACTGTAAAACAACAAGAAAAGATAAAGATACGTACATGCGGGGAAAAGAATGTGTGGGTGTTTCTTATTTGAAATGTTCATACGAAAAATAATTGTTTAACTGAATGACAAATGTTATAGAAATAACAAAATCTGTAAATATTATGTCAAAAGTATATTTGATGTGTTTGGAAATCATATTCAGACATTTAGAGGATATTCGATAAAATTGTCGTTAATCAAGAGGAAAACAGCACAACGTAAAGAGGCAGTATTTACGGTTTTCACAGAAAAAATAGTAACATTTTTTTTTAAGAATATAGTAAAAAAAAAAAAGAAAGGATGATATTCTGATGCCAAGCTTTATGGCAACTTTTTTTTTAATTGCGTCGTAATTTTTGTCGGTCCAACAAAAATTCGACTGAATGCCCACCATATTTATATAACTCTTGACCAACCTAAAATTTTGCAGGCGCACAGAGGTCCATGATTAATAAGATGTGTTAACCAAACAACATGGAACTGTGGTAGACCGACAACTTTGACTAATTCAGCTCGAAAAAGAAATCGTATAGAAGGTTTAGTAAGATATTCCGTGACTATGATAAACAGGTAAACAGTGTTGCCATTAGATGAGTTTAATAGCCCTCAATGAACTGAAAAGCCTAAGCTGTTCGTGGGTAAAGAATTCGAAAATGTTTTAAATGTGAATTTATTATAAAAAACTTTAGAAAATCGCTGAAATAAATATTGTGAGTGTGTAGAAAAAAGTCGCATTAAGATTTTAAGAAGTGTTGTTATTCAAAACATAACATAAACGCTGAACATTAGATCTAACAGGAGAAGAATTTACTATAAACAAATGTGGTCAGCTGAAAGGCTCACTAAAGAGGGTACACAGCAGAGTAAAACGTAGAAACGACAGAACAACATACAAAGTTTTGCTTCTCAATATTGTTAATGATTTAGTTACTTTTACATGTGAATATTATCGCAAAAACCAATATCAATATCAATGCCACATGTGAAGAAGGATCGGGTTTCCCTTCCGGAGCACCTAAGATGATCCCCAGTTTTTGCTGGGGTTCGTGCTGCTCAGTCTTTAGTTTTCTATGTTGTGTTTTGTATACAATTGTTTGTCTTTTGGTTGTTTTTGCCATGGCGTTAAAAGTTTGTCGTCGACTTATGAATTTGAATACCCCTTTGGTATTTTCTCTCTCTTCTATAATGAATATATTGTACTTCTTTTTTGTTATGAAATAGATATTACATTTTGTCTCTTATTATTATATCATCTTCCTTATTACGTTAAATCTTAGATAGATAAGGCTTCATCAATTCTTTTATAGACATCGAATTGCAACTACAATGGGTTAATATACTGAAGGGAAGGACTCAATAATAAAACGTCAGTTTAAATAGACAACAAAACATGATTCTTCTATATGTGTCACAGAAATCTCAGATAAAATTAAGTAATAGAATGTTTAATTAAACACAAAATCTCAAATATCATAGTAACGTTGTTGAGTAAAATGTATAATCAACCGTTTTAATTATTTTTCCCGCCAACATTTACAACGCTTTTTATAATGTTAAGGGTGTTCGCTCCTCTTGTTTTTTACTTTTGTCAGATATTTGGAATCCTCAAGTTTTATCCATGTAGTGCCATTAAAAATTTTGGCCGCTAACCCCTTCTTTTCTTTGCATAACTTTATTACATATAATTTTAAAAGCCATATTTGAAAATCTAATAAAATCCTTGTTATTTTTTCATAGTTTTTGAAAGAAAAAGATGCCAATATTAAATGTATAGAAAAAATAGAGAGAATCATTTTCAATGGCTTATATCTCAAAAACAAGGACACGGACCCTCCATTTCTTTTTGCTTTTTTAGTTCCGTTAATTATATACTATCAATTTATAACAGTCTTTTAAAAAGCTTGTTATTTTGAAACAAACAAGCGAACATCCTTAAAATAACACTTCATAAATTTGTTATGTCCAAAGCGTTTTGATGGATTAACCTTCATCGCCAACGTCAACACCTTAACAATTGGAAGCCAAAGTTGTATAAGTACTGGCATAATAGGGGAGATATACGATGAAAAGGGGCATAAAAAAGAGTAACAAATCTGAGGTCAACTTTGTTAGCGAGTTCGGGTACCTTAGTTTCTTGATAATTTCTAAATTTATCAACGGAGAATTTAAACTTCATTCTGTAACATGTTACATCCTTTGCACTCTTTTTTATGAATTATCTTGACTTTTGTTTTTAAAGGAATAGTGATATCAAAACTGCAGTTTATATGGCAAATTACCTGCCACGACATATATGAAGCCATCGAGCGTTTCCGCGGCATCAAACCATCATCATCATCCAGTACAAAGATAAAATACTATTGTTGGAAACGATATTAACATGCAGTCAACATTGTGTTGTAATCTTAATCACTATAAAAACAAACAAATATGTCAACAAAGAAACACAAAATGGCAAATAGACAAAACACGTTAGCAAAAATGAAAGACAAGAATACAAAAAATGACCACAGCACAACAACACAATGTAATATATATCAAAACTATAAGATTTTATAAACAAAATACCATTTTTAACAATAGTATCACTTACAGTTTTAGCAAATCAACTATTCAAGTTATTCTGACTGAAATAATTACCGATGTATAAAAAAAGACGTTTTCTGTGTAGTGTTTTGTGGACTGTGTTTGTCTTTCCGTTGTTTTCTTGTGGTCATGGTGTCTGCTTATCTCTGATTTATGGTTCATCTATTGCCCCTTTGGTATCTTCTCCCTATTTCATTCAATATAAAATGCATGGCGAAATTCAATTTCTAATTTGATGAGTCTTACGTTTCCTTTAATGGTCTGAAAATAAAAACGGAACATCAAGTAAATATAAATTTCTTAACAGGTCTATCGGAACAACTACTTTCTAATTTAAGGAATGTAAAAAGTAGAGAATAGGGAAAATAGTAGAAAAAAACAGAATACAGTAGAATGGAATAAAACACTAAAGAATACAGGAACAAAGACCCATTATCTAGATCCTCCTACTTGTGCTATATTATAACTAAGCTAGTCGAGGAAACGTAGGATTGTTGCCAGTATATTAACTCTGTTTATGATTGTCCAATTGTTTGGCTGTACCAATACAATGGACATTCATAATCGAATTGATACTGTCAACATTACAGCAAACACTGTTTTCATTACATTTATTTTCAGTGAAAGGCCATACCTTCTGAAAGGCAACACTCAATTTTTGTCACCATTAACAACATATCAACATTTGAAAAGAATTAATTGAACGTTTCATTAGTTATTGCAGAAATCAACTAGAGCTGTCAGCCCGTCCACCGTTCAAAACCAAATCAATAACCTAATTTCTGTTAAAAATTGATTAAATAATTGCTTTACTGAAACGAAGGTTCACGACCTCGTCTCTGAGGAAGATACCTTTACCGTTTAGAATGATTTACGCATTATATGCACAATAAATTGAGCTTGAAATGCAATCAAAGTGTTTGGTATTAAAATGTGATATCTGAGGTACCTTGTGATTCAGGAAGCCAACAACCAAAAAAAAAAAAAAAAAAAAAAAAAAAAAAAAAATAAAAACGAACAGACACTAATAGGGAGATATCTAAAATGTTATTCAAATGTTCATGTAACATTTGGTCCTGATTGTACTCATTGACACGACAAATACGAAAAAGAATAGCCAAAATGTGATGGCACTTTGAATTCTTCAACGTTAACTTTCATGTTTCATGGACTATAAATGAAAACTTGCATGGCTCCGACAAGATGTATTCATTCATGTAAGACGGATTTGTGTTTTCTCTTGTTAGATCAAAAAAATGGGGGGAAATTGGCATTGAATCAGTAACTAGTAGTCGGGATTATTCTTTTGAATATAATTGCAAATATTATACTCTATGATATGTTCGTCGTAAATTTTCGATAGCTTAAATTCAATTTTACCCGTAACATTGTCTACCATATGCAGTACAGGAGAAACTGATAAGCATGATAAGGGCCATGTTGTATACAAACTCAGGCATAACGTTGAAGTTGAAACGTGTAAATCCGCTTTGTTTGGCGGGATTTTCATAACCTTAAAATTGAATACAAAAGAACGTCGATTTAAGTAATGAAGTTCAAGGATAAATACGGCTTTGTTGTTTGAATGCTAATTGAAAATGTGTAGGATATGCATGCACAGTCTTTCCCACTGTACTCTTAAATTTGAGAATTGAGTGCTTAATCAATAGACTGAGAATCACTGCAATTGATACAACGGGTTTTCCTATTATAAGTTTTTAAATATAGATATCAAAGTACAAATACTGACTTGTTAAAGTTTGCGGGGTGCGCTTGATTTTAGTGACTCAATCAGAGGGTTTTGGATAACAATGGAAATCAAGCACCTTACGTGAATAATAAATGGTAGAATAACATGAACAAACAAGTAAGTTATGTTTAAAATGATATAACGAAAATCCATGTTATAAATAAAGTCTGTGGGTATTCTATACAAATCTTGTCTTTAGTTGCCAGAAAATCTCCATTTTGATTACATTCAATGTAACAATATATAACATTATTTTCCCTCACGGTACATTAACAAAATAGCATGCTATTCATTTTCTGAGCTGTTTTGTAATATTCAGCCTTGAAAAGGGGACATTAACCGTCAAACCTAAGTGCTAAACATCTTCTTTGGCATAAAGTTTATTAAGATACAAATATTGATAGCTATATCCAGAACGATTTTTTACATGATTTTGTTTTAGTTTTTTCAAGCTATCGATACTTTGACATGCAATGTCTGAAATACATCCACTGCACTTATTAAAAATCATTGTGATGGAAATATTGATTGACATTTTATTATTATTATTATACTGTATGATACTCGTATCCTACATGCTAAGTGCATATGCACCATATGACCATTTCACTTATTTTGGTCATTTGCTTTGGACTTCTTTGATATTCTAAATATGTATTCCATTTGGTAGTGCGATTTGTAGGATAATGCTATAGAAATGTTGGAACTGCAATGCATATATAAGCCGGACATCGATATATTGTAGTCAGACTATCTAAATTGGATTCTTCAAAGTGTCTTGGATTTAAGTAATACACTGGATATGTATACACATATTCTTTAATAATGGACTAACAGATACAAGTAGTATATTTCAACGTGAACAAACTTCGGAGTATAACGATTGTGTTAGACCTTTTTGGTCAACTTTTAATATAAGGCTAGAATATTCACATTTTGTATGACAGCTTGTTTGGTAGATATTTCTATGTAAACAAATAAATAAAAAAAATTAATAATTTGTTGGTATCAATTTTTATCACGACTTTTCTTATTATCACATCATATTTAAAAAACTACGATTATCGTTTCAATACACAAGGGTTATGTCATGGCAAGTATATATATCTGAAGCGAAACAGTACTAGAGACTCCTGGAAGCTTAATGAGAATTTTTTTTATTTATATCAAATCATCATTTAACAAGATTTGTCCATTTGCATAGGATATGGATAGAAATGGTTTGACATCCACGTCTCTTGCATGCTCATGATCTGTCACATACTTTCCTGAAGCTGACGACGAACAAAAGCAATTGATTAAAATTAAATTTTGATGCAGTAGAATGATTTGCAATGCACATGAACATCTCACGCAATTTAAAAAAAAAACTTCTAAATGTAATTTTATTATTTTCTACAAAGCATTTATTATTTTCTTGGAAATTTGTCGGGATTTCAATTTATAAACTTGACCTTTATATTTTTTGTTGAAAACATTTTAATTTAGGAAATACATTCAATAATCTTAGAAAGATGAAATATGTCAGAAATATGAATAGCAATGATTAATGTGTATTTGTTCAATAACCATATTTACATTCCCTTGGCAACAGCTTGAATCGTATGTATTGCATGGTATAGTGAAGAAAAAAATATTAACTATTTGCATGTGAATAAAATGTCTTTTTTGCTACTAGTACTGAGATTAAAGAAATGAAGGTAAAATTTCGAAAAATGTTAGCTGATACACATGATGATGATAATAGAAATGAGTTTTTTAATGAAATTTCTTTAATCTGCAATAATTTCCAATTTTTAGACGACAGTCTTTCGAAGTTTTCATGGCTATTTACACAAGAAAATTTAGATGTATATAAATGTTTGGGAAAGTATTTATCTACAAATCTGGAGATAAGGAGAAGTTCAAGGATAATAAATGCAAATTAGTCATACATATACTTATTTTGAGTGGTATATTTTATAGATGTTATTTGTATTATCTGGTTCTGTCCTGACCTTATATAATAGTTATTGTAAAACGGTGTTGTTTTCTTTTTTGTTTCTCTATTGATGTCGAATCTTATGTATTTGTATGTAATGTGATAAAATCTCTTTATATGACCCTATAATTGGAAAATAAAATATTCTTATTCTTATACATGATTGACAGGATGACATAAGCTTAACTATCAATCATAAACAAGGAATAGATATAGAATAACATCATGATGGCTTTCTCTGTAATTTTTAATTTGACAGTTCAGTCTTAAAGTTTTTTTTCGGTATGATGAATGCTACGAAAATGATATTGACAAAGGATATTACAAAAAATATTTTTCCAGGCAGCATTATTAATTACTTTACGATACAAATGTTATGATGCATCATCGGACAAACTAAATATTAAAGTAATTAACTAGATGACAACTAATATTACAGCAATCATTCAAGCAAGAGGTTTGTCAATGAATGGTAATAAATAATTCATAAATGAAATAATGTTTAATACCTTGCATCTTTTTGTTATTATTCCTGTCTGTAATTGCCACTAGATATATGATTGCAATGTAAAAAGAACAAGTTATCATGTTGCATATAATTATGTTATTTTTTTATGTCTAAATGATTCTGTCTTTGGATACCATATGGCTCAAGGTTATCAAATAAAGGAGACAACCCGCTTTATTATGTATATATACCACTATGAAACTAATTGGTACGAGATAGTGTACATAGAAAGGCATCATAGCATCGGCATGTACAAGGTCAATTACAAAGTAAGATTTACATACATGTAAACTATGTGATTACCAACATGATGTTTGTATATAATTAGGGTTTTTATAGGGTAATGGTCTTCTTCAAAAGTCGTGAATCAACGGATTTCAGCCTATGTTTCAATGTAATTTTTGGGGCATTTTTTTTTTTTTTTTTTTTTTGTTGTTATATTAGAGATTTGTCCGGCGGACACGTTTAACTAGGGTTTTATATAAGATAGAATCGACTCTGAGATAAGCTAAAAGAAAGATTTTAGTGTAAGATAAGGAGATGTGGTATGATTGCCAATGAGACAACTATCCACCAGAGTTCAAATGACGTGGATATAAGTGGTCGGTCTGAATTTAAATAGAATTTTTCAGAGTTAGGCAAAACGGACAAGATCTGTTGAAAGAATTTAACATCATAAGGGGGTGAATCGTTTATCACTAATCTCTTACATATTAATTTTATTTGCAAAACAAAACACCGAAACTCCACCAAAACTCTTTGAAGCAGGCAAATATTAGAGTAATAAAGTTGCTTGTAATCACCCCCCGTTTTTGGTGGGGTTCGTGTTGCTCAGTTTTTAGTTTTCTATGTTGTGTTTTGTGTACTGTTGTTTGTCTGTTTGTCTTTTTCTTTCTTAGCCATGGCGTTGTCAGTTTATTTTCGAATTATGAGTTTGAATGTCCCTCTGGTATCGTTCGCCTCTTTTGTACTTTATAGTAAACCTTTCGTTTAATAACTAGTACATAAGTTTGATCTTGGAAGTATTTTATATTGACATAATACTTCCATGATCTGGTCTAAGCCCTATGAAAAATTGGCTTTGTCTTAGTGATGTAGTATGCCGGTGTGGTAATAGACATATAGTAGTGTTGATTTACTATACGTCTAGACAAAAGTCAAATTAAATTAACGAGGAATATCAGTGATATAATCAATGTTACGCAATTTTCTGAACAAACGGATTTATATGTAAATGAATATATATTATCTTATATGATATGGTTTATTGAATAACACTGAGTTACGCATCTGACTTGTGGTAAAACATGGTACATAAACGTTAAATTTATGATGTAATTCATTTTCGCTATGTTAATACAATAATTATACCACTTGCATGTGTTACATTTATGTATGAAGCAAGAACATTGTCAACAAAGATAGGTCGTTGAACTTTTCTGTCTCGTGTTTGAAGGATCTCCTCATTGTTTGTATGTAGATTATATCTTACTTTATGACAAAAACATGGCGTTTATAAAAAGGGGAACGCTCTTCGTATACTATATTTTCATATATTTTTCTTATTTATCTCCATTAAAAACACTCGCAGTCAAAAGTGGGACAACTAAGGAAGAGTGTTGAACCATACTTTTAGATTTAATTATAATGTACAAGAGAGAAGCAAGTTTACCAGTGAGCTATGTACTGCTCACTAATGATACCCTTGCTATAAGTATACAGTAAATAGGTATTTGATCATCGGATTAATGGATGTAAATAACGCATCACACGATTCAGAATGATCACAAGAAGGTTTATATCGAATTTCTGAAAGCCTCAATTTGTAGTTCATACACAAAGTAGAGATGAAAATTTAATTCATGGTCATTATGTGAAAGACTATATAAGTATTTGGTAAACAGAAATTTGATGAACGATGAATCTGAAATGCATCACGCAGTAACGTAATATACTGATATGATTCTTGATACCAAATTTTAGGAGGCTCTGATTTGTAGTTCCGGCGAAAAACAACACAACCAAAAGTGTATACATCGCTATTATAGGTCAAAATATACAAGCATTCGGAAAACAGGAAGTGAGTGAGTGTTATAATGCATCACACCGTATATAAAAATAAGGAGACGAGGTATGATTGCCAATGAGACAACTATCCACCAAAGTTCAAATAAAGTGGATGTACGCAAATATAGGCAACCGTACGGCCTTCAACAATGAGAAAACCCCATACCGTATAGTCGGCTATAAAAGGTCCCGACATGAAAAATACCAATTGAGAAAACTAACGACATTATTTATAACAAAACAATTAACGAAAAACAAATATGACAGGCATGAACCAAAGACAACCACTGAACTACAGGCTCCTGACTTGGGTCAGGCACATAAAGAATGTGTATAGCATGCTCACATGAAGCTTGATTCTAAATTTAAGGAAGCTCGGAGTTGTAGTTCCCCAGGAAAATATGCGCAGCCAACGTTCTATTAGACGGGCGGATAGACTGACGGACACACGAAAAGACGACAAAAACTAGTATTCCCAACCTTTCGGGACGGAGCTATAAAAGCAATTGAGGCCAATTTCACTTTTTGGAGTTGCAAACATAGTTTAAAAAACAGACACTATAACAATCTTTCAATCAGTTTAATTGAGGTCTGGAGCTGGCATGTCAGTAACTGCTAGTAGTCCTTTGTTAATTTATGTATCATTGTCATTTTGCTTAGTTTCTTTTGTTATTTATTCTGACATCGGACTCGGACTTCTTTTAAACTGAGTTTTACTGTGCGTATTGCTGTGTGTTTGTTTATTCTACATTGGCTAGAGGTATAGGGGAGGGTTGAGATCTCACAAAACATGTTTAACCCCGCTGCATTTTTGCGCCTGTCTCAAGTCAGGAGCCTCTGGCCTTTGTTAGTCTTGTATGTTTTTTAATTTTAGTTCATTTATATGTTTTGGAGTTAAGTGTGACGTCCATTTTCATTGAACTGGTACACATTTTTGGGGGCCAGCTGAAGCTCGCCTCCGGGTGCGGGATTTTCTCGCTGTGTTGAAGACCCATTAGTGGCCTTCGGCTATTTTCTGCTCTTTGGTCGGGTTGTTGTCTCTTTGATACATTCCCCATTTCCATTCTCAATTTTTCTATAATCAACTGGGAATTTATCTAAATCCAAATAACTTTTTTTGTAAGCTTAATAATCATACCCCGGGGAAACAAAGTTTTGGTTTATATAAGAATCACCCTGTCTGTCTGTCTGAACCATCTTCTTTATCCTTTGTTTTATTCACTTTAAACTTTGTAGAATAAAAGATCATGATAGTTATACAAACATTGTCATGTGAAGGAATGTTTATTATGTTTAGTTTATCCAGAATTATATCCTTTTCACCTTAGAAATTTTGACCTTTTTACAGTGTCATAGTTCTCACTAAGTACAGGCATCTTTTTCATATAATTGGTTGTTCGATCAAGGTTTTGCAGCGTACCATCGGTACTTGATATCTTTTGCATTTATGTTAACTGTTTTTATCTTTCGTGCAAATCCGATGAGTCAAGTCATTTCAAACGGATTTTTACAGTTTGTTCTTATATTTATTAATTTTTAGGGATGAATTAGTTGAACATTGCACAGAATACAAATTTAAAATATCATTTAAGCTATCTTGAATTTTCACCGCTGCAGTAAATCTCCTTTATAGAAAAGACTTAAAGGCATTGTTTTGTATAAAGAAATGCTATACTATGATGAAAATAAAAATAAGTAACCGTATGCTAGTTATGTTATAAAACAGCTTTGGAAAATGGAGTGTGCATCCTATTTTATACATTAAGCCTTTGTGTGCTTTAAAGCTGTTATTAGACTAGATATTGTACTGAAAATGAGACTGTTAGTCCTTTCAATGTCAACGTATGATATATGTTTTGTCCGTGAAATCCATTCCCTTGAAATTATCGTGTAAGGCGTACATATAAAACCCGTTTAACTGAATTCATGTAACGGTTCAAGATCAAATCTTCAATACGTGTAATTAAGAATAACAGTACTGTACAATGTAGTTGAAGAGTAGCCGACGTCAATTTACGATTTTACGGTCGTAAATGCAGTTTTACTGGCGACGCATTATGTTTGTAGTAAGATTTTCCTATGATAGTCTCAAAGTCTTTCATATTAGATATATCTGAGGATATGTCTTATGATTCTTAGGAAAACCAGACCTGACAAAACTCGTTATCGATGCAGTGATCTTTATTTTTATTACTGTGACTTGACTATAGGTGTTGTTGTTTACCTTAACCTATTGTTCAACCAGATTGTAAAATTGACAATACAATTGGGACATTTTAAATTGACCAGTTGGTATTGTTAGAGTTGAATAGATGATCACTCATGCATTTAGAGTCTACCAGTCTACCTATCACTTCACCTGTTCAATTGCTACTGTTGTAGTGAAATTTGAAAAGGTCTTTCAAAGGTCATCCATGTGGCATTCAGGCTTCAAGTTTGTCGTTGTTAAATAACATAATATGCATACTGTATGAATTAGTATACATTGTATAAATATAGAGTATGCCCATAAGATGCAGATTTATTTCATGTTCTAATATTTGTTAAAAACTGCATCGATAACGAGTTTTGTCAGATCTGGTTTTCCTTAGAATCATAAGACATGTCCTCAGATATATCTAATATGAAAGACTTTGAGACTATCATAGGAAAATCTTACTACAAACATAATGCGTCGGCTACTCTTAAAAAAATCATCTCCCTATGTTTTTCATTAGAGAATTTTAAAATAATTAAAGGAAATAAAGATTGTAATTACAGTCTTTTACATTGAAATGAATGTATTCCTTGATGAAGTAATTGACCATACAAATGCCAAAGGAACACAAAATTTACAAGGAAAAAGAGATTTTTATTTACTGTTATTTCAAAAATTATGAGTAAGAAGAATGTATATGTTGTTTTTTTTTTTTTTTTGCAGGCTATTTAATTGCATGTCAAATAATGCACTACATTTCCTCTAAATGTTTTAATAGCCAAATACTATGAGTGCTTGGATTTCCTTTATATTGTTGAAAAGACCTCTTTATCTCTGTTGCTTTTCTAATGGAAGATAACTCAAAATATTGTTTACTCTTGTCGAAATCTTAATTATTTCATAATTTCAATAATTTTCCAGGATTAATAAACACCAGAACAGATGTGTGCATTCCTTCGTTTAGACATTTGTTCAATACTTATTGACATGAGCCTCGTACAAAGTGTTTATGCATAGTGAGAATCAAAAATAATAGTTATGAATAAACTTTTATTTATTGACACTGATATTTGATATCCCATCCAGTATTCCAGTTTCACTATTTGAAATGATTTTATAACATTTTCCTAATTTTATTTAACTTTTTGGAATATTTTCTAACATTTTCACTAGATTTTTTCTATATCCACAGTATTCTGTTTAATTTCCCATGATATATATCCCAATTAAACAGGTTTCGAGTCTTTATATTAGATCCAGAAATTTGTATTTGTATTTTTTTTTTTTTCCAATATCACATTCAAAATAATTATCCCCAATTTAAAAATTTTTGGAATATTTATTTTTTCACTATATCACTATCACCTGATTTTACTATATCCACATTATTCAGGTTTTATTTCATTTCCCATGATATTTGACCCAATTAAACAATATAAGATCCAGAATTTTATAATGATTATTTCCAATATCACATTCAAAATTGTTATCCTCAGGTTTATGAATTTTTGGAATATTTTACTTTTTATTTTTCACTTTATCACTAGATTTGACTATATCCATCGTATTCACATTTTATTTCATTTCCTATGATATATATCCCATTTAAACAGGTGAGTAATCTTCATATTAGATCCAGAATTTTATAATGATTATTTTCAAAATCACATTTAAAAGCCACAGAAACATGTTGGATAAACCAATTTCTCCTATTGCATTCCAGTTTTGAATATTTTTTTACCTTTTATATTAACTAAATACCTTTTTATAAAAAGTGAATTCCCTTGAGTGAACACAGAATATTTTGGCACAAAAATCCTAATAACTGCAAGGTATACCCCAAAATTATTTCGAATTTTACATGTACACACAATTTTAGTTAGAGGCCAGCTGAGGACCACCTCCGGGTGCGAGATTTTCTCGCTGCATTGAAGACCCATTGGTGGCCTTCGGCTGTTGTCTGCTCTTTGGTCGGGTTGTTGTCTCTTTGACATATTCCCCATTTCCATTCTCAATTTTACATCATCATGTATAAGCCACACATAACTTTGGAATGAATTATTTCCTCCTTGATACATTCGTGACAATCCATTCTTGTAAAAAAACAAGTAGCATTTTAAGAACCAAATTATATGGCATCTGAGAGGCGAATTCAAATAAAATTAATCCCAATATGTTATGCATATTGATTCCAATAGATATCGAACACTTTGAATAATATTCCAAATGAAACATTTGAATGGATATATGAAGAAATGCACAACATATCCATCTGAAATGAAAACTGAAACAGAAAACACCTGAATAGCTATTTCTTGTTTTACTGACAACTGGACAATACCATGAATTAGGGTTAAAAATTTAAAGATTCATTTATTATGTAAAAACAGTTTTAATTTTCATACATGTTAACATGCAGTAAAGAAAATCTTTTACTGATTTAGATTTTTGGGTCAAAATTAGATAAATCATTTATATTGGGGATTTAAAACAATGAAAACCAATAATATGTAAAAAAAAAAAGGATATCCTTTTTTACATATTATTGGTTTTCATTGTTTTACTGATTTAGATTTCTTATAATAGAATAACCCTAGGTGAAGAAAAAAATCAAAAAATTCAAATCACTATACAGGAGCAAGAGAACAAGAAGAAACTTCCTTAAATTTTCTCATTGGTATAAATATTGTCACTTTACTTTCTGGCAATTATGTTCAATTTGACGAGATAAATTCAAATTACAAATGCGCTCAGTTCTACATATTAAGCAAAAGAAATTTGTTTTTTTTCTTTCTTTCTATTTTGTACATTTAATATGTATACCTCCTTTATGAATTGTTTTGGGTTTTTTTTAACATTATGTATATATGTATGATATTTAAAAGCTGCTGTAGTTGTATTGATTTCCAAATAATAATAAATGAATGTATATGAATAATTATTGATGACGTACGTTTCATGTCGTATTTATGTCGTTGGTAGAGAAGAACCTTTTCTAGTTGCGATAACTTGTATTAGAGCCCTGTGTAATAGTAATTTAGCAATAAAATAAAATTTTGTTAGTTCTACCGTTCTATTGCAAATGTTTCTTCGTATATCACGAAGCCAGCACTTAAATATGGTCATACTTCCTTTCGTTACATGGTATTTTTATTATCAAGTGATGTTTTGTCGGATTTTCCGCCGGCAAACTAAAATTTTTCATAAGTGTTCATTAACAAGAAAATTCGAGACTTGGACCATCTGCGTTTTATTTAGAAGTGTAGAAATTACCTGCCATTGTTTTCTTCAAAGATGCTTGATTTTTCAGGTTTCAAAATCAGAACAAAACCTTGCGGCAACTTATTTAAATTAAATTAAAACTGATTGGCAAACATTTAATATCTTTATATCTTTCTTGCGCTTTGTATTTGTACCGCTAAATAAGGGATCAAAACACAGCATGATGTGATCTAACAGTTTTGTTTTCACATTTAAAATCATCATAATTGTCATAATTCAGACCAATAACGACACTAAGTTAGAAGGAGGGTATTTTCTTATAATTTGCCAAAATGAAGATTACGTCATGCCTTTTCAAAAATATAACAAAAAGTATTTGTCACGGAGCTTTTTTCAAGCTACAGGTTGTGCAAATTGTCAGATTTTGTATAGAATATACATGGACAAACCAATTTTGTGTGCTTAAAGATAACTAAACAATAGCACTTTAAGGTAAGATATGATAAGATAGCTCTTATAATGTTCTTTCAGAAAATAAAAAGAAACTAATTGTGTTTAGACTCGTTTTCATGCTATAAAACAAAATAGGAAAATCTCCTACACATTACTTTACAAGAGTAAAAGAGAGGCGAAAGATACCAAAGGGACATTCAAACTCATAAGTCGAAAATAAACTGACAACGCCATGGCTAAAAAGGAAAAAAGACCAAAAGACAAACAACAGCACACAAAACACAGCATAGAATACTAAAGACTGAGCAACACGAACCCCACCAAAAACTGGGGGTGATCTCAGGTGCTCCGGAAGGGAAAGCAGAGCCTGCTCTTCGTGTGGCAACCGTCGTGTTGCTCATGTTAGTACAAACCCGATAATAAGTCTAATTCGGTAGGTCACATTCGGGGAAAAGGGAACGGAATTGGAGTTACGACATTTGGAACATATCTGTGGAACGGATATTCCATAACGGTCAACCAACTGGTCCGGGGACACAGTTATCGTACTTTGATTTTCTTTGTCTACAAATAGAGTCCCTAGTGTGGATAGTGTATAACTTGCAATTTTTTTTTCATACACCTTCCAAATTTTTTTTGTTTATATTTTATGCATATAATAGTAAGTAGGAGGATAAAATTACATGTAAAAAAAATTGGGGCATGAATTTTTCGGTAAAGTAAAATTTTGGTCCACTTTGAAAAGGTCAAAAATTGTAAGTCTGAAGCTGTCAAACTGAATTACAGACCCCCTTAACCTAAAATTGTCCATATTTTGAGTTAAAGCCGATAGACTTTTCTATAATTTAGATATAATTTGTCCGAAAAGTAGTACATTACACTGTAAAAATCTTTTATGGATAGAGCAGGTGCGATTTTCTTAATTCGCGTTTTTTGTCTAAAAGAAATGCACTACGAAATAACTGTGTTCTCTGGTCAACTCGTGATGGCGTCCGTAAAATTTACGAAGTAAGGTTTATATGCGAGTAATCTCCCCTCATATGTCTAAGTAAAAAAAAATGAATTAAACAAAAAATATTTTGTATTTGTTATATCAGTCGTAATAATAAAAAAAAAACTAATGATTTTCTTTGTTTAGAAGAAAAGTCTTACAAATGAATTATATTTCTCTCTCAAAATTTTTATATTTTATTAGAGATCTAGACAGATTATTTTCTGCTATTTTTCAATATAAGATGGCGAAGACATCCGATCTACTTTTAAAACGGTACCAATTTTAGTGCACCAGAAGGGAGGAAATGAAAAAACAATAGAGAGGCGCATTTCGAAAATTAACGTCTCTTCAGTGTTACTCGGGCTTAAAAATATTTGAAAATTCCAAACCTAATACCAACGTTGAAAAGCTGATATAAACGAAAATGAACAAAATGAACAAAATGATAGCAACGCCTCAACGATAAAAGTTAACCTTATTATTTAATATGTAAACATCCGCATTCAGCGAAAAAGTCTATTTTAAAACAATCACGTTGTGTGGGCATGAAAATCATATACATTTTATTTTTTATCAAGGTCACAGTCTGTTTATCTAATCACTGAAATACTAACTTTTATGACCATATACGTTATCCTCCTATCAAATCTTTTGTAAAAAAAATCTAGTGAAATGAGAAATGTTTACAAAAGTTCACATGGATGTTACACAAAATCATATTACACTAATGTATCTACCTAAATTTAACCCTATACAATAGTTGCTGTACTCTGTTTGAAGTATGTCTATATCAATTAATTCCTAGAAGAATTTTTTTTACTTAATTGAGTAAGCCAATTAAAATTTCCTGTTGTGCTTTTTATACCATTCAATAACATTTACTTCAAGGATAGAATACACAATGAAACCTTTAAGATTTGAGAACAATTGTACTCTGAATTGGGGTTGTTTTTTTTTTTTTTTTTTTTTTTTTTTATATTTTTAATATAATTAATGCCGCGTGCAATAAAATCTTCACATGGAGCTTTACATTGCCATTTAAGCATTTGAAGTTGGTATGACATTATCTACGATTACGTGAAAGGTCATACCTTTATATTTTCGCAATACAAAACACTTATGTTCACGTTAAGTGTCCTCTTGATCTTTTGAATGCATTTGAACCTCTTTGGTTCAGCATAGAAGACCTTCAGTTTAGTGTAAATATGAAAAACAATGCGAAAAATTAAGATTGCAGATAGACTTTTTAGCATCAAAAGTTAAACACAGAATTCGAAAATTAAACTGGTGTATTGAATCAAAACAAGCTGCGTCTGGTTCTGCAACTCTTTCCGTGTTCATGAATTGACGCAGCAATGCAAATTGTCAGCGTTACTCATTCTACCTTCTCAGTTTCAGTGGAATTTAAAATTCCCTACCGCCCCTCATCTTTTCCGACCCTCTATGCAGAAACTAGCTTATTGATTGCCTAATTTCTAGTGGTCCTGAATATTCACGAAATGTTAAGAGATTTTGCACTACTCTGAACATTAAAAAGCACATTGACGGTTTCCAAATGGTTTTAAATTTTAACACTATAAACTAACAGCATCCAGAAATATATATGAGCCATTCAATTCAATAACATGCTAAGGCGCCAAACGTCAGTATGATATTTTGACCAAACACTTTATTAATACAAAAATAAAACCATTACACAGTCAAAACACTATTTGAAAAAGATGCTTTGGCAATGAACCCGCATTTTAGTTTTCACAGTTATTCGTCTGTAAAGGTACTGCCATTTTCATTCAGACATATGCATTAGTAAACAACAATATTGTTTAATTATTTTTGAATGGTTTTTTTCTGACAAATTACTTTTCAAATTACATGTAATTTTAAAATGATATTGGCATCGAAAAAAGTATGTAACATTTAATATATTATAGATAAAATTGTTCTTCTATCCAATTCGCAGACGATCAAGCTACTCGAGCTTTAAGATGCGTTGTTAAAGCTCTTTGGTCTGGTTGTTGTCTCTTTGACACATTCCCCATTTCCATTCTCAATTTTGTAACTATAGCTAAAGAAATGTTCTTCGTTTCACAAGAGTAAGATTTTAGCTTTGGTTTAAAAGTAAAGCTATTGGATTTTTTTTTTTTTTTTTTTTGCATAATGCCATGTGTGCAAATATGACTTTAAGTTTAGAACAAGTCTATACTTAAAACAAAAGTGAATCGATTCCGTGGGTTTGTTTTGTATATTTTACTTTACAACCTTAAGGCTCAAATAGTGGGGGTTTAACATAACAATATAGAATGCCTGTGTCAAGTTAACCTAGTATGTGGGTCATGTGCTGTGCTTTGTTTTTTGTTTGAACGTCTGTTGTATTCCCAAAGACTATTTGCAATTTCTGTGCACCTTTTTAGGTAGTATTTCGCTTAAATTATATGCTTTTGTATTTAACATTCGGCTGCATTGAATCGATAAAAGTTGACGGGTTAGACATAGATTTGGTCTTCATCATGCCTAATATAAGGTAAGACAAAAGGAATAGGTTGGAAGTCCGATAAAAGGCGTTTTTTGTTTTTGTTTCAATGTTTGCGCAGGATTTTAGAAAAAAAATGGCTTTTCACCTTTTAAAAATAGCTCATAGCATATATATCTCGGTTTTTATGATTAGATAATAATACATTTACAAAACCAAAATTATGATGCATTTGGTGATTTACATTCAAGTAAAATCAACATTAATATGTTTGCGTACATTTATCCCAATATGGTTGTTGTATGTCATATTTGTTTTTCGCTTGTTTTCAATCATGAATCATGCCGTTGGTTTCATCGTTTGAACTGCTTTGCATATTTTCGTCGATAAGTTTTACTTATGTGAAGGACTGTCAAGACAAAATTGCCGAATGAACAAAAGTTGTATAGTAAAGCAAGTTATTTGTGATATAAATTACTTTACAAAACAAAGCTTATTAATATCAGATATATACAGAAGTATAGAGACAATCGAAGAACTTATATTTCGTTGAACGTCTCAGAACTTTATCCAATTATAGAATTGTATTACATTGTTTATTGCGTGTAAAACAAAAATAATTGTACGGCCTGTCAGTTGCACACTATAATATGTTATTTTCGCTGCCAACTCATTCCGTGAAATTAATTTACTAGTCCAATGCATGCAATGCTAAACTGAAACATAATTGATTTCCCTGTGTCAAGGTTCAAGATGAGTTATTTCGGTCGATTGAAAACTGTGTCCTATATTCCAGAACAATCAACCATTTTTAAGTATTTCCAATATCCAAGTCAGTGTCCTGGTCAACAATAAGGCGAGGAATACAAAACAGAATTCATACTTGAATAAATATACCTGTTTTAAAAACAAACAACTGTAACAATAATTGTCCATTATAAAGATGCGGATTAATATTTTTGGAACCAGCTCTGTATACACCGGCAGAAAATACTGTAAAATCGGTCATCTTTCAAGTTTGAAGTAAAATGTTGCCTATTTTTTCAAATAAAGATACCTCAACACCATGAACTAGTTGGCACTATTGATGACTTGAGAAATAATGTTGTTTAGCCTGGTGTCACTATACTTTCATATTTGCAAATAAACGATTTTAAATTCAATACAATTTTCTGCATATTTTTTTTTTTTTTTCAATTGGTGCAGCGATATATTCGATTGTTCAATGTAAGTAGTAGAGATATTTGAACTAGGTATCAAACATGTTTGCAGTTTTTTAAATCAACTTATAGCAACCAAACACCAAGATTTGTTTTAGAGAGACATATGAGCACTAGTCCTGTAGTTTTCCCGTCAGACTGTTTAACCTGTGATTGGAGAAGATTGTTTGGCTTTTCGGGCTCAATAAATACGTCTGGTTGGAAAGGGCCGTAAATTCTCATGAAGGGAGAGTACCAACTTGTTTGCACATTAACACACTTTTGCAGCTGACAACTCTTTGCGTGGTCCATTGGTTGTCGTTTGTAGGGTCAAACGACTGTACTATATATATATTTTGACTGTCCAGACTTCCCGCCTTTCATTCCAAACTACCAATTTAGCAAAATATACCAGTAGTATTTACTTATTAACATTGTCCGGAATATGCATGAATTATTTGCACCTTCACGTTAAGCAAGCAGCAATCATTTAACAATCAAAGTAATCAATATTATAAGAAACATAGATAAACATAACATATGCTGAGTATGTAGATTTATGCATTTTCTTCCTCTTTATTTTTGACCAACCTTAAAATATGTTTATAAATTATTCCATTTTATCATTAATCTCTTTTTTGAATCAAAGAATCATACAACTACAGCATACAATGTTTGTCTCGACCACGTGGTCTCGACAAAATTTTCCAAAGTAAATAAAACAATTTTAGCTTAATTAAGAATGTAAATGTATGCAAAGCAAACAAAAAAAATAAGCAGGGAATTAAACAAATATGATCTTATATTCACAACACCTACGGAAATACTTAGTGAACTAATCCGATTTGAAACTACTACTAAAATGTTGTACTGATTGAGCTAATTCAATTTGATGTTTACTACTACTATGGAGTTCTTAATGAACTACTACGGTATACTTACTGAACTACTGTGGGGTTACTAAGTAAACTGCTACAATCTTTCAATCTTTACTACAGCAGTGCACTAGGAAAATTAATAAATGCTATATGATGTGTTTTTTCTATCACAATTTCTATATCTACCAATTCTATTTATTGTTTATTCGTTCTCGTCCTGAACATGCATGAAATATTTGCCACTTGACGTTAAGCAACCAACAATCAATCTATCTATCACTGGGTTCTAATTCTACTACATGTTTTTTCACTAATACGGGCATGTTTGATTCAAAAACTCTTGAGAAAAAAGATTTATTTCAGAAGGGAAGTAAAATACATAGTTTGATTCCATTGAAAATTATTGGGAAGAATAAATTCAACCATTGAGCTTTAAAACAAATGTATGTACTTGACAACAAATTGTCTGTTGTTTTTTTTTTTATGAAAGTCGAAAAATGTGATTGTCCCAAGAATAAAAATATACATGTCCCTTCCCCCACTCCCACAAAAGATGAATTATCATTGCCTTATGAATATCGTTCTTCTGATTTGCAGTACTTTGAGAGTTCTACGTTGTAAGGATTAATTACAGTTTTAATTGTTATGACTTTGAATATTGACTTTTTCATGCACATATAATATAAACATGTTTGCACGTGGTTCTGCTGTCATTAATTTATTAATGCCCCAGTTGCTGGCATACTCAATCAGGGAAGACATTTTTACGTGAATGATGTGTATGATGTTTGCTTTAAATCTTATTTGGGGTTAGTAAGAATATTTGAATGTTTTTTTGCCATATATTGGTGAGTTTTGGTAGCTTCTATGGTCCATTCATATATCCTCGGAATGTCTCGAAAATTTTCGATCATTTATACAGATAGTTTTCTTTATTGTTGATACGGTTCCTCTATGTATAGGCTACTATGTGACATTATATACTTCACCAATCAAAGTTCGTTGTAGATCGGAAAGTAAAAAAGTAAGGACTAGATTGCAGTAAAAAAATCATATATATTCCAACCTATTTTCCTTTTTTACAGAACATATTCGTTTTGATGTGAATGTTTATTAAATATCAAGTATAATGATAAAGTAATATATAATTAATGTTTTGAGACGGTACCTATACGCGTTTAATACAACGTGCTAGTGTTCATTCTGAGAAAAAAAAAAAACCTGAGACTAGTAAACTGACAATATAATTATTATGTGATTATTTTTGAACGTATATTTATATAGAAAATGAATAAATTCTCTAATCTATCTGACATACAATGATAATGGCAACATGTGAACAAATGTCGGAGAGAAAAGAGAATTATTAAAAACAAAACGATATTTCTGTTCACAAGGATTTTTGATCCTTGCATCAAACAAAAAAAACGTGATTAAATATTTTTAAATAATCATTTTTATTAATAATTACAACGTTGATTATTTCATACCGTTTTAGTATGGCTTTGTAAGTCTGTGCTTATTTTCTGTATAGCAATATATTCATAAAATGGAAAGTTATACTTGAAGAAGAGATTGATTTGATAAAAAATGTCAATCAGTAAATACTTGACGATTGTGTTTACTGATAGTATATTTTGAATTTTCGGAAAAGATTTATTTACAGAGATGTGTTTAAATGAAATTTCAATTCATTTTGATTTTGTTGTAATAGTTCAACCTAATAGCATCTAGATTTTCGCAATAGGGTGCGATTTTGAATATCCGATTTGACAAAAATATCGGTTTTGTTCACACAAATTCCAGATTAAATGACAATAACAAACCACTTGAGGGAGGTGGGACAGGCACATACATACATAATGTGGCGGGGTTAAACATGTTAGCGGGATCCCAACCCTCCCCCTAACCTGGGACAGTGATATAACAGTACAACATAAGAACGAACTATAAAAATCAGTTGAAAAAGGCTTAACTCATCAGATGGACAAAAATACAAGTTAACCATGTTTAACCCCGCCGCAATTGTGGGTCTGTCCCAAGTCAGGAACTTCTATACTAGCCTTTGTCAGTCCAGATTAAATGACAATGACAAACCAATTGAGGTAGGTACTTTGACATCCGAATTCAACTTACATCAGAATTTCCCGGAATTTTTTCATTTTATATCTAAATTCAGAACACGGCAGTAACAGCTTGGCATATAATTATGAATCATGATTATCATTAAGGTATTCAGCTGTTTCTCTTTTCGTTTTCTTTTTTTAAGTCCTATTATAAACTTTGAATTTTTTCTATCTGTTTAACCATGTTTAACCCCGCCGCAATTGTGGGTCTGTCCCAAGTCAGGAACTTCTATACTAGCCTTTGTTAGTCTTGTGTGTTTATGTTTCGGAGTTTAGTGAGGCGTCCATTTCGCTGAACTAATATACATTATTGTTTAAGGGCCAGCTGAAGCCCGCCTAAGGGTACATGCTTTTCTCGCTGCGTTGAAGATATTTTGGTGGGCCATTCCTGCTCTTTGGTCGGGTTGTTGTCTCTATGACAAATTCCCTGTTTCCATTCTCTATTCTATCTATATATATATATATATATATATATATATATATATATATCTACATCATTTTATATAGATTGGTTCTTTGAAGAGCATGTTCAGGTATTTATAAAACTTCTAAAAACAAGATATTCCTCAAAACTAAGTTTTTCCTGTTTTTTATGAGACCAAAATAATTGTCAGTATATAAGAGGCCTTAATGAAGCTGGTGTGTTACTCTCAAGAACATAATGCGAAACCTTCTTATCAGTTGCATGCCATAGAGTTACACTTCACATGGACTTGGACTTTTGAATTTCTCTATACCACCTCTACCATTAGAACAGACAGCTATAGTAATGAGTATGAGAATAATTGGAAGCATCCAGGAAACAAAATATAAAGATACATGCATGCAAACTAAATATTACTAGTATGTTTTATACATATACACATTCATGGATCTACAATCTGTCGATACCTGTATCTTGGCATTGCACAAGGTCATGTTTTTCTCTGACTGTTTATGACGTCTTTACACTAAATCCATTGGATGTTGGATGTGTACGGATTGATAATTTAGTCTTAGATGCATGATTTTTTTATTAGTTGTTAGTGGCTTTGAACTAGCTGTCAGATAACTGCGAGTACTCTCAGATCTGTTCCTAGTGTCTTTTTGTTGTTTGGATGTACAAGTACCCTGCCACGTCCACTTGTATTTTTGTCCATCTGATGAGTTAAGCCTTTTTCAACTGATTTTATAGTTCGTTCTTATGTTGTACTGTTATATCACAGTCCCAGGTTAGGGGAGGTTGGGATCCCGCTAACATGTTTAACCCCGCCACATTATGTATGTATGTGCCTGTCCCAAGTCAGGAGCCTGTAGTTCAGTGGTTGTCGTTTGTTTATGTGTTACATATTTGTTTTTCGTTCATTTTTTGTACATAAATAAGGCCGTTAGTTTTCTCGTTTGAATTGTTTTACATTGTCATTTCGGGGCCTTTTATAGCTGACTATGCGGTATGAGCTTTGCTCATTGTTGAAGGCCGTACGGTGACCTATAGTTGTTAATTTCTGTGTCATTTTGGTCTCTTGTGGACAGTTGCAAAGAAAAAACTTATGTAAACTCCCAACCTTAAAAGGTACATTCAAATGGTCTCGGGTTCATGTATTGCCTTTCTTTATTTGAATAAATCAACTTGTTTTAAATATCTCATCATTATCGTCATTCTCTTCGCCTATCAACAAATTCAGTAGCTCCATAATTCTCGTTATACGGCTTTGGGTCGCGAGCAGGCATTATCAGCGACGTCACAATTTGTCAGGAGAAATTTTCAGAGACGTAATCAAGCTTGCTTTCGTCAAGCGGGGAACTGTCTAAGGGGGAGGGGGAAGACCAGTAATAGAACGATAAACAGATCATCGGGTTTTCTATACATATTTTGAGTTTTGGTCAAATGAATTGGTATATAACTTGGTTCATTATATTATTATACTCACCATTGTTCAATAGATATGTATTTCTTCAATACTTAGTATTCAAATACGTATGTATAGTCTTATTTATGATCCTCTTTTTCTTTTCAGATGCTTTGTATCGTCTGCTTTTACTGCAAACTGAAGTTTACGATTCTGTTTAATCTTTAAAACTTGTTTATTAAAAAAAGAGATGGTTTATCCGCCTTATTGATTTTATTTACATACCTTAAACACATCAATTGCATCATTGCAGTTTAAAAATCTTTAAAGAACTTCGATTTATGTCTTTTTACGGCCCAAGTTTTATCTAATGCCATGTAACATATGTTTATTATATGTTGTTCCAGATTCCCGTAATTATATTTAAAAAATATTGTCTATAAAAAGAATTCCAAATCGTTTGTCAGTGACGATTTCCTAATTGACACTTTACACTTTGGTGACCTTGATACTACTAATTTCTACTGTGTAAAAAAGTTGCATGAGTATTTATGTGATAAACAAGTTAAGATGCATCCGTCACGGCTATCTTATATATATGTCAACTTTGCCATACACTAAGGCATTACCAAAATATTTGACGATCGTTGCATACCCACAAGGTATAACCCGGCAGTACATGTTATGATTGGAATCAAAAGGTATTACAACACAAACCAATAAGTATGATACCAAAAGATGTAGATGCGCACGATTTGTCTGAAAAAATCGAAAATGATAAAGGTAAGTTTTTCGAAAAGATAAAACTGCTGATCATATTTTAATTAAAAACTTGATAGAATTATTGTCTGCTAATTTTTGTTTCCTTTCAAATAAATGTACACTTAAAAATAAAACATGTTGAGAAAGTTACTTTTTCATTTCATTTATTCCATATTTCCAACTTTTAGATTGACGAACTATTAAAACTTTGACATATACATATATATATATATATATCCGTTTATTTGGCAATCGCCAATGGCAGTCAGCAGGATTTAAGAACATCTGTTGTTCGACCTGTTAGTCAAATGCGTTTTGTTTAAATATACTTTTTCTAGTAAGAACACTTTGCACAAGACAGGATGAAAAAGAATATTTTGCTACACGAAAAGCCGGAATCAAACGTGTTTTTAAATTGACCATGCGAATATCATATTTTGAATGTTGTACAATGTTTTTTTTAGAGAATTCAGAGAAAGTTCCAACATTTTTCTCCCAAAGATGGATTTTGGCATATTTATTCTTTACTGGATTATTCAATGTTTACGCTGTCAGAGTGAACATTAGTGTAGCCTTAGTGTGCATGGTGAAGACGCCAGTAGATAATTTGACGCTGACGATTTCACCAGTAAACAATATTACAAAAAATGATACCAGTGGTGGGCTGTATGTAGGAAAGCAAACATACCAACAGGTAAAATTAATTTTTAATAAGTATTTAAATCTTCTTGATTTATGAAAGGCAAAACCTATTTAATATCTGTCAAATAACATACACTAGATATGTTCACAAGACATCAGTTTGTGAGATATCAGAAATAATAGTTTTGAAAGTGGTTTGTATATTTACTTAAGGCTTATAACTTATTGGAATCAAGGAAAAAACTACACACACTCTGACGATAACACTAATTTGACATTTTCAAGGAGGGAACAGTCTTACTCAAAATATATTTGCTTTTATATCACTTGTACATAGATGTTGCTGAACAATAAAAAGAAAGGTTAATGTATAGTTCTTTATATAAAAATAAGGAGATGTGGTATGATTGTCAATAAGACAATTATCCACCAAAGTTCAAATGAAGTTGATGTAAGCAATTAAAGGCAACCGTCCGGCCTTCAACAATGAGAAAAACCCCACACCGTATAGTCGGCTATAAAAAGCTTCGACATGAACAAATATGACAAAATTCAATAGAGAATACTTACGGGCTAATTTATAATAAAACAATTTACGAAAAACAAATATAATGATGACAGACATGAACCAACGACAACCGCTGAACTACAGGCTCCTGACTTGGGACAGGCACATATAGAATGAGGCGGGATTAAACTAGTTTTCTGGCGCCAAACCCTCCCCCCTAACCTGTGACATGGGTGTAACAGTACAACATAAGAACAGACTATAAAATTAAGTTGAAAAGGGCTTAACTCATCAGATCGATACAGAGCAGAAAACATCTAACGAAAACACAGACTGGACGTGACAGCGTATCTATATACCACAAAACAAACAGATCTGAGAGTACTTGCAGTTACTGATAGCTAGTTCAAAGCCAATAACAAATTATAAAAAAATCATGTATCTAAGACTGAAATATCAATCAGTACACAACAAAAATACAATGGATTTAGTGTAAAGACGTCATTTACAGTCAGAGAAAAACATGACCTTGTGCAATGCCAAAATATAGGTATCGACAGATTGTAGTACCGTGAATGTGCATATGTGTATAACGATAATATTAAGTATGGTTTTAATTTACTGATAACATAATCAATATACCAATAAAAACAATATTCAAAGATAAAATTACAGTGTCGCACTGGTAATCTTTTAGGATAAGTTTATTTAAAAGATTGTGTTCTTTTTCTTTGTCTTTCTTTTTATTTTACGTTTCTATCGCTCTCTATTTCTTATGCTGGTTTTCGTTCACTTTTTATAACGAAACTTAGCGTATCCTTGCTATGTTCTGAAAAAAATAAGTTTTACTTTATACTTGCTAAATCTTTTACCTTTAATCGTTATTAAAATGATGTCAATATGAGGAGATATTAGGAGATTCGGGGGTATAATTCAATGAGAAAATAAACAGACAATCCAAGTCACCAACAATCTTTGTCGCCAAGACTATAATGTTTTTATTTTTTTATAAATACATACATACACTAATTTATACATACTACAATATCCTGGCCTGGTTAGAGCTGGAAATAAATGATTTTTCCCACGACAGGATGAAAATGAATAATCTGCAACAAAAAATGCAGGAATTTATTGTAAACAAAAGAGAAAATAAGCATGCGTATGAAACAGATAGAAATGAGAAGTCAATCTAGAAAATATCCTCCTTCTCTAGACACCGCCCCTGAATATCCAATGTCGTTGATAGCTGTCAAATGTTGTATTTAAAAAGGTTGTTGATACACAAAAAAACATACCAATTTAACATATTATGCTTTGTGCTTTGTGCTTTTCTTTTATTATATTGTTTACTAGAAAAGAAATGAATGAACGGCTAAATTCAGCTAATAAATAAGTATGACTACGCCATAGCATGGACTGAACGAGGAGAAGTTGAACTGGACAATTTGTCAGAATGGGTCAAAACAATCAGGTCTCTGATAAAACGTCGAATTCGTAAGTTGAAAAACTGTGTGAATGATCGACCAAAGTCCGTTTTCAGAGACAAAAAAGCTGCGAAATGTATATCATCTCTGCACGATAAATATGTTGTTGTTCCTGCGGACAAAACTTCAAAAAATATTGTCTTTGTATGTAAATCGTACTACTACGAGTGTCTTATAAAATAAATAGGAATGAATGAGCTCTCAGGTAATCCCACATACAATAACATTTGACAAGGATGAGATTATGGCGAATCATAAGTCATTCATGGCTTCAATGAACATTACATTGAACAGCAAATCTGAGGACTTAACTTGTTTGTATTGATACCTAACCTTCACAAAAATCCGTACAAACAATGGTACATTGCCGGCTCATCTGCATGTTCTACAAAGGAATTGTCCATTATATTGACAAAATTTCTGTTCTCTGAAATTAATTCTATCAAAATTTTTGATTTTTCAACCCTGTATACCACCATTTCCCATGTGAAATTTAAAAGTCGTCTAAACGAAATAATTCCACAATGCTTTTCAATATAAAAATGGTAGCATACGCTATAAATTTATTACTTTGGTATACCATACGGCATATTTTGTTAATAGTGAACAAAAAGGTAAAACATGCTACACAGAGGAAAAGTGATCAGTATGCTGGAGTTTCTTATTGACAACATATTAGTTGAATTTGGAGGAAGACTTTTTCAACAAATTGTCGGCATTCCTATTGGAACGATCTGTGCGCCTCTCCTTGCCGACCTCTTCTTATTTTCATATGAGTCGGAGTTCCTTCAGACACTTGTCAAAAACAAGAAGATCAAAGAAGCCAGATCATTTAATTTCACATTCAGATATATTGATGATGTTCCTTCCAATGAACAATCCAAACTTCCATAAATATATCCTTCAGAATTAGAAATTAAAGACACAACAGACACGGCTTCCTCCGCTTTATTTCTAGACTTATACCCCGAATTTGACATAAGCGGTCATCTCAATACCAAAATCTATGACAAACGAGACGATTTTGATTTTGAAATTATCAATTTCCCCACCTTAGTAGCAATATACCAACTTCACCCGCATATGGGATATACATTTCCCAACTCATTCGGTATTCAAGAGCTTGCAGTTGCTACTCAAGACTTTATAAAACGTTCCCAGTGTCTGAGCAGAATGTTGATGAACCAGGGTTATATCAAAGAACGTCTCGTCCTTTTTCTAAAACAGTTCATCGAAAGATACCAAGGCCTTGTTGATAAATATTCCGTATCAACTTCACAAATAATACATGATGGTCTTGAAGTATAGATTCTAGGTACTGACGTTGTTTATCATCTTAATTACGTTTTATAGTGTTCTTTTATTTGTCTTTGTAAATTATTAACCTTTACTATTTAGTTCATTTTTGTTATTATACTTTTGGCGTGGCTCGGTACTTATACATCCCGCCATTGTGTTATTGTGCTTTGGTCAATTTTTGTACTCTTGTCTTTCATTTTTGCTTATGAGCTTTGTCTATATGCCATTTTGTTTTTCTTTGTTGACATATTTGTTTGTTTTTATAGTGATTAAGATTATAACACAATGTTGACTGCTGTACCCTTATTTTTGACATTTTTACCTATTATGTCTGTTTGTTTTGTTCACACATTGTTGACAATATAATGGGATTTAATGCGACTGTCATACAAGTAAGAGGTTTAGCTAGCTATAAAACCAGGTTTAATCCACCATTTTCTACATAAGGAATATGACAGTTGTTTTCCATTCGTTTGATGTGTTTGAGCTTTTGATTTTGCCTTTTGATAAGGGACTTTACGTTTTGAATTTTCCTTGGAGTTCTTTATTTTTGTTATTTAACTTTTTATCCACATGCTAAAATTACATTACTTTTTGTAAATTTTTGAATGTGTCAAATATCCACTTGAGTACAACAAATATTTTTGGTTGCATCGAACATCTGTTTTGGACTTTCCAAAAAAATCAAGCCTTTAAACACAAAACTGATAATTGCAAACTGCAAAATATACATGGAGATTGTACACTTTTCTGTTTTAGAGAGGAGAATTTGACTGGGATAAGAGCACCAGATCTGCAATACTATCATCATTCTTTTACGGATATATGGTCACGCAAATTCCTGGTGGATGGCTGGCTGATAGATTTGGAGGCAGGCGTGTATTTGGTTTTAGTATGGCAATTGCGTCGGTATTAACACTTTTAACGCCAACCTGTGCCAGAATTTCTGTCAAACTTGTTTACCTGCTTCGTGTAATATTGGGATTAGCTACGGTATGCCTTATTAGGATATCTATTAGTTCGTAATAAATTAATGTTAATTTTTGTTTATATTTTGAGTAGTATTTCATAATATTTATCACGAATCTCAATAACCTCGAAAAAATTATGGTTTAAAATATTACTCGTTCAAATGTTAAATGATTCTAATTATGGTCGGATATGCGTCAATTGGCACATAAGAATATGTTGTTACATTTGTGCCGCATTTCTGTATTTACATCATGATGTCGTTAAATGAAATTAGATACCTGCATTTATCATGCTTTTCAATAACACATGGTCAAAACGCTGAAAGAACCCCCTCCTAAATTATTGAAAACTATCATTCTCCATTGACAATAATATCTTGGTGTAAATTAGATACACCCAACGCCCTCAAGGTTTATCTAATACAAACAACACGAACAAAGGTTGGCATTTCATGTTACCTGTACCAAACAGATTTAAGATGTAAGATTAACACTTACGACAAGAATTTTTACGCTTCACTTCTAACATATTGTTTTTTTTATACTGTAACCTTTTCACCGCGCGAAGGACATGTGTCGATTAGTAAAAACTGTAACTAGTAGAAAAATTAGTAAAAACATAACTGGGAAAATGATTATAAACTGTCTACCAGTATCTGATTATTATTTTACGTGCTTTATATATATTACAAGACCCAACGAAGAATAGTATCATGACACAATGACCTATTCGAAACGTTGCTTTCTTTACATGCAACCTGTAACCCTGAAAAGCTATGCACATACAAAATATACATTCTATATTGTATTTACGCAGAAAAAAACTCTTATAATAAATATATGCAATTATGTCACCACTCTGATAAGAGAAAGGGAGGCAAAGGATACCAAAGGGACATTCAAACTCATAAGTCGAAAATAAGCTGACAACGCCATGGCTAAAAAGAAAAAAAACAAACAGACAAACAACAGTACACAAAACAACAACATAGAACACAAAAGACTGAGCAACACTAACCCCAACAAAAACTGGGGGTGATCTCATGCGCTTAGGAAGGGTAAGCAGATCCTGCTCTACATGTGGCACCCGTCGTATTGTTCATGTTAGTACAAACCCGGTGATAAGTCTAATTCGGTAGGTCGAATTCGGGGAAAAGGGGACGGGATTGTAGTTACGACAATTGGAACATATCCGTTGTCACCTGTAAAACGGATATTTCATAAAGGTCAACCAACTCGTGATGGCGTCCGTAAAATTTACGAAGGTACGATTTAAACTTCATCATTTGGAACTCTTGGTTTAAAAGCTACCTTGTGAGCAGCAACCCTCTATCAAGGAAATCATGATAGGAAATACAAGCCCTGGAATATCGTATCAACTGGGAGATATATACTCCGTATGCAGGCGCTGCTGGATGTTGCTACATAGATATGGGAAGCTGAAATCATCTCTTTTGTCGTAAAGTTTTGTTTTCAACCGATTATCATTGTTAATTTCTAGCTAGATGTAAGTCAAGATATGATTCAGACTTAACTGTATCTGTTGTATACTTTATCTCAAGTTCGATGGGATAGATTCGGTCAACATAGTCACCAAATTTTAAAATATTTAGTGAGAGAACATCATCTATCTAGCGGAAAGTGAAATTAAAGGAGACTGCTAACTTCTTTCCTTTCTTCCTAAGAAGTTCCTGTATAAAGTAAGCTCATATGATTAAAGGAACAAATCGGCAAGAAGAGGAGCACAGTTGGTTCCCATGGTAATGCCGATTGTTTGTTGAAAAACACGTCCTCCAAACGCAAAAAATATGTTGTCAATCAAGAAATCAAGGATCTTGATCATGCCAGTTTCAGAGAATTTTTTGTTTGAATCAGAGTGAATTTTTGCAAAGTACGATTTATCTGTCCCTAAGACCAGAAACTTGTATCTACGTGGGTCGTTCTTTTTATGAAACAAAGCAGGACCAACTCTTTCAATTTGTCTTTTAGTTTGGAATGGGGAATACTTGTGTAAAGTGTAGAAAAGTCAAATGTTTTAATACTATTACAAGATAAGAGAGTCTTAGATTGTATGGTGATAAATTGCTAATCCGTTTCTTTCATAACCAATAAACCGTAAAAATCGATCAAAGTGGCAATGGTTATACGCATGACTTTTATACTTTTATAGTAATTATCAAAACTTAAGTCTAAATATGCAAGTGCATCCACCAGTGTCCCGGGCTGGAGGAGAAAGGTGGGGGTGCTGGTTCCACCAGCAAAAATGTTAAACCCCGAAATAATAATCTTATTTTCATACTATCCAATCATTTAGAATTTTTAATTTGTACAAAATGAAAAATAACATTTAATTGCCCTTATACCAACGTTTACAAATCCTTGCTACAACTATGGGAAGAGCATTTCATTTACTGAGTTAGGGAGAGGACATAAAGATTGCGGGAAAATATTCATTTTTGCCAGTAGCTAGAACAGCTTATGTATTTTTTATAATAGACAACTATTTCCTGAATCGTCCTCCTTGTGTAAGGCAAATTTGTTTATGTCTTGTCCACCTCAGGTTTTTTTTCAAATCTGTATTTATTTTAGTTAGGAACGGTCATTTGATATGCTGGGTTTTTTTGTGGGAGGTTGGTTGGTGAAATGAATATTCTGAAAAAAGGCGACCATGCCTAATGACGAACACATCTTTTTGAAGATCTGTAAAAAATTTGTCTACATATCTTCTAAAAATCATATTGAGAAAAACAGATTACGCTACCAAATCTCTTGCATAACGACATTTCTACACTCACAGCAGGTTATATTTCAATATCTAAAAACCTCGGCAAGCCTCGCGTTTTAAATTTGAAAATATAACTGTCTCGAGTGGGGAAATATCTATCACACTCGATGCAGTGGTAGAATTTATATTTACACGACGTTAAAAGGGTTAACGTTAACGCTGTAAAATTCGTTTATATAATGAACTAGCTGTAGAAAAATGACTTGTTTATAATGGACAGTCTTGCTGCCCGTCTGGATAACAATATTTTGTCCAGTCTTAATGTAAAAACAGGGCGAATAAACGGTAATTATTTGTATTCAGATGCTGTTTTCCACATGATATGATCCCTTTTACATTACATTAGTAAATAAATAAAAATTGAACCTGTTTCTCAACATCTTTATTATTTTATTATTTATAGGGCGTTGTTTTCCCTGCTGTTTCGTCGATGTTGGGACGATGGGCTCCGCGACTTGAACGAAGTAAACTTGTGGCAACGGCTTATGTAGGTTAGTGAATTCTGATGATATTGTGCAAAACCATATGATGAAGAAAATGTTTGATTATTTCTTAATATACTAGTTTACAATAATTGATTTAAAGTAAAAACAAATTTATCTATCTGTTTTTATTTTAAGGTAAACTAAAATAGATATAGAATGTATGGAAATATGTTTTCTATTATAGGAGTAAATGCTGGAATAATAGGAACATTTGCGACTTCAGGACTTCTTTGTGAATATGGTTTTGATAATGGCTGGGGTTCAATATTCTATATAACTGGTAAGTTTGAATATACAAACGGATATAATTTATACACTTGTTCTGAAATAGTTATATGTGCCATACTGATCACAGGCATCACTCAGTTATTTTTAGATTACAGTAGAGTCGTCTTTTACATCAAACTAAATCAAATTGAATACTTTAGAAAAAAAGTGAAAAAAATGAAAATATTGAACTCCAAGGAAAATTCAAAACTGAAAGTCCCTTATCAAACGGCAAAATCAAAAGCTCAAACACATCAAACGAATGGAAAACCACTGTCATATTCCTGACTTGGTACAGACATTTCCTTATGTAGAAAGCGTTTTATGTTTGTACCAGCTGACGAAGCAGCCACATACATTGTCGTCACTCTACGTAAGTACTGTATTGATATACTCAAAATGGAGATCATTCATATCTTTTACTTCTGAGAAAAGGTTTATTGATAAATGACTGATCTGAAAGCTGCTACTGAACATCACAAGGATATCACCATGAAACAATATGCTAGTAAATGAAATAAACACTTCATAACTTGTGTGCGTCCGAAGCGCTTTTCTGGATTTACCTCATCAAGAACGCTCAAACATAAACATTTGAGAGCCAGGGATGAGTAAACACGCAGATACGTTAGGAGATATATAATATATATATATTATATAAGTGTTCGTTCCATTGATCGTACAAATGGACGAAATCATAATCTGTACAAAAGTTAACTTAAAACAGTCGTTTTTACTGTTCTCTAAAATTACCTTAGAAAATAGCAGCAATTCAAC
This sequence comes from Mytilus coruscus, assembly GCA_017311375.1. Taxonomy (NCBI): domain Eukaryota; kingdom Metazoa; phylum Mollusca; class Bivalvia; order Mytilida; family Mytilidae; genus Mytilus; species Mytilus coruscus. The sequence goes on from CM029600.1 coordinate 32,711,164, forward strand.
AAGTAAACTTTTTACATCAAACTGACTATGATTCGCACGGCAGGTGAAGCATGCATGGCAGGAGACGCTTACTCTATCGATGCACCCGTCTCGTTTCTTTAGGAGTTCGTGCGATTCCCTTTGTTTTTGTTACATTGATATGTATCCTCTTAATGGATTGATGAGATGTGACTGTCGGTAAACTACAGTTGCCTAAATTAACCCCATCTGGCAAGACTTGTAAAGGGGTCTGCTACTTGACTTATAAGACTTGTTAAAAAGTCTGCCCGTTGGTTTGTCGGGTTATTAAAAGATATAGCCTTTAGTTATAATTTCTCTATATTCCAATTACCCTCACAATTTGGTGTAATGAGCAGGCATGATAAAAAATATGATGAAAATAGAGAATCTGTAATATGTTTGAAGCAAATATTTCTTATTGCTATAAAGTGGTTTTTGACGTTGAACTTGTAAATTATCCATGTTGGGTGTGTCCCTCGATTTATAATTTCTGCGATTTTGTCTCTCATTTGGTCATGCTATCTTTTGTCATTGTTATTTCCAGGTGGACTGTGTTGTATTTGGACTGTTGTTTGGTTTTACCAAGCTAGAGATAACCCTTCAGAACATCCAAGGATAACAAAAGCGGAATTAATTTACATAACGAATAATATCGAGTTTGATACATCCAAAATGGTAAGAGTTCTAAGTAATAAAAAGTTCATCAAAAGTTCTGCAAAATCAAATAAGTAAACCTAGGAAGGAAAACACATCAATAATCGGGGACAAAGAAACATTATCTCAATTAACAACAAGCTTGTGATACATGTATTAGCTAACATACTTGTAACTTATTTTTATTAGCAGAACTTTATTACAAAAACACTGCTTGGTGCTTCATTCAATGTTCTGTCAAATATGCTTTGTGACGGTAATTGTTTATTGCATGAACAGAGGAAGAACTAGTTTCTTTAAGAATTCGCCTTAATATTTACAATTTGTTCTACTGATTGGCAATAAGAATTTGTATACATTATTAGATTAAAGTTGAACAGAAATGAATTTCGAGGTAATTGAAATTTGAAATATATCCGTGTTTAACGTCAATATCCGCACTCTTTGTTTTGTCTTAGTAACTAGTTTTTATTGGTGGAGAAAGCCGGAGTCCCCAGAACAACAGACCTCGACAGGAACACAGGCAATCCTTGTCAATTAAGATCGTAGTCGAGTGCATCTATACGAGCAAGTTCGAACTCCCAACCTCAGTGTTGACAGGTTAGTACTTATTGTAGATAAAATACCTTCGACTACTAAGGCCCCATATTCAGTTGGAGATTAACCTGACTTCTAGATGTCTTTTTTGCTATTTTGTATTGTTGAATTCCTGCTCCATTTATTTGTACCTCATTTCTTATTTTGTTTTAATAAAGTTTCATAATCTTTAGTTGCGTAACGAGAAGTTTTGAAAAAGAATCCATAAAAATACAAGGCTTATAATTTGGTTTCGTCTACATAAGACTGACCAGGGGCGCTCTAATAAAAAAGTTGGAATGCCAAATTAAATACTAAGTTGAAGAGCATTGACGACCAAAAATCCGATAGGTTGTGCCAAATACGGATAAGGCTATCTTTGCCTGATGGCAGAAATTGGAATAACTTTTAACATTCTACATTTGATTTTTTTCCAGGTTTTATGGATTTTCCTCTTTTCGAATTAACCCTGGGATTCAGTATTTTTTCTAAATTAGTACTTTTTCAGTTATATATATATTATATCATGATTGATGAGTAATTATTTAATATTACACACTTTTTCATTGTTAGGCTATAGCCATACCATGGAAAGCGATGGGAACATCTGTTGTATTATGGGTAGGAATCTGTTGTCATATGTGTCTCACTTATGGATGGTATACATTGATCACAAATCTTCCTGTTTTCATGGAGTCCGTCCTTAAGTTTGATATAAAAAGCGTAAGTCTTTATTAATTCATCGATACCAAAAAGATATTTTTGGGGTTTTTTTTCAGCAAAATGTCAGAAATTAGCCTTTGGAATAGTGAAGACTTTGCAGGCTTTGTTTCGTCTTTTTAGAAGCGTACTTCCACATTGATTCCATTAGTATTTGTCCGCTTCATGAATGCTATATTTCAGGTATTTTGCCAACACTTTACAAAGGCAACCACGGCTTACAATACCAAGGTCACAAGTGATAACATGCAGCGTAGGATTATATATGCACTCGAACGATGAACATGTGCATCGGATTAGAATAATTAGAGTACTAAAAAATTTCATAAAGAACTTGAATGCAATTGATTTCAGTAAGGTATAAGATTTTACAGATGTATATTTGTCTGCAAAATCTAAGGTGTTTTTCCTGAATAGACGTTTGATAACACTTATGGGAAGTTATTAATAGTATTTCATGGCTTTGCGTCATTCACGATTTGTATTTTGACAAAAACTATACCTTAATTTTGCCCTTTGAAGTAGAATTTGAGGGGTCAATAAATTACTTTAGCTTATTGATGTCAATAATCACAATTAATGTCATAAGTCTGTACTTGGTGTTATTTGTAATTGATAGGAACAAGACACCAATGATTCCTATTGGTAAAATTGAAGTAATCCCTTCAAAAGTTTAAAAAACGCCATCTTGCTGTTGTTGTCCGTTATAGAAAGTATGTACCCCAGAACTACGGATACGTTGCGATTGTCGTTGCAAAAATCTCATCCTCTTTCTCTTGAATACGACATCACCAAAATGCAACTTATCATAGCATTTTTACTTGCTATGAGTAACGCAACAGTTGCCATTTGCAGATCAGGATCTACTTACTCTTCCGGAGCATCTGAGATCATCCCTGAATTTTGTTACGGTTCGTGTTACTCAGCCTTTGGTTTTGTATGCAGTGTTTTGTAGACTGTTGTATAATCTTTTTGTCGTTTTGTTTTGCTATGGATTTATCGGTTTTTCGTCGATTTATTATTTTTCATTGTTCTCTTGGTATTTTCTATCTTATATCCTTTCTTTTTTGCTTTTGAAACATTTTATTGCGAATACAAAATGGTATACAAGTAACGTACGAATTTAAGACATGCCTTCATTTATTTTATGGAGATTGACTGTCTTCCAATTAAATCGCACTGTCTTACTAGCTGTTCAGTAATATAAAGGTTGTATTAAGCTTATTTCGATGTCACCCGGAATTCTTACATTAATTGAGTGTGTCGTAAATAGCAAAACTAAATTAACCAACATGCAAAACGCAGTATCTTATTCGTTATTTTTTGTTTCGGTAGCCATTTATTTAGGGCTTTTATTTTTTATTTTTTTTAAAGTTAAAATATCCCATTCGAACAAAGTTTTTGGAATTGTTCCAATTGTAACTCTATTTTTTCCCTTAGGAACTTTAGATTTTCCATGGGAACTCTAGCTTTTCCTATTAGAATATTCCCATGGAAAATCTTGAATAACCCATGAGAAATTTATCTTTTAAAGTTCATTTGACCTTCTGAGGGGAATTTATCTTTTAAAGTTCATTTGACCTTCTGAGGGGACATTGATGACATGTTTCATATGGCATTTTTTCCTCTTTATTGTCTAACTGTTGTTAAAAGAATTATTAAAATATCTCTTAGCAGTAAAAATTCAGATTTGTCAAATTCAGGAATGGTATTTTTGTCCAGCACAGTGTTATATACTTATATATAAAAGGGAATTTCTATCAATTCAATTATCTAATTAAATATTATACTTGATATACATTTAGACATGTATAATTAAGCTGTGGTTTGGTTGGTTGATAGACAGTGTATTTTTCATGAATTTTCATTTAGTTAATGAATATCTTTATATATCGTCGCCGCCATGTCATGTGTACAAAAGTATGTCTTTTATATCTTCTCTGTCGTGGTATTCGCCAAATGTGTGTGCCTTTTTTCTCAACAATATATACACTATGTGTAACTCTAAATCGCCCCATGTCTTGAAAAGTGAAATAAATATTTAACAGAGACTATCAAAATGTTTTATATCTCTATAAGCAAGCTGTTGTTCGAGCATTAAATAATATCAGCTTAAAAGAGGGGGATCTCATGTGCTCTGGAAAGATAAGCAGATCCTGCTTTACATGTGGCACCCGTCATGTTGGTCATGAAAATACAAACGCGGTGACAAGTCGAGTTCGGTAGGTAACATTCGAGGAAAATAGGACGGGATTGTGGTTACGAAAATTTGAAAATATCCATCGTCATCTGTGAAACAGAAATTCCATAACGATCAACCAACTCGTGATGGCGTCCGTAAAACTTACGAAGGAGTGATTTCAACTTCACCACTTGGAACTCTTGCGTTAATAGCTTTCTTGAAAGCAGCAACCCTCTATCAATGGTCATGATAGGAAACGCAAGCCCTGGAATATCGTATCAACTGGGAGATATATACTCAATATGCAGGCGCTGCTGAAATGTTGCTACATATATGGAAATGGAAAGTTCATAAGTTGGAAGTTTAAATCATCTCTTTTGTCGTAAAGTTTTGTTTTCAACCGATCATCACTGTCAATTTCTAGATGTAAGTCAAGATATGAGGCAGAATCTAAAAAGTGAACAATAGAAAAAGTAATGCAGCAATGAAGGCAAGATAATACATATTTTAAGATATTAAATTGACAAGTTAAGTTAACAAATTAAAAAGATTTAGTCCATTAACTTAGAATGCTTATACATTTACATATATATAAGATGGAATATAATAATCTTTAAAAAAGCACTTCAACGCTTGTCAACAAATACAACTTACAGCCACCTGATTCATTGTTTACGTTACATGAATCGATTGACTCATTTGAGAAAACGTAAATCTTAATTTAGTTCTCACAATTTGTTTACATAGACAGTTTCCGTTATTGGTACAATTCAGATCCAGTAGTGATAAAGCAACTAGTCTTTCATTCAATCCTATAGTTTAAAGATACACTGTTTTCAACACCATGTCATGTGGCTAAATTGATTAATGATAAAATGTTTGGCAGAGCATTAGAACATTCAAATTGCCTGTAGTTTAATAAATCAATCTTAAATCTAGAAGACTTGTGCTATTGCATCTGTCGAAAACATGCCAGTATGCAACTGTTTCCCTCGTGGTCGAGATAAGGGGATGATTTCTTGACATTTCACCAAATAGGCTCAAAGGTGTCAAAATTTCGATAATTTCAATGAAACTGTATGTACCAGTTTGACTTATATTTAGAAAGTCACAGGAGACAAATCTTCCAAATGCATTTAGTGAATTTGCTGTAACGGATTCCAAAACCATTTTTATTAAACGTTTTTTGAATAGCACTTTAAATGTTTAAATTTTTTAAATTCATGAAAATTCTTGCGATGACACCATTGAAAGTTATCCATTAAATGGACTAAAATAACAGCATTTCAGATCACTTAACCACAACCGAATGATGGGCAATGCCATTTTCACTGAGAAACCTTGAAAGCTATAGTGTTCTTAACAATTCCCCCAAGAAACCTGCTAGTTATCTTAATTGTTTGATCTGGCCGGAAGAATTTTCACCTGGGTCTGTCATTTACTAAAGAAGTAAGCAAATATTAAATATCCGTATAACTATTGTAATCATGATACACTGGTTATATGTTCGCCATATGTCAGGAACCACGGGGCTCCCTCTGTGTATGTTATTATGTTAGATTAACGGACATGCGGGGGCCTACGTCAAATGGATAGACTTTTATTACTATATATATGTGTGTATGTGTGGGTGTTTCACGTTTAACATATTATCTAGTTAATGACGATATACTAAAAACAAAATCATCAGAATTGCAGATTTATTCAAATATCAAAGATTTTATAACTTAGCAATGCGAGGTAACAATGCGTTCACTCTAAAATAATTGAACTGGAAATGAAACAAGTTTGATCAATTTTTATCTATAGCTATTAAGAAATGGACTATGGTTATACGTCAGTGAGACAACAATAACATGTATTATGGAATCTAGAGGCGAACATGCCATTTTTCATCAAAAGACAAGTGTTTATACTTAATTCCAAATCCGAGTCGAACAAGAGTGTATAGATTGTACATTCGATCACATATCTGTAATAAATATTAACTTATTCAAAGGACTAAACCAATCTATTTATATCGATAAACATAAATATTGTAATTAGATCTCTGAATATAGTTTACATTGGCACTAATATCGATTTTGTCATTAGCAAATTAAAACATAACTAAGTTGTATCTTCTTTTGAGGCGGGATGTTTAGAGACACACACACGTTAATTTTATCTCTTAAGAAGTAGCTCCTCACTATCCTACTACCTGTCGATACATTTATTTTTGGCATTGCACAAGTCATGTCTTCTCTGACTGTTCATGACGTTAAAATACTAAATCCCTGGGATGTGTTTTAGTTGATTTTAGTCTCTGATGCATGATTTTTATCATTAATTGTTTTTGGCTTTTAACTAGCTGTCAGTAACTGCAGTACTCTCAAATCGTACTTTCTTGTTAATTCGACCTGTTGATACTATTTTAATACTTTTTGTTATTTTATATTAATATGGATCTTGTCTGTATACCAGCTTTGATTATTTGGAATATCTACTAATTTTCACTTCTTCGTACTACATTTGTATTAACATCAAGTGGGGCCTCGGTGGCCGAGTGGTCTAAGTAGTTACTACTGTAATCACTAGCCAGTCAACACTGAGGTTGTGAGTTCGAACCCGCTCGTGCGGGTGCACTCGACTCAATCTTAATTGACTAGGATTGTCAGTTTTCCTATCGAAGGTCGGTGGTTTTCCGGGCACTCCGGCTTCCTCCACCAATAAAACTGGCCGCCACGAAATAGCCCAAAAGCGGTGCTTAAAAGTGGCGTTAAAACACCAACAATCAAATCAATATTAACATCAAGATTATTCTCCTTTAATCTGTACAGGAAGTTTTATTGTTGATATTTACCTTATGTATCTAGTGTTAAATTAGGTATTTATATGACAGACCTTTCTTGGTATTCCTAATTATTGGAAGATTTTATATAGACAGAAAAAGTATACCTAAAACGACAAAGTTATTTTCATTTACCTGTATATATTATGAAAACCGGTTTTTCAAAAGTGATTATTTTCTAAGGGTTTAATATTTCGCGGTATCATTTATTCACAAAAGAATCATATTCCTCATTGTAGTAACTGTGCCAAATATTTCTTTACCCATCTATATTTCTCGCTGTAAAGTATGGTGACAAGTTTTATGTTATTTGTTCTGTTTATACTTTTAACTTTCCTGTTGGACAATTTACAAGTAATGAATGGTATTATTTTCAAATTCTATCTATCTTAAATATATTTAGTTACATAACTATTAATTAAAAACGTTTATGGATTTATAGATATACAGTTAGAAATTAAATGATCTTGCAATCTAAAATAATAATTTTATTTTTCAAAGAATGGGGCCCTGTCGTCGTTACCATACATTTGTCAGTCTGTTATGGCAATAGTCGCTGGAAATTTGGCAGATTATCTGAGAAAGAAGCGTATATTTACAACAGGACAAACCAGAAAATTATTTCAAAGCATAGGTTTGTCAGTATATACACTCATCGTAGTTACCAGAGTTAAAATTTTGTACGTCAGACGGACGTTTCGTATGCTAAAGAATCATCGGTGATGCTCGACTCAAAAACGTAAAAAAGGTCTAATAACGTACGAAGTTGAAGCGCATTGAGGACCCAGAATTCCAAAAGGTTTTGCCAAATGGAGCTAAGTTTATCTATTCCTGGGGTAGACACTGCTTAGTTTTTTCTCGAAAATTCAAAGTTTTGTAAACAGTTAATTTATACTTATGACCATATCAATATCAAGTATGCTTGTATGTCAAGGATATAACGATTAATACCTCTCATAACTGGTTGAAAGCTTAATTTGTCTCAATTACTATTTTTAAGGGTACGGTTGTTATTAGAACACATGCGGACGCTTTACATCGATCAGTTTTTTCTTTTGCATTTTTAATGTTTTCATTCATAGCATGTAAAAGAAGCACACAAAGTAATTTCTTCTCGACCGTCTAGGTAGTACTCTGTTTGCCTTCAGTGCGGGAGGTATCAGGTTCAAATTCTTCTGATACGGTAAAAAAAGGCTTAATCTGATGTACAGTAGTTGTCGTTTGTTTATGTTATTTATACGTGTTTCTCGTTTCTCGTTTTTTATATAGACTAGACCGTTGGTTTTACCGTTTGAATGGTTTTACACTAGTACTTTTGGGGCCCTTTATAGCTTGTTGTTCGGTGTGAGCCAAGGCTCCGTGTTGAAGGCCGTACATTGACCTATAATGGTTTACTTTTATAAATTGTTATTTGGATGGAGAGTTGTCTCATTGGCACTCACACCACATCTTCCTATATCTATTTAATGTAATAATGTTTTTGCATAGGTTGCTGAAATTTCTTAGGTCTCATTTAAGTTTGGACGAAAATTAAGTATTTAAGTTGTGAATATACCTATCTTACTACAGGAAATTGGAATGACTATATTAGATACTATTTTGAATAAAATAATTAAAACTACTTTCATGCTTAATTTATATTGTTTGAGCTTTTAAACTTCAATTTTTGTTTGTTTTACTAAGTGTAATTATCGAATCTTATTCCATTTCTTTGTATGTTTTTAGAAAGTGGTTAAAGAGTTTTTTTTAATGGTAAACTCATGCCTTGGAGAAGTGTTAAAAGCACTTTTCTTGGAAATTGTAAAAAAATATGTTTTAAAATGGAAAATATCCCTTTTATTTGCATATAAAATATTTTCGTACGTAACCTAAAGAGATTAATTGCATTGTTAATATATAGCCGATCTGATATCATATCCCAAATGCGATGAATGGGACCAACGTGTTGAATTAGTAAGTGCATGGGATCAGTTCAAAAGGTATATCGTGCTGAATTAATGGTTCTTTAGATAATGTATTAAAAATCTTTACTTACTGACCCTGAGTAAGTTATCTTTTTAATATTTTGACCTTGAGCATCTCTAAAGAGACATCATTTGTCGAAATTCGCATCTGGGACAGAAAAATTGATACCGTTTCAAGTTATGAGTTATTTTTTTCTTTTGAGCAATGTAAATATTTTCAATTATAGTTTAAAGATAAGAAAAGTAACAGTTTATACATTCAAATTGTGTTGAACGAGTAAGCATTCTGTTCGTTATAAAAATACAAGTTCATGGCCTTTATGAACGATGCAGAAAAACTGTTAAAAATTATTAAATACAAACTATATTTCAGCTTTCATAGGCGCAGGTATATTTCTAGTTGTCACCGGATTCGTTCCTATTGAGATGAATTATCTTGCAGTTTTGTTTCTGTGTTTAGCTGTATCATCTTTAGGGTTTGGTAGAGGAGGGTTTACTGTTAATCACATCGATGTAGCTCCAAAGTAAGTACAAATTCACAAATATTTTTTAATTTCTTTCGAAAAAGGAGATTTCAAACCTATAGCAACCTAACAGTACGAAACAAGAGAAGACTTTTCAGTGGTTAATGTGTTTTTTGATAAAAGATATTGTGTACATGCAACTTTACTTTCCGCTATATAAATGATATTCTCTCACTAAAAAATTCAAAATTTGGTGACTATGTTGAACGCATCTATCCCATCGACCTTGATATAAAGGATACAGTTAAGTCTGCCTCATATCTTGACTTACATCTAGAAATTGACAACGAGGGTCGGTTGAAAACAAAACTTTACGACAAAAAAGATGATTTCAGCTTCCCAATTGTAATTCCATTTATATGTAGCAAAATTCCAGCAGCGCCTGCATACGGAGTATATATCTCGCAAATGATACAATATTCAATGGCTTGAATTTCCTATGATGATTTATTTGATAGAGGGTTGCTGCTCGCAAGGAAGCTATTAAATCAAGAGTTCTAAGTGGTAAAGTTGAAATCATCCCTTCGTAATTTTTACGTACGCCGTAACGAGTTGGTTGACCATTATGGAATATATGTTTCACAGATGACGACGGATATATCCAATTGTCGTAACTACAATATTGTCCCCTTCCCCACGAATGTGACCTACCGAATTAGACATGTCATCGGGATTGTACTTACATGATCAACATAACGGGTGCCACATATGGAGCAGGATCTGCGTACCCTTTCGGAGCACATGAGATCACCCCCAGTTTTAGTGGGGTTCGTGTTGCTCAGTCTTTGGATTTCTATGTTGTGTTTTGAGTACTGTTGTTTGTCTGTTTGTCTTTTTCTATTTTAGCCAGGGCGTTCAGTTTATTCTCGACCTATGAGTTTGAGTGTCCCTTTGGTATCCTTCTCCTCTCTTATGCACCAAGACATATGCATTAATGCTAAAGTTAACATTATAACTGAACGTTCTATTCTATTTTTTTATATAAATCTGTTCGAAAATGAATATAACTGTATCCAAATAAAAACAACGAAAAATCAACAAAATTGAAAGAAGACACCTGATTAATCTTTAAACATATTGCAATGTTATTGTCTTTTAGGACATGTTTATGTTAAATTCCGAATTTGTCGTACGAATTTCGTTTTTTAAACCTTTAAAAATAAGGAGATGAGGTATGGTTGCCAATGAGACAACTATCCACCAAAGTTCAAATAAAGTGGATGTACGCAATTAAAGGCAACAATGAAAAAACCCATACCGTAAAGTCGGCTATAAAAGGCCCCGACATGAAAAATATGAAACAATTCAACTGAGAAAACTAACGGCCTAAATTATAACAAAACAATTAACGAAAAACAAATATGACAGACATGAACCAACGAAAACCGCTGAACTACAGGCTCCTGACTGTGGATAGTCACATAAAAGTGTGGCGGGGTTAATCATGTTTGTGAGCGCTCAACCCAACCCCCTCCCTACCTGGGACAGTTGGGTAACAGCACAAAATAAGAACAAACTATAAAAATCAGTTGAAAAAGGCTGAACTCATCAGATCGATACAAAGCAGAAAAACATCAAACATAAACACAGACTGGACGTGGCAGGGTATTTATCCATCCCTCATCCCTAACAACAAAAAGGACACTAAGTACAGATCTGAGAGTACTCGCAGTTACTGACAGCTAATTCAAAGCCAATAACAACTAATAAAATAAATCATGAATCCAAGACTGAAATATCAATCAGTACACATCCAATATCCAATAGATATAGTGTAAAGACGTCATTAACAGTCAGAGAAAAACATGAGTTTGTGCAATGCCAAAAATAAAGGTATCGACAGATTGTAGTACCGTTAAAGTGCATACTAGTATGTATATAACATAACAATTTAGTATGAGTTTAATTTACTGATAACAAAATTAATATTTATACCAATAAAAACAATATTCAAAGATCTAATTACAGTGTTGAATAGGGAACCTTTAAGAATAAGTTTATATAAAGGATTGATAAGTTTACTCGGATCGTATATAAATTTCCGGGCTCGGTGTACAACATCAACGTAAAATTTAGGATGTGCTATTCTGTTTTAAATAAGATTTTTACAGGTACAGCCAAACTTGCAAACCAAATCTTTGTATCTATGGAAGAATTTAGTAAAGGTTTTAAGTAATTTGTGGTAACGAAATCCCTGACTTAATAATTTACCAGTAATACATAGATGACGCTCATTGAAATCCAAAACGTCACTACAGACACGGGCATAACGAACGAGTTGGGATATATAAATACTGTAAGATGGTGCCAGATGGACATCACCGTCCAAAAAAGGAAAATTAACAATAGGGAAAGAAAAATCATCCAATTTGTCGTAAATTTTCGTGTAGAGTTTCTGGTGTAAAACTGAAATATCTTAGTCTAGGAAAGGATACTTATTGCTGTTAATATTTGATTTATTTAAAGTAAGTAAATTTCGGCAGTATATTAAAAGAATTCTTGATTATTTAACGAAACAATATTATCAAGATAACATTAAGTGTAGTTTAATTTATCAATTAAATGGAATTTAGACGGGTCTTTACTGAGTTTGGCCATAAACTGTGATTCATAACAGTACACAATTAAGTCTGCTATTAAAGGGGCACATTTGGTGCCCATAGGAATACATACAATCTGTCGATAAACTTTGTTGCTGTTACATAAATGTTGTCAAGGGGAAAATGTATGTTAATACACCGTCAAAATTTAATGTTTGGTTAAATTTCTTCAAAATACTGGTCTGGTCATCTGTTTTGTATATTGCCCTTTCATACTATTTTAAACTGCTAGGTTTTCTTACATATATTTCGATGTGCCCCGTGCTGTCTATCATTTGTTGTTTCGAAATTATTGGTCTTTTGTTGGGCAATGTTTTACAAATATGTGTTGAAAAACCTCGCCCGTAATTATAAATTATGTAATTCATTGACCGCTCCCGACATGTATACCTTCAAGGCATATTTTAGCGGCGATCGATGTCTTTCAAAATTACTGCACTTTTCTTGTATCCTGGTGCTTTCGACTGGACAACCGTCGTACACAAGCATCGTACAAGTTGGCACTCCGAGGCGGATGGAGAGCAAGAAGGTGAACTGTGGTTTATTTTTATCAATAGTACCGCTTAAGTCGACGCTAGGGGCCGTCTTGACCTTGTTATAGGGTATGAATGATTCGTTCATTGTTGAAGACCCTACATCAACTGTCGAGATGAAGAACAGGAATAAAAGCCCTGTTCATTGATAATTTTCTATGTTTTCTAGGTATTGTGTGCGATTTTGTCCCATGTACATTTACTCCATATCCTTTCATTTTCTATGGCTGTAATCATCTCATCACACCTCCAGTAATCATATCTAGCATATGTACCTTTCTCGTTTGAGAAAAAAGGCTTTATATGAGTTGCAGCAAATAAATTTGCAATTAGATTTATCGAACGACCATTTATTTAGATAGGAAAACTTTTGTTGAATAAGATTATGTGGGAGTGTAGTGTACAGAGTGGAAAAGTCAAAACTGTCAATCGAATCAAAAGGACTATCAAAAGCACGTAATTTATCAAAAACATCCAAAGAATTTTTTACACTCCAAAATGGTTAATTCCACTATTTTCATATGTTTTATTAAAAAAAATTAATGATCAGTTCTTTGATAGTAGTTAAGGAACTCGTTAAAAGCACTTACATTCTAGTAGTAGAACACTTACTAGAAGCCGAGATGAAACAATATTTTACGGTTTTTTTGTGTAGTTTACGTAACCAATACATAGTGGGGACCTTCGATCGTTCAGAAGAGGACTTATTACTATGTCCTTTGATTGAGTTAAGCTATTTCAGTTGATATTTTATAGTGTGTCTTTCTATGTTGTGATGTTACACTATTGTTTCAGAAAAAGGGTGAAGGTTTGGTACCATTAAAACGTTTAAACCCGCTGCATTTGTTTGCACCTGTTCTAAGTCAGGAATCTGATGTTTAGTAGTTGTCGTTTGTTGATGTGGTTCATAAGTGTTTCTCGTTTCTCGTTTTTATATAGATTAGACCGTTGGTTTTCCCGTTTGAATGGTTTTACACTAGTAATTTTTGGGGCTCTTTATAGCTTACTGTTCGGTGTGAGCCTAGGCTCCGTGTTGAAGACCGTACTGTGACTTATAATGGTTTACATTTATAAATTTTGACTTGGATGGAGAGTTTTCTCATTGGCACTCATACCACATCTTCTTATATCTATTAAGCTGAGCTGTGGTTGTGACAAGATTATTTACTATATGACTCTCTGTGGAGCGCACGGCCTTGAATGTAGTAGAATATATAATTTCATTCTTAAGGACTTCCGTGTAGTATACGTTTTTACGTCATACCTCCACCACATTGTTGTCTGCTTTGTCGGCCGATACGAACACAAAACGCTTTGCGAGTATTGAATTTTGTTTTTAATCCTGGAAATGGGCGTCTTACTTATTCTTTTATTTATTTCTAAATTATTTTCGAAATGTGATATGCGAATATCAACATTATTCAAACATTTATTCAAATAGGAATCAAGTGACTTTTTGTCAGATTTCTCCCGTTTACACCATTGTTTACAATAGGATGAAAGAGCATCTTTTATAACCTGACGACACTCTTCCCAATTTATTTTCGGACTGTGGACGATATTTTGGTCCTTTTTTGTCTGCTAAAGGAAAAAAACTGAAAAAAAGTGTCGAAGGAGCTTCATTCTTGGATCTGACTTGTAAATCAGCAACAGCCTTATAAGTAACAGTTTTTACCTAAAAAGTTGTATGTGTAATTTGAATATGTAACAAATTCCCCCAAAAATTCTGAAACTGACATTATCAAGATGATCGATTTTTTGATTAACAACAAATATGTTACGTTTGAAGGACATGTTCTTCAACACACTATGGGAATTCAACTGTACTCCTCTTCTTGACGACTTGTTTCTTTATTTATATGAGGCTGACTTCATACAGGAGCTTCTTAGGAAAAATTAAAAGTAGCTAGCATTATCCTTTAAATTCACGTTCCGCTACATAGATGATGTCATCTCACTGAATATTTAAAAGTTTGGTGACTATGTTTAACGCATCTATCTCATTGAACTTAAAACAAGGAATACATCAGATACAGTTAAGTCTACTTCATATCTTGACTTACATCAACAAGTTGATAATGAGGGTCGGTTGAGATCTCACTTTACGACAAAAAATATGAATTTAGCTTCCAAATTGTGAATTTTCCATTTCTATGTAGCAACATTCCAAAAGAGCATCCATATGCAGGACACTCTCTACTATTTGATAGGAAATACTATTTTTTAGAGCTTAAATTTCCTATTAATGATTTCTTTGGTAGAGGGTTGCTGCTTAAAAGAAAACTATTAAACCAAATGAAGTTTAAATCATCCCTTCAAACATTTTACGAACGCCATTACGAGTTGGTCGACCGGTATGAAATATCTACTTCACAGATGAAGACGGATATGTTCCAATTGTCGTAACCACAATCCCGTCTTCTTTTCCTCGAATGTGATCTACCGAATTAGACTCCTTTCTTATTTTGTACTTACAAGAGCAAGACGACGGTTGCCACATTTGGAGCAGGATCTGCGTGCCCTTCAGGATCACATTAGATCACCCCGGGTTTTTTGTGGGATTCGTGTTGTTCAGTCTTTTGTTTTCTATGTTGTATTTTGTATACTGTTGTTTGCTTTTGGTCGTTTTGTTTTGCCCATGGTATTGGCAGTTCGTTTTCGACTTATTTGAATATCCCTTTGGGGTCTTTTGCCTCTCTTTTGGGAAGGCTATTACGTATATTTGATTTAACCGATAACTCTTTACAAAGTGACAATTGTATGTAAAATATATGGCGATGATCTAAGAACGTGTGTATATATTAAAAACACTGGGGAACATTTATATATATTTTGTTTTTCAGATTCGGAGGAATGATGTTAGGTATCACTAATACTATGGCAACAATTCAGGGCATAGTTGCACCGCAAATTGCAGGGGCTTTAACTCCAAATGTAAGTAATTATATTATGCTAAGTACACATTTTAAGCCATACAAATTCTGTGGATTACTATTTGGAAAAGAGGTCGCAGAATAACATCTTCAAAGATTAAAAGCCAAAAAGACAAACAACAATCTACAAAATACTACAAAAACAGATGAGGCAAAGAGAATACTACAAACAAACAGTCGGCAAAACGATAATCTAAATTTCATTATGTCTTAAAAACTTCATTTTTTTTTTTAAAAGAAAAAATCATGAAGGACTAAAATTATTCGTTGTCAAGAAGTGAGTAATGTGACCGGTTGATTGAGGAACTTTATCTCTGTGTTACGATTCCAATAGACATACTAGTGATTATTAAATTCACGTTTCTTCCAAATGGAAAAAAATGGAAATTAAATTACCAGACAAAAATATCAAATTTGATTAAAAAAATCTTTAAATCTTAAGAGTATAGAACAGATGTCACTAAAACTGGAGATGAAACGTCTATAAATTAAGGCAATAGTTGTATACCGCTGTTCAATAGTCATGAATCGATTTAACTGAAAAATATCCGGGTCACAAACCAAGACTGAGGGAAACACATCAACTCTAAGAGGAAACAAAACGGAACAACAGAAACACTGAACTGCTATAAAAACAAACGCCAACATACATAGAAACGGACTATGTGATAACAACTGCCATATTCCTGACTTGGTACAGGACATTTTAAGAAAAAAATGGTGGGTTGAACCTGGTTTTATGGCTAGCCAAACTTCCCGCTTATATGGCAATGTTAAAAATACCGCTAACATGACAACATTACGTGACAGACATACAGCACAAATAAATGAAAGAACATTCAGGACAGAGTAATACATAAATAAATGATATAATAGTCCATTTCAACATGTAAACCACAGAATAACAACGAACACCTAAAATTAATTTACAACAGAACACAAATACAGCACAATAGAATAATGAACTGTGAGTCACACACGAATGTATTAATGCCACAAAAAGTGACTTCACAGGTAAATTTCTAAAAATACAATATGAAATTGGGATTAAGTTTGTAATGTATTTTCTAACCATTACAAGAATATTAATATAGAATTGTGTTAGTAATGATGTGATTATTTGTATTTTATAACCATGTCGGTTTTCTTCTAAATCAAACTTTGTAAATACAAATAAATCATGTGCATATAGTTACTTTAAACTAAAAATCATATAAATGAACTACGTGATTGATATCTTTACTTTTACATACATGTAGAAAATAAAAATAGAATTAAAACCACAAACTATAAGACATCAAACAACATCCAACCAGAATTACAAATGGAACATCATAACTAAATACATGAATGTTGGATGTACAAATACCGAGACACGTCTAATTGCAATGCGAATTCACACTCAGAAAAACAGTCATATTCGGGAGTAGGTCACGTTCGGTACTTAGAACACCAGACGACGTAGATGGTAAACCACAATCTAA
This sequence comes from Mytilus coruscus, assembly GCA_017311375.1. Classification (NCBI taxonomy): domain Eukaryota; kingdom Metazoa; phylum Mollusca; class Bivalvia; order Mytilida; family Mytilidae; genus Mytilus; species Mytilus coruscus. The sequence continues at coordinate 32,728,164 of CM029600.1, forward strand.
GACGTTGTAAAAATGTCGTTATTTAATTTAGACACAAACACATTGTACAGATCAACCAATTCGTGATAGTGTCCATAAAATTTACGGAGTATCATTTTTTAATCTTTCCTCCTTATAACTCTGTTGGAGCAGTTTCTGCGTAAGGAGCACACTCTTGTATATGAAGTCCGTATAGTGTGAGCATGCACGAGCATAACGTATTAACTGAGATATGTAAACACCATACGATGGAGCAGAGGGTATGTTACTGCTGAGAAATAGGAAATTGATAATTGGGAAGTTGAAATCGTCCCGTTTGTCATAGATTTTAGTGTGAAGTCGTCCATCTGTGTCAATATTGAGGCAAAGGTCAAGGTATGAAGCAGTCCTTCTAGTATCAGCAGTATCTTTGATTTCAAGTTCACTGGGATATTTGAGAGGTGAGTATTGGCTGAAATACGGGTTATTCATTGATAGGACATCATCAATATATCTGAAAGTAAAATTAAAGAATTTCGCAAGGTTTTGAATGAATTCTGCTTCATACGAGTACAAAACAAATCGGCCAGTAGGGTGCACAATTAGTACCCATTGGGATACCGACTGTCTGTTAAATATCAATCCTCCAAATTCAACAAATATATTGTCGATCAAAAAGTCCAGCATTTTGATAATATCATCTTCAGTATATTTTGTGGTTGAATCAGTGTGGTTCTTCACAAAATAAGAATTATTTTAACCCAAAACAAGAAATTTATTTCTACGATTCCCATTTTTATAGAAAAAGCTCTGTTTAATCAGATGGTGAAGTCGATCTTTTAATTGAGCATGGGGAATAACAGTGTAAAGCGTAGAAAAATCAAAAGTTTTAATGTTGATGCAAAATTGCAGAGATTGTGATCTAAGATTTAGCAGTAGATCTTTAGAATTTTTAAGAATCCACATCTGATTGACACCACTGGTGGAATATATCTCATCACAATATTTTTGAAGGCCATCTTTTACTGTAGAAAGAATAGTAGTCAGCACTTAAGAAAGATGTTTAGTTGAACGTCTTGGTGATCCGCCTATGTATCGTTCTTTATAGGAGTTTTGTGAAGTTTTTCACGAATGTCACCTACCGAATTAGACTATTTACCGCGTTTGTAATAACATGAGCAACACGACGGGTGCCACATGTGGAGCAGGATCTGCTTACCATTCCGGAGCACCTGAGATCACCCCAAGTTTTTGGTGGGGTTCGTGTTGCTTAGTCCTCAGTTTTCTATGTTGTGTTTTATGTACTTATATTTGTCTGTTTGTCTTTTTCTTTTTTAGCCATGGCGTTGTCAGTTTATTTTCGATCTATGAGTTTGGCTGTCCCTCTGGTATCTTTCGCCCCTCTTTTAGGTATCCAGTATAATGACGGTAGATTTTTTTCGTTTTCTTTGATGTTATTAAATACCAAAAGAAAGAAGGCCAGATTTGTGATTTTATAAACTTTCATCCGTTGTAAATGATGTTAAAGAATATATAGGAATACCAGTTTTGCTGTTTATTCCAAGCTCTTTGTGAGACATTACAAGTAATGGTTTTACATATGAAGACAATATTATTGGATGCTTTATCTGCTGGAACAACGACATATTTGTCATACAAAGAGGATAAAGCATCCACAGCCACCCGGTTCTTGAATGGGTTAGAAACCCTTGTGCTCATAGTACATCGTAGTTTCTGAATGCGTTTCTGAATGCATGATCGAATAGCTTTGATCCATTCAGACAAAGTGTATAGTTCTGGTTCAGCTGGCTCGCGCTTTATCCATTTTCTGGCATAGTCTTCAACTGCATCCATCAGTAACCTGAAGTTCTTGTTCCTGTTGATGGACTGGGTAATTTTATATTTTGGTCCCTTGGCTAACAACTCTCTTAGTTTTCATTGGTAACGATGCCAAGGTCGCCAGTAATAACATGACCAGTTGGACTATAATTTTGACGATACACATGAGCAGTCCGAAGGTTTGGATTTCACATCTTTGAGGTTAAAGGCCTCTAAAACCCTCTTGTGGTTGAAAATCTTGGATGCAATCTGATATAATAGTCCATTTCAACATGTAAACCACAGAATAACAACGAACACCTAAAATTAATTTACAACAGAACACAAATACAGCACAATAGAATAATGATCTGTGAGTCACACGAATGTATTAATGCCACAAAAGTGACTTCACAGGTAAATTTCTAAAAATACAATATGAAATTTGGATTAAGTTTGTAATGTATTTTCTAACCATTACAAGAATATTAATATAGAATTGTGTTAGTAATGATGTGATTATTTGTATTTTATAACCATGTCGGTTTTCTTCTAAATCAAACTTTGTAAATACAAATAAATCATGTGCATATAGTTACTTTAAACTAAAAATCATATAAATGAACTACGTGATTGATATCTTTACTTTTATATACATGTAGAAAATAAAAATAGAATTAAAACCACAAACTATAAGACATCAAACAACATCCAACCACAAATGGAAATGGAACATAATAACTAAATACATGAATGTTGGATGTACAAATACCGAGACACGTCTAATTGCAATGCGAATTCACACTCAGAAAAACAGTCATATTCGGGAGTAGGTCACGTTCGGTACTTAGAACACCAGACGACGTAGATGGTAAACCACAATCTAAGACGTTGTAAAATGTCGTTATTTAATTTAGACACACAAACATTGTACAGATCAACCAATTCGTGATAGTGTCCATAAAATTTACGGAGTATCATTTTTATAATTCCTCCTTATAACTCTGTTGGAGCAGTTTCTGCGTAAGGAGCACACTCTTGTATATGAAGTCCGTATAGTGTGAGCCTGCACGAGCATAACGTATTAACTGAGATATGTAAACACCATACGATGGAGCAGAGGGTATGTTACTGCTGAGAAATAGGAAATTGATAATTGGGAAGTTGAAATCGTCCCGTTTGTCATAGATTTTAGTGTGAAGTCGTCCATCTGTGTCAATATTGAGGCAAAGGTCAAGGTATGAAGCAGTCCTTCTAGTATCAGCAGTATCTTTGATTTCAAGTTCACTGGGATATTTGAGAGGTGAGTATTGGCTGAAATACGGGTTATTCATTGATAGGACATCATCAATATATCTGAAAGTAAAATTAAAGAATTTCGCAAGGTTTTGAATGAATTCTGCTTCATACGAGTACAAAAACAAATCGGCCAGTAGGGGTGCACAATTAGTACCCATTGGGATACCGACTGTCTGTTAAATATCAATCCTCCAAATTCAACAAATATATTGTCGATCAAGAAGTCCAGCATTTTGATAATATCATCTTCAGTATATTTTGTGGTTGAATCAGTGTGGTTCTTCACAAAATAAGAATTATTTTAACCCAAAACAAGAGCTTTATTTCTACGATTCCCATTTTTATAGAAAAAGCTCTGTTTAATCAGATGGTGAAGTCGATCTTTTAATTGAGCATGGGGAATAACAGTGTAAAGCGTAGAAAAATCAAAAGTTTTAATGTTGATGCAAAATTGCAAAGATTGTGATCTAAGATTTAGCAGTAGATCTTTAGAATTTTTAAGAATCCACATCTGATTGACACCACTGGTGGAATATATCTCATCACAATATTTTTGAAGGCCATCTTTTACTGTAGAAAGAATAGTAGTCAGCACTTCAGAAAGATGTTTAGTTGAACGTCTTGGTGATCCGCCTATGTATCGTTCTTTATAGGAGTTTTGTGAAGTTTTTCACGAATGTCACCTACCGAATTAGACTATTTACCGCGTTTGTAATAACATGAGCAACACGACGGGTGCCACATGTGGAGCAGGATCTGCTTACCCTTCCGGAGTACCTGAGATCACCCCAAGTTTTAGGTGGGGTTCGTGTTGCTTAGTCCTCAGTTTTCTATGTTGTGTTTTATGTACTTATATTTGTCTGTTTGTCTTTTTCTTTTTTAGCCATGGCGTTGTCAGTTTATTTTCGATCTATGAGTTTGACTGTCCCTCTGGTATCTTTCGCCCCTCTTTTAGGTATCCAGTATAATGACGGTAGATTTTTTTCGTTTTCTTTGATGTTATTAAATACCAAAAGAAAGAAGGCCAGATTTGTGATTTTATAAACTTTCATCCGTTGTAAATGATGTTAAAGAATATATAGGAATACCAGTTTTGCTGTTTATTCCAAGCTCTTTTGTGAGACATTACAAGTAATGGTTTTTACATATGAAGACAATATTATTGGATGCTTTATCTGCTGGAACAACGACATATTTGTCATACAAAGAGGATAAAGCATCCACAGCCACCCGGTTCTTGAATGGGTTAGAAACCCTTGTGCTCATAGTACATCGTAGTTTCTGAATGCGTTTCTGAATGCATGATCGAATAGCTTTGATCCATTCAGACAAAGTGTATAGTTCTGGTTCAGCTGGCTCGCGCTTTATCCATTTTCTGGCATAGTCTTCAACTGCATCCATCAGTAACCTGAAGTTCTTGTTCCTGTTGATGGACTGGGGAATTTTATATTTTGGTCCCTTGGCTAACAACTCTCTTAGTTTTTCATTGGTAACGATGCCAAGGTCGCCAGTAATAACATGACCAGTTGGACTATAATTTTTGACGATACACATGAGCAGTCCGAAGGTTTGGATTTCACATCTTTGAGGTTAAAGGCCTCTAAAACCCTCTTGTGGTTGAAAATCTTGGATGCAATAGGCTTGGTGTAAGTATATGAAATTACAGGTGTAGATTTATTTTTGAAGAAATCAGGTATAGTTTTTAGTACAGATTTCTGGTGGAAAATATTGCTAATATTGATAGCATTTAAACCTTTATTGGCGAATTAAAAAAATACGTTTTTCCTAATCTTTGGAAGTAGTGGATACGGGTTTGAATAGTCTATGGTTAGCAATGTCCATGATTATTGCATCTAATCTATACAAAACAGAATTAGAATCAATAACGGAAGTATTTTGTGGGCCTCTTGGAATAGTAAATAAAGTTTAGATAATGGAGTGGAGTATAATTTAGTTCTGATATGGTAAATTCCTAAAGGTTTTTGAACAGACGATAACAGACTATCAATTGTCACGGTGTGAACAGCGGGTAGTGTATAATTTCTGTGACCGTGACTTCTATTTCGTCGAGCAGAAGTGTTAAATAATTGTAATGTATTGACAGTACTACACCTGGGACTAGACAAAATACCTACACCATCAATTTTGTCAGTGCATCCATATGGAATGGTTGTTCCCAACTCTCTAATCCAAAAGTCTTCTCTTTGTTACCGATATGGTGTGCTCGATAGTTATCAAAGGTACCAGGATTATAATTTAATACGCCAGACGCGCGTTTCGTCTACATAAAACTCATCAGTGACGCTCAAATCAAAATAGTTATAATGCCAAACAAGTACAAAGTTGAAGAGCATTGAGGACCCAAAATCCAAAAGTTGTGCCAAATAAGGCTAAGGTCATCTATTCCTGGGATAGAAAATCCTTAGTTTGTCGGAAAATTTAAAGTTTTGTAACAGGAAATTTATATAAATGACCATATAATTGATATTCATGTCAACACCGAAGTGCTGACTACTGGGCTGGTGATACCCTCGGGGACGAAACGTCCACCAGCAGTGGCATCGACCCAGTGGTGTAATTAGTTATCAAAGGTACCAGGATTATAATTTAATACGCCAGACGCGCGTTTCGTCTACGTCAATATTGGGTTATTTGTTGAATGATAAATTTTCTCTATAATTCGGAATTTCATCGAAACAATAGAATGGTCAGGCTGATTAAAATATTTATATAGAAATTTGTTGTTATTAGGATCATTAACATTAGACCGATGGTCATTCATTCTAAAATTGAGTCTTTGTCGAGTTTCTCCAACATAGATCAGTCCACAAAGAGCACATTCAATTCCGTACACATTATTGAAGCAGTATAATTTAAATTCTCATGCCTGTGTGTATTGTAACTTTTGGTGGTCAAGTTACTTTGAAATATATATACACTATATGTGTTCGATAACTCATCTTATATAATAATTATACAAAAGTTAAGTCACGTCTTCTTACCCTTTATCATGAATTAGTTTGTTTAAAATTTGTAATTAGGTACAATGTATGTGTCTAATCAAAATATGAGTAAAGTCATGAATTAATCATAAAAATTAGTCGACAATAATGAGGTTCTCCAGAGGTGGTCTTTGATTCTTCTCAAGATGGACTTATGTTGAATGAGGTACAGACCTAAATAGATTATTTTGTCCGGGTAATAAAAGTAAGAGTGTGGATCCGATCAGATGAAAACATGAAAAAATGTGACTTATCATAATTAGAAAAGCTGAATTTTTTGAAACAAAAAATAGCTTACTGTAAACGCTCAAATATCATCAAAAAGTTTATGGAATTGTGCACGAGGTAGCTGTTAACAAAACGAACTGTATGATTCATATAGTTCTTTTTTATATGGCCAAACTGTGTATAAACAGTAATTTTGCTAGAAGTAACATATAAATAGCACTCATGAATTCAAGCTTCGAATGCCGCCCCAATGGTTTGTACTCAAATAAATTCTTTTCCAAGGAAAAGTGATTAACCACATTTTTTATTGTTCCCTTGGTATCTTGTTTAACAAAGTTTCTTTCTATAAATTAGAAAAAACAAAAGAATTTAATCCCAAAGTATTTTTTGAGGAACTTCAATGTCTACACACACTTGATAGTTTTTTTAAATCCCTCTGGTAGACTATCAGTCCCTGAAGGTATCATCAGCTCAGTAGTCTGTACTTCAGTACTGTCATTATTTATAACAACCTTTCTAAAATTTTTGTTTATAGATATTGAAATTATAAAGAAACTAAGGAGGCAAAGTTGACCTTAGATGGATTTGGCTATTTTCATGTCCTTTTGTATCATTAAGCTCTTTAACTCTTTCGGTTCTTCAACATATTTGGCTTTCAAATATTTGGCTTTGAGTGTCCCTGATGAGGGTAAATCTACAAAGCGCTTCGGACGCATGAAATTTATGTCGTGTTGTTTTTTTAAATCGATCTTCTAGGCATAATTGGCGGTAGGCTTGGTGTAAGTATATGAAATTACAGGTGTAGATTTATTTTGAAGAAATCAGGTATAGTTTTAGTACAGATTTCTGGTGGAAAATATTGCTAATATTGATAGCATTTAAACCTTTATTGGCGAATTAAAAAAATACGTTTTTCCTAATCTTTGGAAGTAGTGGATACGGGTTTGAATAGTCTATGGTTAGCAATGTCCATGATTATTGCATCTAATCTATACAAAACAGAATTAGAATCAATAACGGAAGTATTTTGTGGGCCTCTTGGAATAGTAAATAAAGTTTAGATAATGGAGTGGAGTATAATTTAGTTCTGATATGGTAAATTCCTAAAGGTTTTTGAACAGACGATAACAGACTATCAATTGTCACGGTGTGAACAGCGGGTAGTGTATAATTTCTGTGACCGTGACTTCTATTTCGTCGAGCAGAAGTGTTAAATAATTGTAATGTATTGACAGTACTACACCTGGGACTAGACAAAATACCTACACCATCAATTTTGTCAGTGCATCCATATGGAATGGTTGTTCCCAACTCTAATCCAAAAGTCTTCTCTTTGTTACCGATATGGTGTGCTCGATAGTTATCAAAGGTACCAGGATTATAATTTAATACGCCAGACGCGCGTTTCGTCTACATAAAACTCATCAGTGACGCTCAAATCAAAATAGTTATAATGCCAAACAAGTACAAAGTTGAAGAGCATTGAGGACCCAAAATCCAAAAGTTGTGCCAAATAAGGCTAAGGTCATCTATTCCTGGGATAAGAAAATCCTTAGTTTGTCGGAAAATTTAAAGTTTTGTAACAGGAAATTTATATAAATGACCATATAATTGATATTCATGTCAACACCGAAGTGCTGACTACTGGGCTGGTGATACCCTCGGGGACGAAACGTCCACCAGCAGTGGCATCGACCCAGTGGTGTAATTAGTTATCAAAGGTACCAGGATTATAATTTAATACGTCAGACGCGCGTTTCGTCTACGTCAATATTGGGTCATTTGTTGAATGATAAATTTTCTCTATAATTCGGAATTTCATCGAAACAATAGAATGGTCAGGCTGATTAAAATATTTATATAGAAATTTGTTGTTATTAGGATCATTAACATTAGACCGATGGTCATTCATTCTAAAATTGAGTCTTTGTCGAGTTTCTCCAACATAGATCAGTCCACAAAGAGCACATTCAATTCCGTACACAATATTGGAAGCAGTATAATTTAAATTCTCATGCCTGTGTGTATTGTAACTTTTGGTGGTCAAGTTACTTTGAAATATATATACACTATATGTGTTCGATAACTCATCTTATATAATAATTATACAAAAGTTAAGTCACGTCTTCTTACCCTTTATCATGAATTAGTTTGTTTAAAATTTGTAATTAGGTACAATGTATGTGTCTAATCAAAATATGAGTAAAGTCATGAATTAATCATAAAAATTAGTCGACAATAATGAGGTTCTCCAGAGGTGGTCTTTTGTTCTTCTCAAGATGGACTTATGTTGAATGAGGTACAGACCTAAATAGATTATTTTGTCCGGGTAATAAAAGTAAGAGTGTGGATCCGATCAGATGAAAACTTGACGAAGATGTGACTTTTCATAATTAGACAAGCTGAATTTTTTGAAACAAAAAATAGCTTACTGTAAACGCTCAAATATCATCAAAAAGTTTATGGAATTGTGCACGAGGTAGCTGTTAACAAAACGAACTGTATGATTCATATAGTTCTTTTTTATATGGCCAAACTGTGTATAAACAGTAATTTTGCTAGAAGTAACATATAAATAGCACTCATGAATTCAAGCTTCGAATGCCGCCCCAATGGTTTGTACTCAAATAAATTCTTTTCCAAGGAAAAGTGATTAACCACATTTTTATTGTTCCTTGGTATCTTGTTTAACAAAGTTTCTTTCTATAAATTAGAAAAACAAAAGAATTTAATCCCAAAGTATTTTTGAGGAACTTCAATGTCTACACACACTTGATAGTTTTTAAATCCTCTGGTAGACTATCAGTCCCTGAAGGTATCATCAGCTCAGTAGTCTGTACTTCAGTACTGTCATTATTTATAACAACCTTTCTAAAATTTCTGTTTATAGATATTGAAATTATAAAGAAACTAAGGAGGCAAAGTTGACCTTAGATGGATTTGGCTATTTTCATGTCCTTTTGTATCATTAAGCTCTTTAACTCTTTCGGTTCTTCAACATATTTGGCTTTCAAATATTTGGCTTTGAGTGTCCCTGATGAGGGTAAATCTACAAAAGCGCTTCGGACGCATGAAATTTATGTCGTGTTGTTTTTTTTTAAATCGATCTTCTAGGCATAATTGGCGGTTCACTTTCGAACAAAATTGTTGGTATGTACTAGGTTAACGGAAGCCAAACCTCCAACTGCTTAAAGAGCCATTTCTGCTACAATGTTTATTCTTTAGTCCATGTCCAAGATATGAGTCTGTCATATACACCACCAAATTTTAATGCAATCAATACTTATTACCAATAAACCGGTAAAGCAATCTATCGTTTCAAGTTGTCTTGTTTGGTAGTTCTAGGAAATATATATTATTAATTTTAGGACACTCAAGAAGAATGGAGGAATGTATTTTACGTCTGTGCAGGATTTTGTCTGTTTGGGACAATTATATATGGATCTTTTGCAAGAGGAGAAGTTCAGACATGGGCAAAAGACGCGAAAGACGACGAGTCAAGAAAAGATCATTTAACAGAACCTTGACGTATGAAAGAAACAAATAAAATTTTCTCCAGAAATAATACTTTTTATATTGCTAAACGAAAAGCAATATTTATATATTGATAACAATTCAAATGTGGACTGCTCCATTCGGTTTTATTTTTGAAAGTCTCATAAACAAATAAATATTACATGGCTTTTATAACTTTTCTTCTCATGATTGTTAATCAAATTATCGAAGTAATTACTTTTTATTAATTTTCTTATAATGATTTGTTTTATCACATTATCGAAGTAGTTTTGAAAGAAGTTCATCAAACTTCATCAATTACAATAAGGACGGAGATACCTATGGGTGACAAAAAACGTGATACGAAACGAAACAAATAATAGCATTGACAAAAAGGTCTATAGTTTTCAACATATTCTAAAAATGAAGCAAAATGCATGTACTCAACCAAAAATCGTGGATAATCAGACTCTTTAAAGAGTCATTTTTGGTTCATATAACCAAACGAAATAAATTTTATCTCGAGTTTTCACAATGAATATGTAATTATGAGTTTCAAGCCTGTTTCTTTTTTGTCCAAAATCACTGCCGCAGCTATGTACGTAGACGTTTTTTTTTTATCAAAACATGAATGGGAAAAACGAAATATAAGTTGGAAAGCAAATTATATATAATAATAATAATACAGATAATTAGCTTCCGAGATGACAGGATATACAAGTGCAAATAAATCCTTGCGTAGTTATAGTAGACAAAAATAAAACATATCGATTATGGTGTTCTTGTTAATGGCTGTCTCTGTTTACGACTTGTGACCAAATAGAAATGGTATCAACTTAGACGGAAACAGAACTATTTTAGTCTCAGTGTGATTTATGTCATTCACCCGTTGACAAAGAGATATAGTAGTAAACAATTCTCCATCCTTCATCTGATATTAGTGCTATTGGGTGACTATTTTAGCGAGGACTCGTTGACTTTTTCCCCCGTTTTTGTTTTGCCAAGTGTTTCTTGATTGATATGCCTTTCTTTAGAGTCTCTTAAAGGATACTTCCATGCTTAAATGAAGGCTGAATGCCATTAAATATTTGTGAAATCAAAGAATTATTGATCATAAAAAAAACTAAGATAATTTTCTTGTCAATATAAATGCATACAAAAATATCTACGGTTGGTTGTTTTTTTTTTTTTTTTCAATTTCGATTTAATATTCTTCACGCAAAACATAGTCGATTGTAAAAGAAAACAAATGGGAGTCCATGTGCTTATTATTAAGTTATAAATAGTTTTTTTAAATAATTGCGATACCATTTCTGTTTTTTTTTTTTTTTTTGCGCTAAAGTACGTCGCAGTGCAGTTATTCTAGCCGTACATCAAAACAAGAAACGTATTACTTTTAAATACAAATTTATTGATATTAGAAAAGAAATGTAGTCTTCATTTACCTCGAACTTTATTGCCTCGCAGAAGATTACAAGTCCTAAAATAATCCATCATCTTCGTTTTTCTTCGGAATACTTTCAAATCCACATAACTGATTGAGTCTTTCTGTGAATTTGTATTCTTTGTATTAGCAATGTTGCAAAAATATCGCGTTAAATTAAGATGCATTATTATTTACCTTTGCTACTGTATCGTATGTCCTAAAGAACGGCATGGCCATTTTGTTTTTCTGTAACTGTCAAAGAGTATAAATCACAATTTTATAAAAATCTAGCGGTATTTTTTCATAGGAGTCTACATGGGCTTTTTTCTTTACAATTTAACATATATCCATATAACTTCAATGTAATTAGCCGCTACACATGCTGATGAAAAAAATTTTGATCAATTATTGTGAAACTTGACATGTTTTTAGAAAATATTTTATCGCAGAAGATACCTCACTTAAATAAGGTAGTTATCTTTGTTTTGGTTAAGAATGTCATTCTATCATATTTTTGGATACAATTCATAATTGTCCAATATTTATCAAGATTTCAACTAAAATTTCATACAAAAAAAAAAAAAAAACAACCTGATGATTCCAAGGGTATTCAAAAACCAAAGTCGAAAATACTATCGCCTATAAAACAAAAGACGAACAGACAGTTTACAGAATACGAAACACTACACAGAAAACAATAGACTGAGCAACTTGCAACACGAACTTAAAACAGGGGATGATGTCAGAAAATTATTATTATTAACTTAATTATGGAAAGCAAAAAATATTAAGATATAACAATATATGCATTTTACGACTACCACCTAATGAGACTGATGACATTATTTTTACTTGTTAGGAGAAAATAGCGAATCACTTCAATATGAATAAAACTTGTGGGTTAGCACATAGAATAAACCCAACTGCACAATGGTAATCTTGTAGTCACCACAAGGAATTCACTGAAAGATGAAATATATACAAACTGTTATGTTCGAAATAGAACAAAGTTTATAAACGCCACGTTGTCTAAATGGCTGTCATCAAGATATTACTCAAGAAAACCATACACGAATGTTCTTACTTTTGGCTGGTGTATAGATTTGTAACGAGAATAAAGTATTTTTTAGATATCTTCTATATTATAAACTGGAACAGCTGGTGAGGCACCATCAGAGCCCATGGACAACAAGATAACCAACTGGCTTTAGATAGACATGATCGCCTCGCACGTTGGACAACAGGATTGATCGCCTCGACGTTTTCCTCCTGACGTAAAACTATTGCTGTGCGGAAAGTCATTGACCTATAGTATTATAAAGTTCATTTGTCGTTTTCACCAGTACCTTTGTATTTACAAAAAACATAACAATTTCCCAAATTTTCTGGAAACTGTCGAGACAAATTCTAAGTTGTCATTGTCGCCACGTTAGAAATCTTATTACTAGTATTCTACTACAAATGGAGAAATTAATATAACTATTATGTAATTTTCATCGGTTCATTTTCATCATTGTGTAACTTTCTTTCTGTGATTTCCCTCTTATTCTATAAGTTAATTCAAGATAATTACGGTTAGGTGGATATCAAACATTAACAAAGTGCAATTAGACTTACATTTGTATTTCATAAAGTTTTCTATTGACAAGATATGTCATATAGATCTTTAACCCAATACGAATGTTTTAAATGAAGACAAGTTATGTTAATAAGATAAGTGAAATAGTATATCTTACAGATTTTATAATAGCTAAACTCAATAAAAAAATATTCAAAAATATTCACCTAAGATATAGAAATTGAGTATTTTATATAACATGTTTCCAATGTAATGACATGAAATCAAGCGCTTCGGCCCGTAAACAATCGAAAGTAAATGCCTTCAATTGTAGACCAAAGCTAATTATAAATACTCTTACTTTAGTATGTTGACCTTAAACCAGTGATAACAGAATTCCTAATGTGATTTTTTTAAACACATTCAACACCAATATATAGACGCACTAATAGATTCATCCCTGTCCGCACATCATTTAATAACCAAAGATAACTACAGGTTTACTGACAGTGTATAGTTTCGATTATGGGCACTATACCAATTAAAGTCGTTGATTGAATCATTGTTGCTGCTGGGAATATTTTACGCATACTTAGGACTAATAAGTCGTTGCAATATTGAAATAAAACTTGATCTCAAAATAAAATTTTACTATACATAATTTTTGGCAACAGGTTATGTTACAGAAAACATCACTGCCGTCATTGACGCCATAATTATGCTTAACTATCAGAGCAGTGCGCATGGCATACTATGTGAATCAGGGGTATGGAAATGCTATGCCCGACTCGCCCGACTCGTACATTTGAACACCCGGACAAGTGACTTTTTTGCCTGGGTTGCCCGTGGACAAGTAAAAATAGAACGGCATGGCCATTTTGTTTTCTGTAACTGTCAAAGAGTATAAATCACAATTTTATAAAAATCTAGCGGTATTTTTCATAGGAGTCTACATGAGATTTTTCTTTACAATTTAACATATATCCATATAACTTCAATGTAATTAGCCGCTACACATGCTGATGAAAAAAAATTGATCAATTATTGTGAAACTTGACATGTTTTTAGAAAATATTTTATCGCAGAAGATACCTCACTTAAATAAGGTAGTTATCTTTGTTTTGGTTAAGAATGTCATTCTATAATATTTTTGGATACAATTCATAATTGTCCAATATTTATCAAGATTTCAACTAAAATTTCATACAAAAAAAAAACAGCCTGATGATTCCAAGGGTATTCAAAAACCAAAGTCGAAAAAAAAACAATCATAACCTATACTATGGCCTATAAAACAGATATAAAACAGGATACGAAAAACTACACAGAAAACAATAGACTGAGCAACTTGCAACACGAACTTAAAACAGGGGATGATGTCAGAAAATTATTATTATTAACTTAATTATGGAAAGCAAAAATATTAAGATATAACAATATATGCATTTTACGACTACCACCTAATGAGACTGATGACATTATTTTTACTTGTTAGGACAAAATAGCGAATCACTTCAATATGAATAAAACTTGTGGGTTAGCACATAGAATAAACCCAACTGCACAATGGTAATCTTGTAGTCACCACAAGGAATTCACTGAAAGATGAAATATATACAAACTGTTATGTTCGAAATAGAACAAAGTTTATAAACGCCACGTTGTCTAAATGGCTGTCATCAAGATATTACTCAAGAAAACCATACACGAATGTTCTTACTTTTGGCTGGTGTATAGATTTGTAACGAGAATAAAGTATTTTTTAGATATCTTCTATATTATAAACTGGAACAGCTGGTGAGGCACCCAGAGCCAAACGTTGTAACCAACTGGCTTTATGGACAACAAGATAACAGGATAACAGAGGCATGATCGCCTCGACGTTTTCCCGTCCTGACGTAAAACTATTGCTGTGCGGAAAGTCATTGACCTATAGTATTATAAAGTTCATTTGTCGTTTTCACCAGTACCTTTGTATTTACAAAAAACATAACAATTTCCCAAATTTTCTGAAACTGTCGAGACAAATTCTAAGTTGTCATTGTCGCCACGTTAGAAATCTTATTACTAGTATTCTACTACAAATGGAGAAATTAATATAACTATTATGTAATTTTCATCGGTTCATTTTCATCATTGTGTAACTTTCCTTCTGTGATTTCCCTCTTATTCTATAAGTTAATTCAAGATAATTACAGTTAGGTGGATATCAAACATTGACAAAGTGCAATTAGACTTACATTTGTATTTCATAAAGTTTTTCTATTGACAAGATATGTCATATAGATCTTTAACCCAATACGAATGTTTTAAATGAAGACAAGTTATGTTAATAAGATAAGTGAAATAGTATATCTTACAGATTTTATAATAGCTAAACTCAATAAAAAAATATTCAAAAATATTCACCTAAGATATAGAAATGGAGTATTTTATATAACATGTTTCCAATGTAATGACATGAAATCAAGCGCTTCGGCCCGTAAACAATCGAAAGTAAATGCCGTCAATCGTAGACCAAAGCTAATTATAAATACTCTTACTTTAGTATGTTGACCTTAAACCAGTGATAACAGAATTCCTAATGTGATTTTTTTAAACACATTCAACACCAATATATAGACGCACTAATAGATTCATCCCTGTCCGCACATCATTTAATAACCAAAGATAACTACAGGTTTACTGACAGTGTATAGTTTCGATTATGGGCACTATACCAATTAAAGTCGTTGATTGAATCATTGTTGCTGCTGGGAATATTTTTACGCATACTTAGGACTAATAAGTCGTTGCAATATTGAAATAAAACTTGATCTCAAAATAAAATTTTACTATACATAATTTTTGGCAACAGGTTATGTTACAGAAAACATCACTGCCGTCATTGACGCCATAATTATGCTTAACTATCAGAGCAGTGCGCATGGCATACTATGTGAATCAGGGGTGTGGAAATGCTATGCCCGACTCGCCCGACTCGTACATTTGAACACCCGGACAAGTGACTTTTTTTGCCTGGGTTGCCCGTGGACAAGTAAAAAATTATAGTTGACAAATTTCAATTCAAACAAAATATATAATTATTTTCAAAACTTAAAAAGATGTTTAATTTTATGTAAAAGTAACCAATGATACACAAGTAAAACACATATATTTAAGTCAAAACATCAATGTTCATGACGATAAATATTAAATAACACCGGAAATAGATCGATAACCTAAATAAAAAAAATAAGTATGCGAACCCGGGTCTCGTAAACATTGCGTTGTCTTTGTCCATTGACCCGGGATCGTCGATTAGGTTTTATCCATCATTTAACGGAAGTGTCATTTACCTTTTGTATCAAGATGGATAAATACTTAATAAAACCACCGGGCAATCAAGACAAAAAGAGCAACGAGTCGAATAGAAAACGTAAAACGCAGGCGGAGAAGGACAAGGAGTATGAAAAAAAACGGAAGCGAGAATTTCAGACATCGTGGTTATCAGAGTTCCCCTGGCTCTCTACGGAAGAAAATACGGAAAATAAATTGAATTTTTGTATGATATGCAGAAAACATCCAACCCTTGCCGATCAAAAGTCCACCTTATTTGTTGGGAAAGTGGTAGATAGAAGGGACACCTTAACTGCCCATCAACTTTCAGCAAAACACCAAGCATGTCAGTTAAGAGAAACAAATAAAATAAAACGGGTTTCGGGGGAAATGGACAAGGCTTTAGCTAAGGTCAATCAGTCTGAGGTTGATAGGTATGAAAAACTCTTTAATACAGCATATTCAGTTGTCAAAAACAATCGACCATTTTCTGACTACAGTTTTATATGTGACATTCAAATAAAAAATGGGATTCAACTAGGCAAGGACCATCTTGGACGGGATGCCTGTGTTGATTTCTTGAAAGCCATGTCTGGAGTTCTTTCAGACAAAACAAAAGAACATATGAAGTTGGTAAGATTCATATCCATTATGTCAGACGGAAGCACTGACTCATCAGTAACAGAACAAGAAAGTGTTCTTATCAGATATGTCCACCCTGAGACACACGAACCAGTTACTACACTTGCTAGTATAGAAAATCTAGAAAATGCAACTGCAGATGGTGTATATGCTGCAATAAAGTCAGGTGTGTTAAAGTGTGGCATAACTTTGGGTAATAATGAGGTTGAAGGTCAGCCAACAATTGTCTGTGTTAACATGGATGGTGCAGCTGTCAATATGGGGGCTAAAAATGGTGTTGCCAAACAGATAAATGACCAGGTTAACAACAAAGTAATTGTTATGCACTGTGTTGCCCATAAACTGGAACTTGGAATTTTGGATGCGGTTAAGGATGTTGTATATTTGAAAAAATTTGAAGATGAATTGAAACGTATCTGTAAATTTTATTCCTTTAGTCCAAAACGAAGAGTTGAGCTTAAAAACTTAGCCAAAATTTTTGATGAAGACTTGTTGATGCATACAGAAATAAAAGCTGTCAGATGGGTAAGCTCAAAAAGCAGGGCTCTTAAAGCTGTTTGCCAAGATTTACATATTACAGCCTCACACATGGAGGAAATTTTGAATAAATCTAAACGTGCTGATGAAGTTGGGCAGGCAAAGGCTATTCTTGGTGATCTAACACAGGTTAAATTTGTAAAATATATTCATCTCATGCTTGATGTTTTGGGTGCAATATCTGCAACTTCAAAGTTGTTTCAGGTCAAGGATTTGATGATTTTTGAAGTTAAGGCAGCTATGGATACTCTATTTTCCAAGATCCATGCTATGAGACAGGAACCTGGTGAAAATCTTTCTGTATTTTACGAGAAATATGATGTTGAAACTAAAATGTTTGACGGCAGACTTGCACTTAAGGGGAACATGATTCCTTTCAAAGATGACAAAGATGTTTCCACACTTTTGGAAAAAATTGGAAATTATGTTCTGAAAAGATTTTCTGATTTTGATATCCCCTCTATCCCATTTTAAAGTTTTTGATTTTTGGGCATGGCCTCACAGATTGACAGAACTCAGTTTATTTGGTAATTCAGACATTAAAGCTCTATGTCAACTTTTCAGTGGTGCAATGTCTGAGGATGAATCAAAAAGGCACAAGAAGAATGGCAAACATTAAAAGTACAGGTTTCGTTTCAGAAAGATAACCACCCACTCATTGTTTATTGTGACCTTTTGAAAAGGCAGCAAGATGACTCCCTTAAAAATATTAAAGTTCTCATTGAAATAATGCTGACCATATCTTCCTCATCTGCAGCATGTGAAAGAGTTTTTCTCAAATGAACATTATTAAAAGTCCTCTGAGAAGCAAATTAACACAGGAAAATCTACAAAATCAAATGCAAGTTGTAGTAAATGGTGTCAGTGTAAAGGAATTTGATCCCAGACCATCAGTTATTTATTGGTTAAATTCAGGTAACAGACATATAACTCACAAACAGCCTGTTAAAACAACTGTTGAAGCTGTTGCAACTCACTCTGGGGATAGAGATGTAACAAATGTTAGGCCACTTTTGCAGGACTTAGTTAAGTCACTTGGTGGGGAAGAAGCTGCACGAGCCAAACTTAAAGAAATGGCTAATGAACAATCTGGGTCAGATCAGTGTAGATTGATGTAAAAAGGCTTTGGACTCTTTGAAAAACAAACTAGAAATTTCTTTGACATTTTAGTTTATTCAATAAAACTGGTTGTTTTATCTCAAATAACATTTTATTAAGTGTATGATAATAACAATTAACATGATTAAAATTCAATAGTTAATCTATTATTTAGTTTTCACTTCTTCACTCACTGCCCTCAAAATTCAGTATATGTACCTACTTGCTAGAATTTTTCAATAAAGACTGCAAAATTGTCCTCTAGATGTCATTTTATGTGGTTAGTTTGCTGTTGGGTTTCAGTCTCATTGATGTTAACCCATAACCTCCTTTATTTATATGCATGAACAAAATCAAAGTCAATCATCATTTATATTGTGATGCAAAACAGTGCTAAGAACCATGCAAGCTTTATACAGTAAAATACTTCAATATTTATTAGGACTTTCAGGGCAAGTAACTTTTTTTCCGGACAAGTAAAATTTACAGTTTTACTTGCCCTGGGACAAGTGCTCACAACAAATATTTCCACAACCCTGTGAATGCATGAGGATATTTTTTCTTGTGGCATGCAATTCACCGAGTTCTATCATATTGCAAATTAAGAACAAAACCTAACTATATGCCACCCGCACTTGATACGAAAGCGCGAGTAAGCATAATTGCCGTAAAACTGTGCCTGAGCTATCTACATATCTTTGTCAGAAATGTGTCACCATTGGGGTATGTGCATACACATGTTGTGTACAACTACCATGTCTACCTGTCCAAGAGTACTTTAGCAACCAGTTCTAGAGCGGTTCAGCCTAACTTGATTTTCCATGTGGCACTTAATAAGAATAGATCTTGGTGGTCATATACCGACGTGAAAAGTGCAGCTGAGCAATCAAGATGAGAGCTATTCCTTGTTGAAGGTACGAAAGCTCCCTATCTTCTAAGGAAATTTTGGGAACGATACTTATATTGAAAAATTATATTATCATTACCAAAAACGAAATATGTAACGTAATGACGCTTGATCAAGTAACCTTATCGATTATCCTCAAAACTGAAGATGATGTGCCTCTCAAAGCCTTGTGTCTTGTGACAGAATTTGATATTTGATCTAGAGAAACATTTCTATCTGTATATGAAATCCTAACCATAATATTAAAATCAGGAAATAGACACAAGGCCATAGGACGAGTGACATGCTGCAAAGAAATAACTGATTCATATTACATAGGGTAAGTGATAGAAAATTAGTATTCGAATGTTTAAGCATTGTTCTATCCTTCAAATTGAGATTAAATCCCAATATCATCTAAGACCCCTCCCCCCCCTTTTTCAAAAATTGAGTCTGATAACCATGGTCCCAGCGTTAGTTTCATACCGTCTTCAATCCTTTTGAAGATGCATTGTTTGTTAAGAATAATTTCAAGTAGTCGTCATTGCAAAATTTCTCTAAATAGGATGAAATGGACTCGCGGCTGGACACAGCATTCAATTATTGTAGTTGAAACAATGTACAGACAAAAATCATTATATATCTATATAAGAATTATGCCCGTGTCATAAACACGGTGAAAAGCAAGCCATCATCATTGTTTTGTGTATATATAAACTGTAATGCATATGTATACTGTCAGCAAAAGAATTTGTGAATTGTCGACTTCATGTGATTGTATTTTATTATGATCTCTTGAAAGACTTCAATTTTTGGAGCTTCTTACATAAGACACTATCATATCAGATTATATGTCTTGTGAATATTTGAATGATATCATTGTTAGTTTATTACACATTGTGATTTTCTAATTCAAAACACCATTAAGGGGCCAAATGGTATTTTTTCCTTTATATTTGAACACTGAAAATATTGAGAAAAACAATTCTTTGGAAGGAGCTAATTTAAAAATAAAACGTTAAAACGAATAGTCTCTTTTCACTTCATCCGATTGTAGGAAATCTTTCTAATTGCTGTAGTGGAAAACAATACGATATAAAGATGATGAAAAAGAGGCCCTATCACACGTTTGTCTTTATCCAAGACGTATTTTATTAAAAAAAAGAAATGAAGTTTTGCCTTTAAATGGGGCAGGGTGTTTGAAGCATTTTCTTTTTCTTAATTTCTGGTAAATCAAAATTAAGGAGTGGCTCGAGCAGTCGTAAACAGACTCTTCAAAAGTAACTCTTGGTTTAAATACCGATAAGAAGTTGATGTTGTCTCAATTTTTTCAATAAATATGCACTACGTGTAAGTAGGTGTCAATTTCATTCCTATTTTGGTTTTTAAATCAACGTTTAAAATTATGCAGTAATTACCGTATGTCACTATTTTATGGAACTTTTTTTTGAAAGGTTGAAAGTACTGAAATGAAGGGAAATTATTATATTCTGTCCAAACGAACTATCAAGTTGCATTTAAAATGAAACAGTAACGGAATCATACTTCAAATTTGATATCAGTACTGAGTTATGACTCATATGGATCTTTTTTTTTTATTTATTGCGAATAAGTTCACTTTTCAACCTGCAGAATGTACGTTATTTTTTTCAAATCATACGTGGACAAATACTCAAATATTACGTTGAAAAGTCAATTAGATATAATATTTATACAGATAATGAGTTTCCGAGATGATAGGTTTTACAAGTACAAAAATATCCTTATTAGTAGACAAACATAAAATATATCGCTTGAGGTCTTCTTGTTAATAGACATGATAGTTTCTCTGTTTTCAACTTGTGACCAAATTGCAATGGTGTCAACTCAGTTTTAAAAAAACGAATTATGTTTAGTCTTTGTGTTGCTTATTTCATTCACTTGTTGATAAAATGATATAGTAATCAATTTTCCATCCTTCATCTGAAATAAGTGCTATTGGATGACTTTTTTAACACAGAACTCGTTGACTTGTAACTGTTTAACTATCCACATCATTCAAAAAACAAACAGTGATCTATTCTAATCACTCATGTTTTATCATATAGATACTATTGACATGTTTGAGTTTTTTATCAATGTGTCATACGATGTTGAAAGTCGAAATCATACTTACTGAATTTTGTACTATTTGGCTTGATGCTTAAAACGTTCTACGTCTCTGACTTCCAAAACTTTTGAAATTATGCCTACCCGAAGAACCAGTGTCTAGTGAACTGAATTCGGTGTTATGCCTATATATGTATATTACAGAGTCAGTTCTGCTTATTGATGCGTTTGTCATAAATATAACATATACAATACTTTGTCAAAATGATTTAAAAAAAACTCATGAAAGATACCAAGCTTAAAGCCTGATGAGATTTTTTCGAAAATTTTTTCCAATATGTATGAAAGAAAATTTGGCTTTCTGAATAGTATTTGAAAATAAATGCATTGTTGTTAATTCGTCAAGGGTCCGTAACGAAGCCCGTATACATAGATACATCACATAAACAAAATGTATACATGTATATTTAGTGGATAAGTTTCTCATTTGCAATCATACAATTAAAAAAAATTAATGGTAGCCGTAGATTTGTTTTCATTTAACCATGGGTTAGGCATTTATAATCGATTGTTTTATCCCGAGCGTTAGCAAGGGCTAAAATACGAATATATATGCCCAACCCATGGTAAAATGAAAACAAATCTTTGACAAAACTACGGCTGTCATGAATTATTTCGATTCTAATAGTACAAAATACTGTTGTTTTTTTTTTCAATCGGGAAAGCCCTATTAGATAATGTTTTGGCTGTTCCGTTTCACCTCCAGATAATGATACTAATAATTTTAATATTATATTATTCAATAATAAATAAAAAACTCACATTTTCCAATTTTTTACCTAAAATGTTCTTTTTATCTAATTGTATTACATTCTGAGGCGTACAAGAAGCCTGGTGTTTACATTTCACGCCGGAAGCTGGTTAGTTGTCAAAGACGCTGATTTTTTTCTTTTTATGAATTTTACATAGAAACAATAAGTGAAATGGACTGATTTGTTTATTTTGGATTAGAATATATATAACTGTATTGTATTTGAAGCATGTCCTACATAAAACGTATTTTTACTGCTGCAAATTAAGTTTATCTGGTCTTATAAATAAGGTGGGCGTAACGCGAAAAAGCCAATTTTGTGTATTAATGCGTTTGCGCTAAAGGTAGATATACTGTGATATACTGGCTGACGATATATAGGTCGTCATATTAGAATACATTGTATATCCTTATTGTATATCAAATACATTAAATGATAATTTTCAGAACGATATGGCCAGTTTTAGCTGTTACTGTTTGAATTAAGGAGTACAAATCAAAAGTTGATAAAACCAAATGATATTTATTATTAAAGAGTCTAATTGATATTTTTAAAATTCCTATCAAAGGAAATAATACCCTATAGGATTTCAAGACTGTTTTAAATCGTAATGCCATAAATGCCGAACCAGGCGTGCTATATCGACATTTTTTTATTGTTTTACCAATCCCCAGAGGTATATTATTGCTAAGTTTGATGACTCTACCTTTAAAAAATATGGTTCCAATTTGCACTCATGAGAAGTGCTAATTAATCCAAGGAACTATTTGTATTACTAAATAAATATACATAAAACCTAAATGCCATAATCCGCTTAATATGTCGTTGAAGACAATTCTGATAAATTATTGTGAATTTTACATGCTTTTAGAAAATTTTTCGAAAAAAAATCCTTAATCAAAATTAGATAGTTGGTAAATGAAAGATTTAACACATTTTAATTCTTGTATAAAACATGTATTTTGTTGAAGAATGTCCTTCTATAAAATTTTCTGATAAAAAACGTAATTTTTAGTATACTGTTGTTTGTCTTTTGATTTTTTTTTTTTTTTTTTTACCATGGTAATGTCAGTTTGTTAATGAGTTTTAGTATTCCTTTAATATATTTCGCCTCTCTTTTTAAAAAAAATATATTTTTAAAATTTAAAGCAATCTTTATAAAAAAAAGATTTATGAAACCAAAGTGCAAGTCGAAAAAAACAACCGTACCATGCATAAGGCCAAAAAGGAAAAAAAACGAAAAGACAGCAACAGAATACGTAATACTCCACAGAAAACTATAGATTGATCAATAACCTAACCATGAACAGTAGAGATGTTAGGTGCTAGAGACGGATAAGCTGCTCCTGTCCATTAGTGTCACGCTTCATGCTGTGTATGGCAAGTAAACATTTCTGTGATAAGTCTAAATCGACAATCGAGTTAAAGAGGACAGAATTGTCGTTTCCACAATGGTCGATATCCGAGTTAAATGTTCATCAGTAAGACACAATGATAATGAAAACTCATAGCACTCACTAACATCGTATTTTAGCTGACCTGTCCATAAGGGCAAAGTAAGATCCTCTCATCCTTTGACGTCCATTGTCATCGTCCGTTAACTTTTACAACTCCTCCTCTGAAACTACTAAATCAAATTAAACCAAACTAGGCCAATTGAGATTTCCAGTTTAACAAATGTGTCCGATGACCCTGCCTGCCAATCAACATGGCCGACATGACTAAAATTTGAATATAGGGGGAAATGTAAGTTTTGTCTATCATCACCGCTATGAGTAGAGAAAATCTGACACGGGCAAACATTTTGAGATCTACCTACTGTCCATTTACGTCAAAACAGTCAAACGATTTCTTCGTAGAGTTATTGCACTTAAATGGCTAATTTTACCAATTTTTGTGTTTAATTTTAGTCTATTATGTTGAAAGCAATAATAAACAGAGAACAACATTAATAAGCAAAACAATCAAAATGACCAGATCTACAAATAAGTTTCCATGGCAAAATTGTCAGTCGACTCCTTATTGGAGTTATTGCTCTTACCTGACGATTTTTACGATTTTTTGTTTTTTTGTCATTATAGCTATTATCTTGAAAATTATAATAGATAGATACTTTAGATAGCAAAAATGACCAACAAGACAAGATCTAAAATAAGTTAAGATAGCCGAAATCGTCAGTCGATCCAAATTAGAGTTCTTGCTCCTCTATCAATATTTTGCGTCTTGCCTATTATCTTAGAAACTATAAAATATATATAAACACTATAAATAAATAAAATTATTAGTGAGGCACAATTTACAAATAAGTCAAATTTTGTCGGAAACGATATTAGACTCATAAGAAGTAAGTGCCTAAAATAACCTCTTTTTTTTTTGGGGGGGGAAAAATTAAAGAAGATAGAACTGTTAAACAGAAAAAATTATCAGCGATACAAGATTAACAAAAAAGATACTTTTTCTTGAATTATTTTATACATTGTAATATGCAATATTGGAGAATTTCAATTGCTGAAGATGCTCATAGAACTAGGTGTGTGACACATGCTCTTTAGAGCCTCTAATTTTTATTTCATGACAAAATTACATATTTTAGTTTTAAATGCCAATTGTTAAATATAAACTTAATACACATTTTCTCTTACGTTTACATATAATGTATATATGTTTATATGCACAGCAAGTAAAGAAATTCTACATTTTTATACTTTAAGATCATATCATTTAACACAATCAATGAGACGGACATATCATAATATTTAATAGTTTAAATTGTACATGTAACTGCGTAATTTTTCAGTATATTGTATCCTTTTCTATAACATTTTGCTATCATATTACTTTGTAAAAAAAATAATTAAGTTTTGCATATGGTTTATTTCAATGATACTGGACAGTAAATACTATTTTAATATGTAGATATATTAGCACTTTACGACTATAACCTAAGGAGAATTATCAGATAGGCGAAAGATACGAAGGACATTCAAACTCAAAAGTCGAAAATAAACTGACAACGCCATGGCTAAAAACGAAAAATACAAACAGACGAACAAAAGTACACAAATACGACATAGAAAACTAAAGACTGAGCAACACAAAAACAAGGGGGATCTAAGGTGCTTCGGAAGTGGCTTTTATCAAATGATTTTTAGTTGTTATGATAAAAAATGAAGCACTTCAATATGAAAAAAAGTATTTGGTTATAAGCAATTAAATTGAATTAAGCCAACTGCACAATGGTAATCTTGTAGTTGCCTTACGGAACTCACTGATAGACGAAATATATACGAAATGTCAAACTCTAAATCAAATTTAGAAACACGATGTTCCCTTAAATAACAAAGACATCAATGTATTACAAAAAAAAGAAAAAACAAACACGAGTTTTTCTTACTTTTGACGCATGGACTTGTGGCGTTATCAAACTTTTTTTTAGATCTCTACTCCCTCTTTATCATGTTTATAATCTATATCAGCTGTTGAGGTAAACGTTTGCCTTATTATGTCTGAATGATTTCCAAAATCCCAACTTTAGTTATCTTCTGAATCTTTTAACGATTTTGATTTACAAACTTTAAACTAACATTATTAGATGTCTACCTTATTTATGAGATGCTTTTATAATATTTTATAACAGGGTATTGTATGTCGAATGTTTTTCTATTTGTTGTAGCTAACTGGTTTCATATTTGTAGCAGCCTTCATATATCACTTGTCCAAGGTGTCAATAAAGTCTATTTGTTCGTGATATTGATCTTAGTAAATAAGGTAAGAAGGCATTTAACTTTATTCAATTTAAATTGTATACCGTGCATTCACGTGCATCTAAACCCCAAGGACAACATGGTGATAAAACATGGTCGCCTTGTCCTTTTTACCGTGCTGAAGTTAGACACTTTCCAAACAGAAAGTTCTTTGAATATATGATTATAAATGCGTATTCAAAGAAAAGTTCAAACCATATAGAGTATTCTAATCTTTAGTCCTGAAGTCGAACATTTCAAAATTAAAGTGTCTACTAAACTAATTTTTTTTTATTTAACTATATAAGATATGTACCTTCGTTATTACAAAAAATCTCAATAATTATGACATACTATATTTCCTGAATTTAATCTGGAAACTGTCGAGACACATTCAAAGTAGCCATTGTCACAACGTTGGGAATCTTATTACAAGTATTCTATTTTAAAACGGAGAAATTAATTGAACTATTATATTATCTTCATCGGTTGTATTTGATCGTTGAGTAATTCCCTTCTGTGGTTTGCCTCTAATTATATCAGTAAATTCTATGTCATAACAGTTAGATTGATATCAGACAGTGAAATGATGCAATAAGACTCATTTTTGTATATCTTATAGTAATTTTTTTGACTTCAATTATTTTTATACAATTTGCCATTACAAGTGGATAAAGTTATCCTAGAATTTTCAATTAGATTTGTTTTTTTAAACAACATAGTATTATTTTGGTAGTTTTATGTTTTTCAGCTAGATGTATATTAAACATTGGTGAATTAAGAGGAAGAAAATTTCTCAGCAAACTATACTGCAGTAACGAATGGTCGAAATAACAACAAGTGTTGTCGTATTTCGTATTTAAATGTACTTTTCATTTTTATGAAGCACTTTTGAGACAGAATGGACAAATAAACTACAGATACAGAGTAATGAAAGTAATATGCAAAATGAACTACTGGACAAAACATATCTAATTCAATAACTCATGTATAAATGTATATAGACAATTCAGGAACTATCATTCCGTAGAATGTTCCAGACCTCTTTATAGAACTGTATTACATTGTTTATTACATGTTAAACAAAATTATTGAAACGGCTGTCAGTTGTGCACTATAATTTTTATTTTTGCCGCGAAAATATTTCCCTGAAATTAGTATTCTGATCCAATTCAATGTAAGCTGTCGATTTCAATTGCTATTCGATGTTTTATAGTCTGGACAAATTAGTTCACTATTTCCAATAGAAATTTAAGTTAGCGTCTTGGCAAAACAATGAGTATGACAAGATCTAAAAATAAATTACACGCTATTAATGCATGCAGGATAACTATTTTTTTATGCAATACACATAATATAATATTCTACGTTGATATTGACAGAGACAACACACCATGGCCAAAAGTCAATAGATTAACAGACATAACGCATGAACAGTTTCACAAAACAATACACTGGATCAAAAAGTCTTGCTGTAAGTATCAAGTCTCTCTCATTATAAGCATCCTCAAGTCTTCCTACACTTGAATACACTGTATTAGCTGCTGCTCTTCCTAGTAGATTTAAAACAGCAACGAATATAGTGCAAAATAAATTTATCCGGAATTGCAATACCGAAAAGAAAACAAACGAATCTTTTCACTCATTTTTTTTTTACAAAATGAAATTAATAGAATCGAATATAAATTACGCGAGATTCCGTTTACAGAAATTGCATAACGGGTTCTTCTTAATTTGCTTTTCAATGAACTCCTTCCCACAATTTTTGCAACTAATCTTAATGTAGTCAAAATAAGATTTCAAAATATTGTAAACCTTTTCAGGGCATTAGTTGAAGATATATTCTTTTAAAATCAACGATTTTACAGCATGTCTATAGCGACAGTCGGTTAAATTGTTAAATAAGACTCTTGACCTTTAAAAACTCCACTTCACTATTCCTCATTCTAAAAGTTAATATCGTTTACATCCTCATATGAAAATTTTTTTCTTATAATATTTTATAGCTAGCTTGTATTACAGTCGCATAGAAAATTCCATTATATTGACAACAATGTGTGAGCAAATCAATTAGATATAATAGGTAAAAATGTCAAAAATTGGGGTATAGCGGTCAGCATTGTTATATAATCTTAATTAATATAAAACAAATAACTATTACAACAAAGAAAAACAAATTGGCATTTAGACACTCTATAGATAAAGTACATAAGCAAAAACGAAAGACAAGAATACAAAAATTACCATAGCATAATAACACAATGGCGGGATGTATAAGTACCGAGCTACCCCAAAAGTTTATTAACAAAAATGGACTAAAGATTAAAGGTTAAACATGTACAAGGACAAATAAAAAAACCCACTATAACACCTAATTAAGATGATAATCAATGCCAGTACCTAGAATCTATACTTCAAGACCATCATGTATTATTTGTGAAGTTGATACGGAATATTTATCAACAAGGTCGTGGTATCTTCCAATGAACTTATTTTAGAAAAAGGACGAGTCGTTTTTGACATAACATTGGCTCATCAACTTTCTGCTCAGACACTGGTGACTTTTTATAAAGTCTGAGTAGCAGCTGCAAGCTCTTGCATACCGAATTAGTTGGGAAATGTATATCCCATATGCAGGTGAAGTTGGTATATTACTGCTGAGGTGGGGGAAATTTGAAATAGTTAACATTAAGTTTTTTTAGCTTGATCTAGATAGTTAAGAACCACCTTGATTCAAATAACAAATACAGTAGATGAAAATTTAAAATGTTGTTTTTAATCAACATTTTGTTCTTCAGTTTGGTGAATTGAAAATCAATCATATTGTAACTAATTGTGCGCCATTGCTAATAAAGCTTTCTTAATTGGTTTTTCACATCTCGAATGCGATAGTTTTTGATTTTGATCCCCGACGAGGTCAAAAGACTAGCAGATCAGCTAAGCACTTTGAATTTACGAGTGATAGCTACTGTTGGTCGGCTCAGCTCGATTTTTGATAACTTTTGACGGGCAAGATGAACGCTTTACTGTTACCTCTGACCGCTTGACCAGCACATAACGAATCAGTGTGAACGTCTTGTACTAAGCGAGGTTCGAATCTATGGCATTTTACATGTTATCATCCTGAATATGTATGTAAGTTTTAACCTGTTTAACTTTCATCGTGCATTTTTTCAATTAATGATTTTCTTCAGGAAATTATTCTTTTCGTTATCATTGTGATTTTGAAATAAGGATACCACGGTTTAAAATAAGATGTGTCTTAGTCTCACCAATGAAAAGACATTCTTACAATCCCACAAATAATATGATTTTAGTCAAGTACCATTAGGATGGCTTTTAATTTCATGAAGCGTAAAATGAATATGATTGCCTGTTTTCTTCCTCAAATCATTCTTTTCAGTTTTAACGTATTATTCCTAAACAAAACAATGATCCTACAATGAACGAATGAATCGTCAAAAGTGTATGGAACTCCATAGCGTCTAAATATGTTCTACGTTGTGCTGTCAAGTTACTTGGTAGTTATATATGTATGCACTGGTGTTCCATAGCCGACTTTATGGTCCTTTTTGTTGTTTATATTTCGGATTATTGCTTTTTAACTTTTGATATTAAAGGAATTTCAAGATTTAGTTTTGATCCCCATTGTCGAAATATAAATACATGTATTATGCATCAAATTGAATTCGGTATATTGCAATTTTGTATTATAAAATTAGTAATTTTCTGTATGTATATGCGTATCTGTGTGTGTGATGTGATTTAAATTTAATACATGAGTGATCACCTTTGTCACGAAGAATTTTCAATTTTCAAATATTACCACCCATCTGGTAAAATCGTAAATATAATCGAATCTCTGTAAAGAGTGATACTGTATCTGTTCTCATAAATCAAATAGTTGAACATGTTATGTTTGTAAAATTTAAGTATGCATTTCAGAAAGATAAGAAATATATTTTGATGGTAAGGTTTACGATCTTAGATTTGCATAAATGCACAAAATGATTGTCAACAACGGTAATATGTGTCTGACTTCAGTTCCGAATCTTTCGAATATATTGATTCAACTATAAAGATGTATATAAGAAGATGTGGTATGAGTGCCAATGAGACAACTCCCCATCCAAGTCAAAATGTATAAAAGTAAACCATTATAGGTCAAAGTACGGTCTTCAACACGGAGCCTTGGCTCACACCGAACAGCAAGCTATAAAACGCCCCAAAAATTACTAGTGTAAAACCATTCAAACGGGAAAACCAACGGTGTAATCTATATAAAAAACGAGAAATGAGAAACACTTATGAACCACATCAACAAACGACAACTACTGAACATCAAAGACTTGTTTTTTACCATTTGTCAAAAATAGAAGTGTATGTTATTTCATGTTCAATCAAATGAATATGAATTCTTTGTCGTAATAACGCCAATAAAACAAACTGAAGTCCAAGCTTTCAGTGTTGTCTATTGTCATATATATGTGAATATATCTGTTTTATATTCGTGATTGTTTGCCTTTTTGTTGTTTTCTTGGATTTTACTATTTTTTCCGTTTTCAATATTTATTTTTAATTTACTGATGCCAAATTGCTTCGGAATTATATTTACGGAATATCCGTTTCACAGATGATAGCGGATATGTTCCTAATATCGTAACTGCAATCCCGTCCCCTTTTCCCGAATGTGACCAACCAAATTAGACTCATTACCGGGTTTTACTAACATGAGCAACACGACGGGTGCCACATGTGGATCAGGATCTGCTTACCCTTCCAGAGCACCTGAGATCACCCCCAGTTTTTGGTGAGGGTTCGTGTTGCTCAGTCTTCAGTTTTCTAAGTTGTGTTTTGTGTACTATTGTTTGTCTGTTGGTCTTTTTCTTTTTGAGCTATGGCGTTGTCAGTTTATTTTCGACTTATGAGTTTGAATGTCCCTTTGGTATCTTTCGCCTCTCTTTTATAGAACATTAAAACACACAAGAGCAAATAATCTGGTTTCAAAAACTAATAAAAGAACAAATGCACACAATCATTGCGACTCAAGATTTAATAAACGAATTAAACTGATTTCCAGACAAAATGTAAAACAAGGCAAAATAAGAAAATATATGAAATAATAAAAACAAAAAACCACACGGGACTAAACAGAATAGCTAAAATCATCAAAAATCAACTTTGTCAAGTTGAATAAATTAAATAAAGGCAACAGTAGTATACCGCTGTTCGAAACTCATAAATCGATAGAGATAAAAACAAATCCGGGTTACAAACTAAAACTGAGGGAAACGCATCAAATATAAGAGGAGAACAACAACACAACAAAAACACAACATTAAAATGTAACACACAACAGAGTTTCAGAAACCTGAAAATTTACAACAAATTCCCTAAATGGATATTAACGCATCGAGACTTCAACAATCTATGTTTAGATTCCTGATCAGGAACAGGCATACAAACCCTTGTTGATGCTACATGTAGAATATATTTGTAATTACTCAAACTTTGCTCGACCAGTGTAAAAAAATTGAAATATAAAGAGAAACGCATAAAAAGTCAATGCGGAATAATGTATTAAATGAACTATTCTAATAATTGGTATGTATAGAAAAAAACAACAATTAGATTGTTTATACTACATGACGGAATGATCGAATGTTTACAAAAGCAAACTGGAAGGACTTTATTTTCTTACATCTATCTCCCTAATAAAGTAAATTGAAATAGTTTTTAATCTAATTGTCTATTGTAAATCACTATTTCATTTATATTTCCAATATAATTTGTTCTTTTAAAACTCAGGAGTATTGAGAGATTGATATTTTTTTAAAACAGCTGTCTATAATTGTTGAATAGCGTACGTTGCCCTCTAGATGTCTGCTGTACCTTTAGAAATCTCATTACAAAGGGATTTTGCATCCTAATTTTGACGGTAATGCTAGCACTGTTTATTTAGAGTCCGAGGGTATCATCAGCTCAGTAGTCAGTTCGTCGGTAATGACATGATTTATAAGAAACCTTTCTAAAATTGTCCGTTTATAATTTTTTGAATTATAAAGAAACTTAGGTTTCAACTCCCACAGGCAAAGTTGACCTTAGATGGATAAGCTATTGTTTATGTCCTTTTTTGTCATATAGCACTTCAACTGTTTAGGTTCTTATACATCTTTGGCTTTCAAATAATCGGCTTTGAGCGTTCATGATGAAGGTAAATCCAGAAAAGCGCTTCAGAAGCATAAAATGAATAACGTGTTGTTTTCCTTTTTTTAAATACGATCAATGTAAACTTATTGATCCTTTGAATAAATGTATTCATCAAGGTTATCAATTCAACATTGTACATGTTCTAGTAAGATCTTTGAATATTTTCTTTTGTGGTGCTAACAATAATTTTACTATTAATAATCTTATACATAACTTAGCATGCATGCATTGTTATATTATTTATATACGTAAATGGCGTTTTCACAATAAATCTGTGGGAGGCGTATTGATTGATCTTTTAGTCTCAGAGAACATGCTATATTTTATTAGTTGATATTTGACTTTAAAGTACCGTTCAGTAACCGCGGTACTGTCGGATCAGTACTTTGTGTCTTTTGTCATCTTGCTATTTATGCGTATTAACAATCTGATAAGTCAATCCCTCTCGAGTCATTAAGTATGTTGTGATGTTAGACCATATGGTTGTGCGTGTGTGTAGGGGAGACGGAAGGGTGAGTACATTATTTTTTGCCAGTCTTAAGTCAGGAGCTTACAGTCCAGTGGTTGTTGTCGGTGTCTTTTAAGCTTACAATTCGGTATGGGTTTAGCTCATTGCTGTAGTTAGTATTGTTATATAAAAATGGAGGAAACACAGAGGTAATCAAAATTAAATATCGTAAACAACAGACAACGTCACGACAAAAAGAACAAAGACGACCACACAGACAAAACTTCACACAACACCATACAGACCACTACAAATTGAACTGTATTCAACTAAAATCCGGTGAACTCAGACGCTTCTGAAGGTTAGGCAGATGCTACTCTATTAGTGTGGTTCATGGGAAGCCAAAAGTATTGACAGGTCGTATATATAATATATTCTTCAATATTCATCCAGATCACAATGTCAAAAAAACACACATCATTACATGTTTATTGAAACGAGTTCTTGACTTGAAATTGAAAAAAGAATTAAGTTGAGACGCATTCGCACCACGTCATATGATTGTAAATACACAAGGTATAACCAGTATATTTAACGAATTGAATGAATATAATATCACACGTAAAAAGACAAAAGTTCAAACATTTGTAACTAAGTTTGCCAGACACGCGTTTTTTCTTAGTCCAAATCAATAGCGAAGTCCAAAAGCACTCAAAACAGAAAATTCAAAACTTAGTGCTTAATCTAGCTTATATGAAGATGCGGTATGATTGCCAATGAGAAAAATTTCCACCAAGAGACCAAATGACGTTGAAGTTAGCATCGATGACTAGGCGTAGAAAGATCTTGGTAATTTTCCCACTTCTTACGTTTATCTTTTCCGGATCAATCGGGTTTTTTTTTTTTTTTTGGACTTTTGACCCTGTGAGTATCCGATTAGATACAGAAACGAGCTTAAGTTAGTGTCATTTAATACGTTAAAAATAAAAATAATCAGTATTCGTTGTGTTTGTAATCATACGTACAATGTTTTTACGTGAAGGAATTCAGAGAAGGTTCCAACGTTCTTCTCCCAAAGATGAATTTTGGTATGTATGTCCTTTTCTTGATTATTCAATGATTACGCTGTTATAGTTAACATTAGTTTATCATTAGTATGCATGGTGAGGACGCCAGTAGATAGAAAATTTGACGCTGCCGATTTCACCAGTAAACATTACTTCCATAAAATGATATTTGTGATGAATTGGATGTCGGAAAGCTAAAAACCAAGAGGTATTATTTACATTCAGTGCCCTATATCTAATGAACTGCCAGTCAGGTAAATAGTCGTGTCAAGCAACATAAATCGTATTTTCACTGCACCCTTAAGTATTTTGTATTATAAAATTCATTATGCGAGTACACATGGAAATGTATTTGAAACAAATGTTTTTTCTATGATATAAATATCTAGTTACTTCGTTACACTATTGAATTGACTATTTCAGGACTAAAAATTCATTGATAGTAAATTTTAGTTACATGTCTCCATTTTAGAACAATTATTCGTGTTGTGGTCGTAATTTTGATAAGCTATTATTCATCGGATAAAAGTTCAACAACAGAAAACCATTATTAACCGTTATATCGAAAAAACTAATCCGTTAACTCGGATTACAAATCTTTATTGCAAACAGAAAACGGCATGTGGCAAATATTTCATGTATATTCAGGACAGACTACAAAACGTCGTTAACCAAGTTCAATTCATGTATGAAAGCGATTACCGGGATTGAGCTCTTTGCAATAAAGCATTTTACATTTTGAGCAATATTCATTTTCTACAGTAAATCCATCAGCTGTCCTCCGTCTATCATTTTCGATGACTGTTCTGACGACAAATCTTACTGTGAAGAACAAAATCCAAACAATTTGTGCACGGACGCGGGGAAAACTTTATGCATTTGTTAATGACACAATACATTTTCATTTACAGTTTCCAGGTCCCTGTATCGTCTAATAATATTCATCTTGATGATTGAAAACAAAGACGCTTAATAAGTTTTTCTTCGACCTCTGAGTTTGGATATCCCTTTGGAATCTTTCGCCTCTCTTTTGAAAACGCTCATGACTTGGTTGACCGTAACGGAATATATGTATCAAAGATGTCAGACAATGTATTGGTTAGAGATAAACTTTTCATAGAAGGAGAATTATACGAACCAAACGATGACAGAGCACACGGATTACAAGAAATACAGAACAGAAACAGCAAAATTCTTGAAGCCGATAATTTATCTGATAGAAGTCCATTCATAAACTCAACCCGACCCACTAATATTTACCCATGGAATCGTCCGATACCAAAACAACGGAAAAGTCTAACGCGGAACAGAATTAATTCTGACGAACCTGATTCGTAAAACCTGGCCAATATTATCTTCAATGCGAAGTGCATACACTCTATTAATAATCTATATTGAAAATGTTATTCTACGCTAGTACTATCCTGAACTTATTTCACAAATACTAAAAACCTCTTTTTCACCCGAAGAGATAAAAGGTTGCGTTTTTTTTTTTTTTTTTCTTTGTCATATTTATTGACCAATTTGATATTTTGTATACTATATTATGTTGCTCTTGTTGCACACAATGTGTGCCTGAGTGTATTAGTAATAAACTTAATCTTAATCTTATTTCATCTGTCGTAACTGCAATACCGACCAACTTCACTTGTTTATTACTTATATCAATACCATCGAATGCGACAAATCGCCGGATTTAACTAGTTGTGAGCAACGCGACGAATGCTACAAGTAGAGTAGGAACTGCTTACTTTTTTACGAGCACCTTTATTTACCCTTCGTTTTGATGGAATCTGTATGCTTATTTTAATTTTTGTTTTTAGTTTTTTCTTAACTGACTTTTTATTGTCATCCAAGGGTAACAAAAGCAGAACTAATTTATACAACGAACAATATTGAGTTTGATACATCCAAAAAGGTTATAAAACTTACTAACTTCAAGAGAAACCTATATATTTCCAATGAAATAGCCCAATCCAATTAAACGAGAGAAATTTCTTCGCAAAGCAAGAACAAGGAACATTATTTTGATTGACAACAAACTTTAAATACTGACTCAAGCATTTTAAGTGAATGAGATCAAGTAGAACATAATTGATAACTAATTGCTTAAATAAATGCTTGTAAAATTCACCCTGTCCCAGCTAAACTATTTACACCTGGATATACAATTTTTCTAAAATTCCCTACAAAATAACAATTTTTTAAATTTTTTTAAAAAATGTAATGATGCCAAAATTTCCCCCAAAAAGTTTATTTTTTAATTATTAAGTTATTTTCAGTATTTCAGTTAACTTTCAGACGTATCCACTGCGGTGAATTCAGTACTGTTCAGGCAATGCGCTTGCAGTCAATTTGAATCTGTTCAGTCTGTGTTCAGATTGTTCAGTAGTTGTTATTAACCTGTATACATTAACGACATACTGAAATAACTGAATTGTCTGAAAATCTAATGAACAGTATTGAATTGACTGCAAGCGAATTGTCTGAACAGTACTGAATTTACCACAATGGATAAGTCTGAAAAAAGACTTAAAGACTATACATGATTTCATAATTGATTGTTCGGACTTTTCAGATGGTGTTGAGATCAAAACGACCGTTTCAGACTAAAATTCATTTACTAGTGTAAGTTGGTATAAAACAACAAGGGGTGTGGTAGGTATACTTGACAATGAGTTAATTATCTGCAAAATCCCATACCGTACATTCAGCTAAACAATACGCAGGTATAACAAAGTGACCAAAGAAGAAACTTATACACTTAGGCAATAAACTGATTTTGAAATCTGTATTTAGTACTACTGTTAACACATAAAACCTAACCAAAGTGTTGCAATCTGTCACTTCAGGTACACGTGTTTGTGTTAAAATTGTCAGTTACAATAAAGAAATAAAACATGCCATTCTACATTAGTATTGACAAAACCGACTATATATACACCTGTCCTGGGTCAGGAATCTGATGTACAGTGGTTGTCGTTTGTTTATGTAATTTATACGTGTTTCTCGTTTCTCGTTTTTATATATACTAGACCGTTGGTTTTACCGTTTGAATGGTTTTACACTAGTACTTTTGGGGCCCTTTATAGCTTGTTGTTCGGTGTGAGCCAAGGCTCCGTGTTGAAGGCCGTACATTGACCTATAATGGTTTACTTTTATAAATTGTTATTGGATGGAGAGTTGTCTCATTGGCACTCACACCACATCTTCCTATATCTATATATCTTAAACTTTCCTTCAGAAAAAATAAACAAAAAATATATTACACTAAGTTAAGTTTCTATCTTAACCTCAAAGGATTTTGTTTTATTGGATTGGTATGATGATTTAGTACAATATACTGTCCGAATATAAATAGTATCGCCTTCATATATATTCATTTTATTCTTTTATTTGTAAGAAATGGAGCCCTGTCGTCATTACCATACATATGTAATTCTGTTATGGCGGTAGCAACCAGACATATGGCTGATTATTTGAGAAGAAAGTCGATATTGATAACCAGACAAACTAGAAAATTATTTCAGAGTATTGTTATGTCCATAGGGTTGTATGTATGATATATAACGGCCAACATACATCTCAAATAATTAAAACATTTGTTTGCCCTTATTTTAATCTTTTGATGTTTCTGTAAGGTTATGATACTTTAGAACGCATAATGATATCTTGCATGTGTCAACATTGTTGGCGAATTCACTTCCAACTATTTTTTGCATGATAGCAATTTCATCTATAGCATAAAAAGTATAACAAAAATACCGAACCCAAGATAAATTCAAAAAGGGAAAGTCCATAAAAACCAACAAAATCAAACGCTATCAATCAACGGAACAAGTACAAAAAACAACTGCCATATTCCTGACTTGGTACAAGTATTTTACGAAGAAACTGGTGGGTTAAACCTGGTGTTATAGCCTGCTAAACATCCCACTCGTATGGAAGTTGTTTATAGTTCCATTTTATTGACATAATTTTGTGAGCAACCCAAACGGACATAATACGTTAATGTGACGATAATTGGGATCCAGCAGCCAAAACTGTGTAAACATACATCACAGACATACAACACAAATGAATAAAAAATTCAAACAAACATACACATTAACCTGGCATGTCAGAACAACGATTACTTTTTAATCGTCTATCATGATCGCCTAGGATGCTATATGTGCAGTTTCTTTCAACGATGATCATGAACGCTCAAAGTCAAAATATTGAAATCCAAGAAAAGTTGATTACGTGAGGAGCTTATTGTGGAATCTCAATAAATACGTTATGATTGCAAATTACGTTTTATCGTCGTGATCGTTATGAAATCTATACAATAACGTCATTCAGTACAACGCTATGGATACAACATTACCATAGTTCAATGTTCGTTAGTACTTCGTTTATTTTCCGACATTCTGGGGTCCGACAAAAGTGAAATATAAAATCTAGAAAAAAAATTAAGTTCACAATATAGATAAAAGAAATTGAAATTAATGTCCATCTCAAATATATACTTTAGTCACTTAATCTTAACTGATCACTATTAAAGTTTATCTCTTAGTCCATTCATGAGTGTTTCTTCTTGCACACACGGCAGCTTCACGAAATGGTAATCTTCTTTGCGATTTAATAGTTCTTGGCCTGTATTTATGTGGCTTCTTAACACCACCAGTTGCAGGTGTGCTCTTCCAAGCGGTCTTGGTAGCAAGTTGCTTCTTTGGAGCTTTTCCTCAAGTGGATTTATGTGCGGTCTGATGTGTACGAGCCATTGCTATATGTTCTCTATCCTACTTTTAGCAACGGCCATATTTGAAAGTAAATCTTGATGATCAAGTTTCAATGGCAACTTTGCCGTGTACTTTCTGTTCTCGTAGTCAATAGCTGTGTTCTGGTATGTCTGTAAATAGTTGGTGTTTTCCTTGTTTTCACATGTATTGATTCCTATTGACTCAAGTGTCCAGAACTTTTCAATCTCTGTCTCCTCAGATTGATGGGATGAAATGATGTTTAAAAGAAATGTAGATGTTGAAGGCTGGCTGATGTTTCTATTAATTGGTCCTGACAATAAATATCCGACCTTTGACTGTACAGGATGGGTCCTTTTCCTCTAAAAACTTGGTCTTCGATAATTTCCCAGTAGTAGTCGGCGCCTATTAGTAAGTCGATTTCAAAACGTTCTCCACTGTGCACAGAGTGTGCAAGTATAAGTCCTACCAAGTGTTGTAAGCTCCATGTTGTATGCGACATATTGTTCTGAATAGTGACGACAATCTGTGGAACAATGAGTGTGTTGATACACACCTTTTCTACGGTGTAGGTATGTAATTATATTGTTGCAGTGTCTAAGTTACAAACATTCTGTGATAAATATCCGAACGCAGACAGATGAATGCTGACTTTTCCTGTCGGTTTTATTTACAGTCTGACTGCTAATTTTGAGTTATAAAAGAATGCGGTGCTCCCTCGTCAAAAAGATGTTAGATTCTACTCCTTGGTCGTTATATATAACTGGAATTGGCTGTTTTAAGGAGAATGTCGTGACTTTGTTGCGATGCATACATTACACCAGTCGTGTCTGTTGTGACCTCTTATTCCTTACATATGCTTGTATGATGCATTCCGTTACACTTTGTGCATCATCTTGTAGACTTATAGCGGCCACTCAGTGTGACCCTAAACAGTTGAAGCGTAACTGCTTCTGGTTGACAATTTGGTTTCTCGTGTTTGTATCTGTTACTTCAGTGCACTCTGTCGGAAAGTGCTCACCTGAACAAAAAATTCAAGTATGTGTATTTACCTTCTTCCGTGCGTCTGTTAATTTGCCCTTGTTGTGTGATCTTTGTTGCGTACCCGTGCAAAATGGAGTGGTGTGCAGTCTGATTCCGTGACTCCTTGTCCTGCTTCGAGTATGTCGATCTCTCTAATTATAGATTTGCTCAAATGTTTAAGACCAAATTATCTCTCCCGTGTTCTCACGCAATAGATTTCGTAATTTCAATCGATAATTTGTCCAAATCAATTTGGACCAAAAGCGATCCAAGTGACTCTAATCCCCGCACATAGGATTTTAATTTGTCTCCGTAAGACCTCAA
Source organism: Mytilus coruscus (assembly GCA_017311375.1). NCBI lineage: Eukaryota > Metazoa > Mollusca > Bivalvia > Mytilida > Mytilidae > Mytilus > Mytilus coruscus. The sequence continues at coordinate 32,767,886 of CM029600.1, forward strand.
GCTAAATACATCATTTGTCGGTGTGGATAGGTCCATTAGTGCTTTCATGTAAGCATGCATCAATTTACTAGATTGTCCGTAACGATCTCTAAGAAGGTTGACTGCAGTTTCGTTGTTTGCATTGGTCAAAGTGAATCCTCTACTGCGCGGCGCTTCCCTCAATCTGGGCTTTAAGATCATTAAAAATAGATACTCATAAGTCGAAAATAAACTGAAAAAGCCATGGCTAAGAAAGAAAAATACCAGCAGACAAACAATAGTACACAAAACACAACATAGAAAACAAAAGACTGAGCAACACAAACCCCACCATAAAAATGGGGGTGATTTCAGGTGCTTCGGAAGGGTAAGCATATCCTGCTCCACATGTGGCACCCGTCGTACTGCTCATGTTAGTACAAACCCGGTAATAAGTCTAATTTGGTGAGTCACATTCAGGGAAAAGTGGACGGAATTGTAGTTACGACATTTGGAACATATCCGCTATCATCTGTGAAACGGATATTCCATAACGGTCAGCCAACTCGTGATGGCGTCCGTAAAATTTATAAAGGGATGACTTCAATTTCACCACTTGGAACTCTTTGTTTAATAGCTTCCTTGTGAGCAGCAACCCTCTATCAAGGAAATCATGATAGGAAATAGAAGCCCTGGAATATCGTATCAACTGGGAAATATATACTCCTTGTGCAGGCGCTGCTGGAATGTTGCTACATAGAAATGGAAAGTTGAAAATAGAAAAGCTGAAATCATCTTTTTTTGTCGTAAAGTTTTGGTTTAAACCGACCCCTATTGTCAAGATATGAAGCAGACTTAACAGTATCTTTTGTATCCTTTTTCTCCAGTTCGATGGGTTAGATGCGTTCAACATAAATACCAAATTTTGAATTATTTAGTGAAAGAACATCATCTTTATAGCGAAAAGTAAAGTTAAAGGATACTGCTAACTTCTTTTCTTTCTTCCTTAGAAGTTCCTGTATGAAGTCAGCCTCATATGAATAACGGAACTAAATACACTTTTGGATTGTCGTTAAAGTATCTTTAAGATGAAAACATGACTCGAAACAATCCCAAAATGTCTGCCACTTTTGTATATCTCCATTAAAATAGGGCAAGTTTAACTTAGGAAGACTATGGTTATTACTCTTTGACGATCTCGGTTCGGACTGGACTTGATACATAATATTCTCTGACGAGCGGTTATATACTGCTCGTTCATAGAGTCTAATGCGCAAGTGTTCATATCAACTCTGACCTCGGGCGCGGTATTATATGCGTTTGCGTTAAGTCTGCTTGTTGAAGGATCAACATTACATGCATCATGTGACGTTTTATTGTTTGATTCTAAAGACTTGGTAAATTTGCGAATTTGTCTAAGCTTGCAATCTAGTTTATACATATACTCATCTGAGTCTGTGATTTTCTGCTCCAGATTTTCCTCCGATGTTTGATCCAGAAGTCTGCTAATTAAGTCATTCAACGTTTTCTGTTTCTGCGTTACGGCATCATCGAGAGCTTTCACTTCGTCAACATCTGTATTTGTGTTAGATTTCAACTCGTCGAATTTTAACAGTAACTTCATGACGGCTCCTTTGTGTCCAGCACAAACTGACTTCAGCTTTGAATCCATACCCAAATTTTACGGCACCATTAAATGTTCTGGAATCTCAATAAATACGTTATGATTGCAAAATACGTTTAATGGTCGTGATAGTTATGCAATCTATACAATTACTTCATTCACTACAGCGCTATGGATACAACGTTACCATAGTTCAATGTTAGTACTTCGCTTATTTTCCGACAGAGCTATACGAACAACAGGGAACTACAAGAATAACCGAATCCCTAGACTTTGCTTGAGGGCGTTTGAAGCTTAGTTTCGTAATAACAAAATATTCTAAAATATTCTAACTTTCAGTTTAAGATTAGAGGCAACAGTAGTTTACCAATTTTCAAATTCAATAAATTTATTAAGAACGAATCCAGAAAAAAAACCTGAAGGAATCACATGAGCCCCAAACAGAGCAATACCGAGGGCGTCGACAAGGAGGGCGTCTCCTCTATGCCCACAATTTTACTTTCTTCATGCGACTGAAAAACGTAAAACAGATGATCCTTACGAACTAGTCTGTAAATCCTCAGCGTTGACAATGTCTAACATAGAGTTCGAGACATTTAAAGTCGATAAATTTAGAAAATTTAACAAGGAAATCACCTTAATAGTAATGTTCCGCAGCACTCGATATTCCCTCGTTTTGTCTTTTTTGGATACTTACCAAGTTAATTTTGATTTGTTTCTTTCGTATAGTTTGTTTTGGATTTATACTTGATTTCATTTTTATTTGAGATTCTGAGTTTGTTCCTAAATTTTTTTCACTGTTATAGATCTTGCATGTAGCTCCGAAGTAAGATAATAGTCTTGTTTATTTTACAATGTCACCAATATTATACTATTACATACCAGATATTTGAAAGTATCAGTTAATTGTATAACTTGTTTAGACTCGTTGCGATTTCATTCTTGACATAATGTAAACTATATACAATTGTTTATTATTGAAGACATTTTTTTTACTTACCTCAAGATTTATTTTGGTTATTCTGTGCCACGAGATTGCGGTCTCATTGTTGTACATATCTCTTTTCATTATTAACGTTGATGTGGTATATAGTATCATGTCTCCTTTTACAGCGATTACCTCACTTCCTTACAGAAAACAAATGCAACAATACTTAAAATTTTAATCAATAATGTCGTATAAAGTTTGATGAGTCGTTTGACATCAATACGGTACTAATTCCACATACTATCAAACAAAGTAACTTCAAAAACATTCTAGTTGCTCAGTATATTAAGAATACATGAACCATATATATCTTATTTTGATTCGAAATCAATTTAAAACTCTTATATTCCTTGGATGTTCCTATAACAGTATGTTGTGCTACATGCGGCATGCGCCGTATTTTAAAACATCAAATCAGTATTAAAACGAACAAAATCTTGATTTCATATTTACTATAATGTAAAATCTATGTACTGTAAATGAATGTATTAGATGACCCAAAGAAGTCAAATACGCTACTACAAATTTGTCTCATCACTTACTTCGTATAGTCTAGATTATGATGATGATGTTGAGGAGGAGGAGGAGGAGGAGGAGGAGGAGGAGGAGGAGGAGGAGGAGGAGGAGGAGGAGGAGGAGGAGGAGGAGGAGGAGGTGATGATGATTAAGTTGATGATTGCAAATTCCAGTGTATCATTCAAATATAATGCCAAGCAAGTTCCGGGATCGGATTCAACTTGAATTGCAATCATGCTGAAGTTCAACTTAGTTAGAAATGCCAGGTATTATGCTGAATGAAATGAAATCATTTAAACATTGTTGTTATAATTGGGATTCGGAGGAATCATGTTCTGTATCACTAGTAGAATTCATAACGCTAACTATACATTATAGTTTACTTTTACAAATTGTGACTTCGATAGAGAGTTGTCTCATTGGCACTCATACAACATATTCTTATATCTATTTAAAAATACATAATTGTATGCTTTATTTAGAATATAACAAATAAGGCGTTTTATAAATTGTCACTGTGATCAATATTATACACAAGAGTGTTCCGGTTGTAAGGGTATGGGTCAAAATCCGATCAGATATAAACTTGGTGAAGGGATAACCTAACTTAAGCAACAGCTCTTTTCATTGAAACAAAATCAATTTTCTCTAACACTAAAATATATTACAGGTATATGAAAGATGGACCGAATTATATTCAATAAATCAATATGAGCAATATAAGAGCTACGTATAATAGATATATATTTATTAATAGCTAAGATGTTTCTATACCCAGACATAGATTTAATTCGACACAACATTTAGGGATTTTTTTCAATGCTTTCCAACTTCGTAATTGATTTGGCCTCCTAACAATCTATTGACCAAGGGTCACTGGTGAGGTTTAAGAAGGCACATACGCGTCTTGCGTACTACATTGTACGCCTGGTATCTTTAATTGGTGTGTTTGTTATGTTAGCTTACACATTTAACTTTAAAACAAATCTGATCTTTTAAATCATTTCAAAATAATCGTTTTCACATCGATAACTACAAAAATATACATAGTACTGACAAGGTCAACTAGGCTCTTTTAAAGAAATTCATTATAGAGTAAGAATGCTACTAACTACAAGGTATATAATAAACATTTAATGCCCATATATAAAAGCAAAATTTTGGAAATCCACGTTTATCTCCTCAATCGGTATTGGTATGAACATTCGGATATTGTGTTATAAAAATTTGCTATTACAATATTTTGGAAATTATTTTAAATTAAGGAATATATCTCCCTTATGCAAAGCTCTGATTTCTTTGAAACTGACGGAATATTATTGAGTAATTGAAAAACCCACCCTCCTCATCGATGGAACATCTTCTTGTTACATTAAGAAAATAAGAAAACAAGAAAACCCAATATTAATTGCCGTAATTATTTGACTTCATCAACTTTAGCAGTTCTCAATACCAAGTAATTTACGTATGACTAGTATACATTTTTGCAAATAATGCATATTGATTGATTGATGGCTGGTTAAAGTCCAACGGCAAGTATTACTATTTTCAATTAGCCAATATTACATACTTATTCAAGACCATGACGTGTATATTTCATAGGATTTTATATTGATGTGTCCTTGAGTGATAACTACGTAGGGTTTATTTATTCTAGAACACAAGATAATGCTTAGCATAAAGACATATCACTCTACCGTCATACATTATTCGGACTCCTAATTGATCAGTCATGTCATTGCTTTTATTTTTTTAACGTGTTCTTTAATGGGAGCCAGTTTAAAATTCTTTCGAATGACCAATTCATCAACCACCCCATTGGCCTCATTTTCTTTTTGTTTACTTGTATACAGTGGCCTCTATCCGAAAAATAAATAAAAAAATATTGATAACAGAGTGCGAATATCCTCAAAATCGCTTTATAAATAAGTATACGATATAAAAATAAGAAGATGTTGTATGATTACCAATGAGACAACTCTCCACCAGAGACAAAATGACGTAGAAGTTAACAACTATAGTTCACCGTACGGCCTTGAACAATGAGCAAAACCTATACCGCTTAGTATGCTATATAAGCCCCAAAAATGACAAATGTCAAACAATTGAAACGAGAACACTTACGGCCTGATTTATGTACAAAACAACAAACGAAAAACAAATATGATACACAGCAATAAAAAACAACCGCTGAATTACAGGCTCCTGACTTGCGACAGACACATACAGAATGTAGCAGGGTTAAACATTTTGGTGGCGCCGAACCCTCCCCTAAGCTGGGACAGTGTTGTAACAGTACAATATAAGAACAAACTATAAAAATCATTCGAAAAGTGCTTAACTTATCAGATCGATGCAAAGCAGAAAAACATCTAAAAACGGACGTGGCATGGACTTTATGATTAATTGATAACCTTTTAGAATAAGTTTATTTAAAAAGGACCGATAACTTTACCCGGATCGTATCTAAATTTCCGGGCTTGGTAAACAACATGACCGTAGAAATTAGGATGTGCTATCCCGTTTGAAATAAATTTCTACAAGCATCAACCAAACTTTAAAACCAAATCTTTGTTTATATGGAAGAATTTAGTAAACATGGTAAAGGTTTTAAGTAATTTGTGGTAACGGAATCCTTGACTTAATGATTTACCAGTAATACATGGATTATGTTCATTGAAATCCAAGACGACACGGGCATAGCGAGCGAGTTTGGATGTCTAAACACCGTAAGACTGTGCCAAAGGAACATCACCGTCCAAAAAGGAAAAAACAATGGGCAAAGAAAAATCGTCCCTTCTATCGTCTATTTTAGTGTAGAGTTTCCCGTGTAAACTGAACTAAATTTAGGAAAGGACAGTTTTGTTGTTAATATTTGATGTTATTTAAGTAAGTTCTTTTTGGGTAAATTTCGGCAGTAATTTTAGAGAATTTTTGATTATTTAACGAAAACATATCATCAGGATAACGGTAAGTGTTTTGAATTTATCAATTAAATGGAATTTAGACATGTCTTTACTGAATTTGGCCATAAACAGTTATCTATGAAATTACATAAAGAATGCTGCTATTGAAAGGCGCAATTGGTGCCGATAGGAATACCTACAACCTATCGATAACCTTGTTAGCCGAAACGTGCATAAATGTTGTCAAGGAGAAAATTTGCAGCTTTAATCATCTCATTGCACCTCGAGTAAGTATATCAATCATATTTACCTTTCTCATTAGAGAAGAAGGCTTTATATGAGTTGCAGCAAATAAATTTGCAATCAGATTTTTCAAACGACCATTCAATTAAGTAGTAAAACTTTCGTTTGATAAGATTGTGTCGAAGTGTAGTGTAAAGAGTTGAAAAGTCAAAACTGTCAATCGAATCAAAAGGACCATCAAAAGCACGTGATTTATCTAAAACATCTAAAAAATATTTTACACTTCAAAAATAGTTAATTCCACTAATTTCATATGTTTTATTACAAACGTTAATGATAAGTTCTTTGACAGTAGTTAAAGAACTAGTTAAAAGCACTGAAAGATTAGTAGTAGAACACTTACTGGAGGCCGAGATAAAACGATCTTTTACAGGTTTTTTGTGTAGTTCAGGTACCCAATACATAGTTGGGGCCTTCATTTGGTCAGAAGAGGCCTTAAGTTGAGAAGTGGTAATGATAATTATGTTAACTATATGACTCTCTGTAGAGCGCACGGGCCTGAATGTAGAAAATTCATAATTTCATTCTTAAGAACTTCAGTGTAGTATTTACGTCATACTACCACCACATTGGTGGCTGCTTTGTCGGCCGGTACAAACACAAACCGTTGTGCGAGAACTTGACGTTTGTTTCTTATTCTAGAAGTCAGTATATCATGCTTCCTTTTATTTATAATTTCTTAATTATTTTTAAATGAGATATTCGAATATCCACGATATTCATACATTTATTTAAATAAGAATCAATAGATTTTTATCAGATTTTTCACGTTTACACTAATTTTTACAATAGGATGACAGAGCATTTTTAATGACCTGACGACACTGTTTCCTATCTATTTTTGATGGAGGACGATATTTGGCCCTTTTTCAAAAGGTTTTAACCTCTCGGTCTTGTCTTGAGTGACGTTGAGGTATTCCGTAATAACTTGACCATTGGGATCATCTCTTAAATTCAAGGATTTACTGTCTCAAGTTGAAGGAGCACTATTTTCTATCCCGACGTCTGATGTAATTGACGTATAATCAAAATTCAATATGACCTGAGTTTTGATTATTTTTCCTTTTATGGAATTGTTTGACCGTACAGAATACATACAAAATATTAAGTTTTTATTGAAAACGTTTCCATAACATATTTTTTTCCTTTTGTATAATTATAAAAAACATTTTGAAGCTATTCATCAATTTCTGATTTGATATTTCTGTCAAAAGTCTTTATCTATATTGCTTTTTTTATCTCTGTATTGTAATTATTCCCTAATTGTACATGAATCAAAACTTGAACAGAGGTTTCAATGGTGTTTTATGTTGTGGAAAAAATACTGGAAGTGCAGTTGTTAAACTCCATCCGAATTTATCATACAATATATGTTTAGTTCTTTGAGTCATCTTAGGCAGCTTCTGGACATGCCAGCCCTACATGTTATTTTGAAAAGTCCATTGTGTACTATCTAAATACTTAAACTAATCTAGGAGACAACTGAAACAAAGAGAGCAGAGGGTTCAGAACTAAGAACATCCAAAGAATAAAACAAAAAGTCATTTACAGCATGCCCGAAAAATATACTTACAGTTCAAACCAGATAACATAAGATCAAATAAAACCACCTGTCTTGAACGGAATACTTTCCGCTCCTAAAATTTGAATCATTCCTTCAAATGATTACCAATCATTACATTTTTAACTACAGAACAAAAGTCATAATCTTTAACTTTATTCAGAAATGTCCATAATGAACTGTAATCAAGTTTAAATAATTGACATTAATCACGAAGTCTTAAAGAACGAAATAAAACCTCTGTTCCTACAGTGACATAAAATACTCCTCCATCCGGAAATCGGATCATTAAAATTGATTGATACAAGAAGGCGATGCCCTTATACAAGATTGCGTGGTTTAAAAAATTCTTCTTCGTGAATCGTTTTACAGACATACATATGATTTTATTTTGTATATTTAATTCTGTTTGTCTAATTGTTTAAATATATGAGATACAAAGGCTAACCTAAAAAAATTCTACTGGGAGCGTTTCCACAAGATAGATGTTTGAAATAAGAAATTATTCGAAAATATACTTGGACAGACAAATGGGGTTTATGAAGGCTATGTGAGGATATTTGTTATTGTACAATTATTATATAGGAACATATTAAAAGAAGAAAATATTCGTACGAATTAGTTTTCGTGTATTGAAAAATAGATTTTGATTTTTGATTTTGGTGTTTTAACGCCACTTTTAAGCACCGCTTTTGGGCTATTTCGTGGCGGCCAGTTTTATTGGTGGAGGAAGCCGGAGTGCCCGGAGAAAACCACCGACCTTCGATAGGAAAACTGACAATCCTAGTCAATTAAGATTGAGTCGAGTGCACCCGCACGAGCGGGTTCGAACTCACAACCTCAGTGTTGACTGGCTAGTGATTACAGTAGTAACTACTTAGACCACTCGGCCACCGAGGCCCTTGAAAAATAGAAGATTGATTATTGTTGTTTACTATCCGCCCGATGACAAATATTCAATACATAATGCGAGAAAAGGTTAGCAATGAATGCAATAATAATAAGGATCTGCAGACAAGGTCGAATAGGAAGGAGGGTAAAACATTTTGACTGCCACTGGAAAAAAGACAAAAAGATACTAGAGGGAGAATCAAAATTCATGAGTTTAGAGAAGCTGACAACTACATGAAAAAAGGAGAAACGGCAAATAACAATCTACACAACAGCAGACAGAAAACTAACGATTGAGCAACCCGTATCCCCTCTAAAAACCGGAGGAGTTCTAATATGCTTTGAAATTGTAGGCAAATTTGCACACATGTTGTACTGTAACTGTTGCTTAATTGTAAGTACACATTCGGTGATGTCACAATCAAAAGAAAAGAGAACGAAATTGTGGCTACGACAATAGGAATATATTCGTGGTCATTTGTGATACGGGTATTTAACAACTGATGATGATAGAAACTTCGAAGAAATGACCAACTTTACCAATGATGTCACAATCAAAAGAAAAGAGAACGTGATTGTAGCTACTGCAATATGAAAATATTTGTGGTCAATTGTGATACGGGTATTTTACAACTGATGATGATAGAAACTTCGAAGGAATGACCAACTTTACCGATGATGTCACAATCAAAGAAAAAGAAAACGGTACAAACATAAACCGTTGTGCGAGTACCTGAAGTTTGTTTCTTATTCTAGAAGTCAGTACATCATGTTTCCTTTAATTTATAATTTCTTAATTATTTTCGATTGAGATATTCGAATATCCACGATATTCATACGTTTATTTAAATGAGAATCAATAGATTTTTATCAGATTTTCACGTTTACACTAATTTTACAATAGGATGACACAGCATTTTTAATGACCTGACGACACTGTTTCCTATCTATTTTTGATGGAGGACGATATTTGGCCCTTTTCAAAAAGGTTTTAACCTCTCGGTCTTGTCTTGAGCGACGTTGAGGTATTCCGAAATAACATGACCATTGAGATCATATTTTAAATTCAAGGATTCACAGTCTCAAGTTGAAGGAGCACTATTTTCTATACCGACGTCTGATGTAATTGACGTGTATTCAAAATTCAATATGACCTAAGTTTTGATAATTTTTACTTTTATGGAATTGTTTGAGCGTTCAGAATACACACAAAATATTAAGTTTTTATTGAAAACGTTTCCATAACATATTCATTTCCTTTTATATAATTATAAAATACATTTTGAAGCTATTCTTCAATTTTTGATTTGATATTTCTGTCAAAACTCTATCTATATTGCTTGTTTTATCTCTGTATTGTAATTATTCCCTAATTGAAACGGAATCAAAACTTAAACAGAGGTTTCAATGGTGTTTTTATGTTGTGGAAAAATAACTGAAATTGCAGTTGTTAAACTCCATCTGAATTTATCATACAATATATTTTTAGTTCTTTGAGTCATCTTAGGCAGCTTCTGGATATGGCAGCCCTACATGTTATTTTGAAAAGTCCATTGTGTACTATCTAAATACTTAAACTAATCTAGGAGACAACTAAAACAAAGCGAGCAGAGGGTAAAATTCAGAAGTAAGAAAATCCAAAGAATAAAACAAAAGTCATTTACAGCATGCCCAAAATTATATATACTTACAGCTCAAGCCAGATAACAAAAGATCAAATTAAACCACCTGTCTTAAACGGAATACTTCTCGATCCTACAATTTTTATCATTCCTTCAACTGATTACCAATCATTACATTTTTAACTACAGAACAAAAAGTCATAATCTTTTACTTTATTCAGACGTTTCCATAATGAACTGTAATCAAGTTTAAATAATTGACATTAATCACGAAGTCTTAAAGAACGAAATAAAGCCTCTTTTCCTACAGTGACATAAAAGTACTCCTCCATCCGGAAATCGGATCATTAAAATTGATTGATACAAGAAGGCGATGCCCTTATACAAGATTGCGTGGTTTTAAAAAATTCTTCTTCGTGAATCGTTTTTATAGACATACATATGATTTTATTTTGTGAACATAATTCTGTTTGTGTTATTGTTTAAATGTATGAAATACAAAGGCTAACCTAAAAAGATTCTACTGGGAGCGTTTCCACAGGTAGTTGTTTGAAATGAGAAATTATTCGAAAATATACTTGTACAGACAAATGAGGGTTAATGAAGGCTATGTGAGGATATTTGTTATTGTACAATTATATAGGAAAATATTAAAAAGGAGAAAATATTCTTACGAATTAGTTTTCTTGTATTGAAAAATAGAAGATTGGTTATTGTTGTTTACTATGCGCCTGGTGACAAATTTTCAATACATAAGGCGAGAAAAGGTTAGCAATGAATGCAATAATAATAAGAATCTGCAGACAAGGTCGAATAGGAATGAGAGTAAAACATTTTGACTGCCAATGGAAAAAGACAAAAGATACTAGAGGAGAATCAAAATTCATGAGTGTAGAGAAGCTGCCAACTACATGAAAAAGGAGAAACAACAAATAACAATCTACACAATAGTAGACAGAAAAACTAACGACTAAACAACCTGAACCCCACTAAAAGCCGGGGAGTTCTAATGTGCTTCGAAATTGTAGGCAGATTTGCACACATGTTGTACTGTTACTGTTGCTAAATTGTAAGTACACATTCGGTGATGTCACAATCAAAAGAAAAAGAGAACGTGATTGTAGCTACGACAATAGGAACATATTCGTGGTCATTTGTGATACGGGTATTTAACAACTGATGATAATAGAAACTTCGAAGGAATGACCAACTTTACCGATGATGTCACAATCAAAAGAAAAGAGAACGTGATTGTAGCTACGACAATAGGAACATATTTGTGGTCATTTGTGATACGGGTATTTAACAACTGATGATGATAGAAACTTCGAAGGAATGACCAACTTTACCGATGATGTCACAATTAAAATAAAAGAGAACGTTACAAACACAAACCGTTGTGCGAGTACCTGAAGTTTGTTTCTTATTCTAGAAGTCAGTATATCATGTTTCCTTTTATTTATAATATCTTAATCATTTTCAAATGAGATCTTAATCATTTTCAAATGAGATATTCGAATATCCACGATATTCATAGGTTTACTTAAATGAGAATCAATAGATTTTTATCAGATTTTCACGTTTACACTAATTTTACAATAGGATGACAGAGCATTTTAATGACCTGACGACACTGTTTCCTATCTATTTTGATGGAGGACGATATTTGGCCTTTTGAAAAAGTTTTAACCTCTCGGTCTTGTCTTGAGCGACGTTGAGAGATTCCGTAATAACATGAACATTGGGATCATATTTTAAATTCAAGGACTCATAGTCTCAAGTTGAAGGAGCACTATTTTCTATACCGACGTCTGATGTAATTGACGTGTAATCAAAAATTCAATATGACCTGAGTTTTGATTAATTTTTTACTTTTATGGAATTGTTTGAGTGTACAGAATACACACAAAAATATTAAGTTTTTATTGAAAACGTTTCCATAACATATTTATTTCCTTTTATATAGTTATAAAATACATTTTAAAGCTATTCTTCAATTTCTGATTTGATATTTCTGTCAAAAGTCTTTATCTATATTGATTGTTTTATCTCTGTATTGTAATTATTCCCTAATTGAACAGGAATCAAAACTTTAACAGAGGTTTCAATGTTGTTTTTATGTTGTGGAAAAAATAACCGAAATTGCAGTTGTTAAACTCCATCCGAATTTATCATACAATATATTTTTAGTTCTTTAAGTCATCTAAGGCAGCTTCTGGATATGGCAGCCCTACATGTTATTTTGAAAAGTCCATTGTGTACTATCTAAATACTTAAACTAATCTAGGAGACAACTGAAACAAAGAGAGCAGAGGGTAAAATTCAGAAGTAAGAAAATCCAAAGAATAAAACAAAAAGTCATTTACAGCATGCCCGAAAAAAATATACTTACAGCTCAAGCCAGATAACATAAGATCAAATTAAACCACCTGTCTTAAACGGAATATTTTCGCTCCTAAAATTTTTATCATTCCTACAACTGATTACCAATCATTACATTTTTTAACTACAGAACAAAAAGTCATAATGTTTTACTTTATTCAGACGTTTCCATAATGAACTGTAATCAAGTTTAAATAATTGACATTAATCACGAAGTCTTAAAGAACGAAATAAAGCCTCTTTTCCTACAGTGACATAAAAGTACTCCTCCATCCGGAAATCGGATCATTAAAATTGATTGATACAAGAAGGCGATGCTCTTATACAAGATTGCGTGGTTTTAAAGAATTCTTCTTCGTGAATCGTTTTTATAGACATACATATAATTTCATTTTGTATATCTAATTCTGTTTGTGTAATTGTTTAAATGTATGAAACACAAAGGCTAACATAAAAAAAGTTCTAGTGGGAGCGTTTCCACAAGATAGTTGTTTGAAATGAGAAAGTATTCGAAAATTTACTTGAACAGACAACTTGGGGTTTATGAAGGCTATGTGAGGATATTTGTTATTGTACAATTATATACGAAAATATTAAAAAAGAAAATATTCTTACAAATTAGTTTTGTGTATTGAAAATAGAAGATTGATTATTGTTGTTTACTATTCGCCCGATGACAAATATTCAATACATAATGTGAGAAAAGGTTAGCAATGAATGCAATAATAATAAGGATCTGCAGACAAAGTCGAATAGTAAGGAGGGTAAAACATTTTGACTGCCAATGGAAAAAGACAAAAGATACTAGAGGAGAATCAAAATTCAAGTGTGTAGAGAAGCTGACAACTACATGAAAAAAAGAAGAAACGACAAATAACAATCTACACAACAGCAGACAGAAAACTAACGACTGAGCAACCCGATCCCCACAAAAAACCGGAGGAGTTCTAATGTGCTCCGAAATTGTAGGCAGATTTGCACACATGTTGTACTGTTACTGTTGCTAAATTGTAAGTACACATTCGGTGATGTCACAATCAAAAGAAAAAGAGAACGTGATTGTAGCTACGACAATAGGAACATATTCGTGGTCATTTGTGATACAGATATTTAACAACTGATGATGATAGAAACTTCGAAGGGATGGCAAACTTTACCACTAGAATCCTTTGGTTACTTAGCTGCGTATTTTTCCGCAACCCTGTATCAAGGAAATCACGTTTAGACACGCTAGATATGAAAAATCGTGTGGGATATATATCTTCTTGATATATATAGAATAATGGCATTTTAGTTTTTGATACTGACTTTACCAGCAAGGATTTTAAGCGAGCTCGTCCCAATTCCGTCCGTACGCGACTTTTTATTCTTCATCCCGAGCAATCAAATGGCCGCCTCTCTTTAGCATTTTTGTTTACCCAACCAAGAAAATAAAGCAGAGAGGATGTGAGAAATCTTGAGCATGAGAGGTCGATTTGCATGTGCAATCATCACAACCAATAAAAAAAAAACATTATGTGTATCATCGAAATATCAATCCAACAGGAAAAAAATAACGACTGCAAAAGTATATTAGAATTTAGCATACGAATTCTACATCAATGTTAAACAGGTTTGTTTTACATAGTATGCAGTTCTTAGTCAACATTTGTGTAGACATGTTGTGAATACGTTTCACATAAAGTAAACAGAAACTACAAAAAATGAATACACTATAGCTATGCTCAGTATGTCTTATTTTCATAAAATGGTTCAGATAAAGATGGTCGAGAAATATGACTTGAGACAGGTATAACAATATCCGGTGTATTTAAACTATTATTTAGAGTACTCAGATGTCCCTTTTTTCCTCTATCTTATCAATGACAAAAAATACAATAAGGCTGCACTATGAAACATTATTTTAGAATTAGCGCATACATTCTACTAAACAAGTATCATAGATGACTATCAGAAGCAACAAACTCTACCAAAAAGTTCAGTTACAGAATCCACTTAAATAATTGTTCCTTGAGCATTGGGTATTAGGGCGGCTTCATTTTCACTTAGCCTAACAAAAAGATGAACATGATTAGTCTTATATGTGACAGCAAAATGGTGTATACATATGAATTGTTAATACAGATATATTTAGTGCAGGACGGATTTTGTTTACTGAAACTTCTTTGTAAATTTACAACTACCAATTTTAATGTAGAGTTTTGTCGTTCACATTTTGACTTGTGTCTGTTGTTCTTCGACTTATATATGGTTCTTGGCTTCACCATTTGTGTGTTCTCATCTTTTTCACAACTATTTTAAAATGAATAGACCCTTCAGATATGTATATGTTTTGGTATCTATATAGTTGTTGATAATTTATTTGTTTTCGTTGTGGCTTACTCATATAAAATTAGGTGACTTTGCAATGAAAACATAATGTACCTTAAAAGTAAGTCCCATGGGTGACCCCGTATGTTCCATTCCATCTTTGTATTTTTATCTGGAACAATGATTGATAAGTATATTTCTTTGTTTTTTTAAATTCTGTTCAAATTCTAGTAATGACCAGAGTAGTACAGAGCTACTGTGTCTTTTGTAGATGAAACGCTCGTCTGGCGTACAAAATTGTAATTCTGTTACATAATTATGATGAGTTTATTTGCAACATAAAATAGTCAATCAGTATCATCTCCACTTTTGTATAATTATTTTCCAAATTTCACTTAGATAAACACAAATTAGCTACATTGCATCACAGTATATTTCATAGTATGTTCTTTGTCCGGAAAGCTTATTTATCAAATCTTGTTCATTTACTGGTCATTTATGGTAATTTATTACCTACGTGTAAAATACGTGTATAATATAAGTTTGCTTAAATATAACTTGAGAGGGTTGAATAGACTAAGTTGATCTTAAATATGAAATAAAAATTTATAATCACAAATTTCTTCTGATGGAAATGTTAAGATTTAGAAAAAAATAAATGTGTCTGAAGTAGTTTTCAAATTTGTTATATTTATTCCAAAAAATAGGTTTGATAGTACAAATTAATTTCGTCACAATAGCACGGGGAATATAAGTTTCTAGATTACATATAGATCTATCAAAAAAAGGAAGTGGGGCTTGCCTTATGTAATTGTAATCTTCATACAGGGGAGATAATTAAAATTACTCACTTTAAATCCTAATAGTATTGTTGGGCGGAGGTATCCTTTTGTGAGTTAACTAATTTCTAGTATAAATATTTCAAGCATGTACATGTAATATGTTTAAAAGTGAATCTTATGTCAGACAAAAATATGTCCGCGGAAAGTTGATGCAAGTCACTTTTTGAAAATGCTTCCCCTGGCGCTCCGTGTTTCAATGATATTTGTCCTTGTCAAAACTATTGAAATTGTTGCATTTGTGGACACGCACGTATATCGATTGATCTTTAAACAACAATCAAAAGAATACACAATACATAAAAAGGATAACAGGAATCACCAATACTTGACAGTTCTATAGACAACATTTACCATAAACATCGACTACTCCGAAAAATAACTGACATACAAACCAAGACCGACAACAACGATCAACACACGGTCCAGATAGCCTGCATTGCTACATGCACTTAGAGTGGTGGGGTTAACCCAATTTTACGCGGGAGCAAATATCCCACTGCACCTATCGTTACTGTACATGTATGTCGTAAAATTGAAATAAACAATAAAAACAACTGCACCACGCAGCTACCAATCACAGGATGGCCACTATCATGAACAAGATAATAAGCCACATGATTTTGGAAATATGGTCAACATTAAACATTAACTTGCTACTACAGAAAGCTAGCTCACAGCTGTTGGTTCGATACTGCAAAATATTTTTTTTAATCTGATAATATGTTTCATTAAGTATCTATGAGAGGTCAGAAAGTATTCACAGTCATTAGATTTAATTCATCGAAAGAACACAGAACACAGTACACGTTAAAATAAAAATTTTCCAAGAAATATAAAAGGAAGTAATACAAATTCGTATAAATAGCATATTATTGATAAAATATTAAACAGTCCAATCTGTTTCGATAAATAAGTCACGCAATTGTTATTAAAATTCAAAGTATAAATAGTGTACTTCTTTCAATTGTATGCAAGCTACGTTGAAAATGTATCAATCTAGCATACAAAAACCGTTCATAGTGTTGTTTATTTTTGTATTGGTAGTGGTGATAACAATAACAAATGCCAATAGAAATCTACTAACATCAACTTCTGATTCTGGTAATTATTATACAGTGAAATTTGTATTTGACTTTATATACATTGTACATTGATTGCTTTATTAATTATTTTTTATTATTGCTTTTTTTTCTGCATATTTACACTAAATTGAATAACGTTTTTAAGGTGTTTGCTTTTATGGAAAAACGGCTGAACGAGTACTTAGCATCTTGGCAACTGGTAAATACAGATCTTTACTGCCTTCAGGTAACACACTTTTGCATTAAACTAAATCAGTTGAAATATAGCTTCATGTATATATTCCTTGTCGGAACTAATGCTCCGACATGTAATATAAAGAAGCAATCTTCCGTTCTTATTTTGTGAAAATATGTATCTGAATAACTATATATATTCAACGTTTATGTACAATATAGCATTTTAAGTAAGATTGGATAAATTGTATACAACTTAACTGCATTTTTTATTTATTATTAAAGGTTCCAATAAACCCCTGAGTAACATGGGCACAAAATAAAGATATTATGCTACTCATTATTGAGGGGAAAGAAAATCCTACATGATTGGTCGAAGTGTGTACACGATATTTATTATTACTAGACACCTATTAGGCCCTTCTATATACCAATGGAAAAGTATAATAGTATCATTTGCCCAAAGGTACTAAGACGTCATTTATAGACTGCGATGAGATATTTAACTTTCAGTGCAGAATTGAAAGGCAAGGTTGATCAGTAAAAATTAACCAAATGAAAAGCAACTGGTCGCTTTATTTTTGGGCTAAAAAATATTGGCATCTTTTTTTTATTTGATTCTAACAAGAACTTGTTCTGAAAATCAATTTGCTAAAGTCTGTTTTTTTTTTCGAAAAATGTTACCACTGTTGCAATTGGGAAACACAATTGTATTTTGCAATCTTAAGATTCTTTATACCGAAGTACATATACTCTTAAATTTCTGCGCTATTTCAGAGCAAAATGTTCGGGACTGCTCGGATTTAGACCGCAAACATTACAGAAGTGGAGTCTACAAAATCTACCCGGCAGGTGGCACTGGATTTAAGGTGTACTGTGATATGGAGACGGATGGGGAGGATGGACGGTAAGATTTTTTTTAAATTAACTTAGGAAGTCGGAGTTGCTTTTAAAGTTAGTAAATTAATCATGCGACAAGCGCATGATATTCGTTGCTTTATGATAATAGTATTCTCTACTGTAAAATGATTTGCAGACCTCGCAGTATAATTTTTTTAAATAACTATCTTTAGACTGATATTTATGATTATTATGGTTGTCTATTTTGTATTTTATATGTTTATATGCGCATATCTTATATGTATTATACATGTATTTGGTTCATTCAGTTAAATCATAACTAACATGATATACTACAAATTATTTTACGTTTCATATACATACATATTTTAAATTCTAGGTTTTTCAGCGAAGACAAGACGGTAAAGTAGATTTCTACCGAGGATGGGAAGAATATGTAAACGGATTTGGTAATCTGAAAACGGAATTTTGGCTAGGTTAGTATTTTCATCCAATAACGTTGAGGATAACAGTAAACTTGCATCGAGTAGTCGAAAGATGCATGCCCTGGAGCAATCCATTATCAATCTTGTTTTACATTGAAATTTTTTTCAAACTTATGCATGAACTACTACATGAGATCTGTTGAAATTTAGAATGTGCTGACAAAATGCAACAAGTTTATATTGTACAATTAACAATTTCAAATTTGCGATCACATTTTGTAAACAAGGTTCCTCACAAATGCAACGAAATGGATCCTCAAATTAAAATACCAACAACTCATTCAAGATTCCTGAAAATAAAAAAACGAAAACATTCGTTTCAACTTTAAACTTGTACTGACTACATCATATAGATAAATTCATTCCTATTTTAGCTGTCATGTTTGATATAACCGTATTTTCTATTTTTCTGCTTTTAAATGTTGTATGAGGGTTGATATCATAAATGTTTGGCAGTTCTCATAAACGACCATGATCAATTTAAATAATGTTTGTAGATTCGAATGTAAACGGGGGTATAATGAAAATACATATTCATCTCAATATTTCTTTCCTTTCTTTATGATTAAAAGGTAATGATAAACTGTACAAACTAACATCGAATGGACATTATGAGCTCAGAGTCAATCTGGAGGATTTTAATGGCGATAAAGCATACGCAAAATATTCTACCTTCTACATCGGCGACAAGTCAACAAAGTACAGACTTACAGTGAATGGTTATAGTGGAACGGCAGGTAATACTTACATTTTTAAATGATTTGTTGCTCAACTATTTGTTTCTCAATCAGAGATAGAACGATTTTAATAATTGTTGATAGTATTTAATTCAGAATTATATTGTTCTGAAATTGAAAATTAATCTTTATTTCAACAGTTTTCGCGATTTCAATTTATTCAAGCCGCTGTTTATCGATGGTGTCTGAAGACTTCGACAGGTCTTCACACTATCTTCGAATACACAGGTAAAATAGCTACGGACGTATCACGGACTTTATCAACTACGTCCGTAAAACATCCTTATCAATCTTCCGTATAGTAGACGTTCTGAAACATTAGTTTTACGAACGTTTCTAAAACATCTGTATTACAGATGTAAAAGTACATGTTTTATTTAAATGATAAAAAAACATTGTATAGTAATTGCCTTATACATTTCTTTTATTGTAACATTAAGAAACTGATACATCAACGTGCAAACATGGTTTGTTTTGATTTATCATAAAGTTACAGTTTTTGACATCTTGTCTTAAATTAGGGGTATACTGCCCTGCAAATATAGCACGTACAGTCAAATCTGGGTAAACCGGACCCTGAATAACCCGGTTTCCTGTCCATTCAGGCCGAAAATTGAGGTCTCATTTTTTTCTCTTCAGAGTCTTTGTAAAAATACCTTCTGTAAGCCTACCCTAAGAATTCCGAATTCCGGTTTAATTATGCAGTCCCAATACTCTTAATTACATTAATTATTACCTGTCAAAACCGGTTTGTTCAATTAATTAAACATAATAACAGTATTGATCAATATGCAATCAAAACATAATTGTTTATACGAGATGGTTTTCATGATAATCAATTAGCAAGGTGTTAAACCGTGAACTTACAGTAGTGTGCTATTGAAATACCATTAAATTTCAATTTTAATCCCGGTTTTGAACCCCGAAACCAATGACCCGGAAGACAACATTCAATTGTCCAGTTTAGAGGTATCGTATATTGTACGACAATGTTTCGATCATGATGAAATTTCGTTTGATAAAATTCTTGCTTTTAATACCAACGTAGGAAAGGAACGATGGAAGTAAAACGAAAATCTCGTTGAACAATTCAAACAACGCGCGGATTCTGGTGCACATGAAAACAATAAAATCAAACGTGAAATTCAAACTGACGAGTCGGAGACTGATGCTACCGAGGTTGATTTGACATACAAAGATATGTAAAAAAAGTTAAAATATTATTTTTTTAAATTCGGGGACAACCAATTTCTGAAAAGTTTATAAAAGTTTGAATATATTAAACAGAATCAATCGAGATGTGCTAGCAACACCAAATACTCCAATAAAGAAAAACAAGCATTGATATAAGACATACAAATCATACAACCACTGACAAGGTTCCTGGACTTCAACAGTGAAATGAATATGTGGTAGGGTTAAGTTACATTTAATTAATGCAAAAGAAGAAAATATAAAAATACAATTTTGTTTTATATCTCCAGCAAAGAATATTTAATGAGAAATGCGAACATGTTTTACATTGGTAATGTAGAAAGATCTTGTTGGTAGACCTTGTGGAATAAAATTGCCAAGTATATTTTACAGTGTATTCCAAATTTTTAAATTATAGTTTTTGTTTGTTAAATGGATGTGTTGACATAAACTTCATATATATGAAAAATACAAATGTATATTCATATTTTTAAGGTAACACTATCTGTTGAGTTATTAAATTTTCGATTTTCATTGAAATGCAAAACAAAGGTTATATCTGAAGGTTTATCGGGTTTTTTTATCATAATTTTGATACCAGGAAACAATTTGGAACGTAGTGATACCTATATATAATTTTTATTTTTAAATCACTTTTCTTCAAATTTGCAATTTATTTTCTCAAGAAAACTAATTGTTTACCTTACACTTGACATTATGTAACAGATTGGAACAGCATATTGTAACTACATATCAATTTTAAATCCAACAATAAAAACGATTCTCAAAATTTAAGATTATTTTTACAAAGAGGTAGTTTACACCACTCTTGTGTGATATTTGGTACCTTCGATCGCTTTGAAATAATTTATAACACCTATATATCATCGTTTTCCTAGCATTAGAAGACATATAACAAAATTTGTGATTTTTTACAAAAAAAAGTTTGTCAACATTTAATATTATCCTTCTTTAAATTAAAACAAAATCAAGATTATTTGTTGACACCTGAAAACAATCTTGAATAGCATACTATAATATATAATTTTTTTTTAAATCCAACCACAAAAGGATATTTCCAAAAAGTTATGATTTGTAACAGAATTAAGTTTTTACAGTACTTTTATCTGCAAATTAACAAAGAAATAATTCTGTCATTGTGAATTTTGATTAAAGATTGTAACATTTATTTAACATTTTTTTTTTTCAACGAAAACTAAGTTTGTATCACAATTATTGTCTTAATTTCACACCAAAATCAGATATTTCCTTTTATAGAAATTAACACTGTGCTTTAAGATTTTTAAATCTGTTGAGACAATCTTGACGTATCGGATGACATAGAAGTGTTGACGGACACAAACATTGTGATCACTATAGGGCACCCGAAAAGTAGCCAACGGGGCTCTTAATTTCTCTGGTGTATTGAAAGGTCTTGACATGACGATTAAGAATATACATGTATACTGTTTAGGGGTCGGTATATGAATAATTTCAAAATATTTTACGATATATTAATTGCGGAAAAGGGTAAACCCTTAGTTGCACTGAAAAAGTTTTACTATGACTAGAAAACATATATATGATTTTTGAAGTGGAAATATACAAATCAATAATTTGACATTAATCCAGATCAAAGTCAGAGGTCATCTTCAATGGTATGCGACACATCATACGTGTTACACTCATTAGCCAATTATCAAAAGCCTATGTCAAAGGATTGAAAAGTTATGTTACGAACAGAAAAATGTGGAAACATCAATTATATTTTACATTAAGGTCAAAGGCCAAATTCAGATGAAGCTCATGGTGATATGCGAAACGCCGTCTTGTAGTAATATACATTCACATCAAATACTACAAACCATGGTCAAAGATAAAACAGTATTCACCCGTACAAGGTTGTATGAGAACAACCAGATGAATAAGAAACACAACTGAAACATATTTTATGTCTCTATCTCTCTATCTTTAAATTCAAATACTATGTGTATATTATATTTGTGTGTCATACAGTGGTTATACTGTGCGATGTCACTATTATTTTAAAGTCCGTTGAATAGACAAAATCTATCAATCTATTTGATGATAGTGTTACAGGTGAATACGCACGTTATACGGATGGGAACCAACGGACGTCATACGGATTTGAACCAACGGACGTTATATGTATGGAAACAACGGACGTTATACGTCCGTGGTACTAAACGTCCATAAAACATCAGTTTAATACGGACGTTTTACATCCGTAGCTTCTTTACCTGTGTATATCTAAGTTCTTTGAGACATATTCAAACATGTGTCAACTAATGATATTGCTCAGAATATCTCCTCAGTTAAGGACACCAATACAACTCTCACCCTACTACGTTGTTTCTGTATGTTGTAAATTTCAAGTTCACTCAATCATATCAAAGTGTTTTGATTAATTTGTTTGATTCTTTGGTAAAGTTACAATGAAAAATATTATTTATATTATTAAACTTATTATATCAATTGTTTAATTCCGATATAGTACAGAAGTACAAAATCATGACTTTGTTCAATTAAAGTCTTTTACATTCCTATGGAAAGACCTTTTGATTTTCTTCTTAATACATTTTGTTCTTCCGCGGAATGAAAGAGATTGGGATTTTTTTTTTTTTTTTTTTTTTTGGAATAAACCGAAAGATATTTTACACAGAATATAGATCAACGATTCCGATTACACCTTTTGACCCCATGTAATCAAATACTTATCCCCGTGGAGTTACTTCCCGCAAAATTTTGTTAGGGTTATTGATACTCTTGTAAACCGCGAAAGATATCGATTTTCATTTTCCAAATTGTTCGTTACATCCTTAAATTGTAATTAATTTGGACCAACGCGATCCACGCTGACATTTAAAATTCACTTCCCTTTGCTTTTGACATACGTATAATGTCGGTGTAAGTAATTAATTGTAAGTCATAGAGACATATACATTTTCGAAATGAGGTATTTGGTCTATCAGCAGAAAATTGTCGTCTACGTCAAAGGTCTAGGTGACGTCCTATATTTTAAACTTGTCCTTTTATAACTTCTCCTCCGAAATGTTATAAAAACTAAAACTTGTTGTCAATTATTTGTTACGACATGTCACAACTTCAATACATTTGGTTGAAGTGCTCTGGGGATATTTTATCTAGGTTTCTTTACTTTAATATTTTAAATAATATGTTTGGTAGTATTACTCTTTAACCATAAATATATTTATAGATTTGATATCCTTTTATTGAAGATCCAAGGCCTGTGAACTTGACATTGAGGACAAGGTCAAAAGTCAAATTGACGTTTATAACTTCATTCTGATATATGATAAATCTACAATGTCTTTTGAATTAAATAGGAAGACAATTGACACTAAAAAAGAAGTGACCTTGTTTTAACCAGAATTGGTCATTTACTATTAAATTCTCGTAAAAGTAACTTAAAATGGTATATTTTTAGGACCAGTGTAAAAAGAATTAACAAAAATTCCGAACTCTCAGGTAAATTCAAAAGCGGAAAGTCCATAAAACCATTCAAAATCAAACGCTCCACTATATCAACCAACGGAACGAACAACTGTCATATTTCTAAATTGGTATAGGTATTTACCGAGAAAAATGCCGGGTTTAATCTGGTTTTACAGCTAGCTTAACCATGAAATAATCTCATATGCAAACGGAAGTAGTACATTATATCCATTATGTCAAGCAAAACATATAGAAACCATATAATGTTTAGAATTCGTTTTAAGTAAACGATTATTCCAACCGGAAGTGCCGTTGAGTAATAATAAGTCTAAGTTTAAAAAGGTCCCGACGTAACAAATGTAAAATAACTTCAAATAGAAAACTAACGGTCTGATGTATATATAGTTTTGTTATACACATATGCAAATTGGCGGTACTACATTCTGTCGATACCTTTATTTTGGCATTGCACAAGGTCATGTTATTCTCTGACTGTTACTGACGTCTTTACACTAAATATATTGGATGTTGGTTGTGTACTGATTGATATTTTAGTCTTAGATACATGTTTTTTATAAGTTGTTATCGGCTTTGAACTAGTTGTCAGTAACTGCGAGTACACTGAGATCTGTACTTAGTGTCCTTTTGTTGTTAGGAATGAGGGATGGATAAATACCCTGCCACGTCCGGTCTGTGTGTATGTTTGATGTTTTCCTTCTTTGTATCGATCTGATGAGTTAAGCCTTTTCAACTGATTTTTATAGTGTGTTCTCATGGTGTGCTGTTACACCACTGTCCCATGTTAGGGAGGTTGAGCGCTCGCAAACATGTTTAACCCCGCCACATTCTATATGTGCCTGTCCCAAGTCAGGAGCCTGTAGTTCAGTGGTTGTCGTTCAGGGTTTCCGCTGGCGGTCGAAAAATAAAATTGTGGCGATTAAAATTCGTTATTGGCGAAGGAATTTGGCGAAAGAAATAAAACTGTTCGACTGCGTCCATCTTGTTTACTTTTTCGTGTTTCTCGGACTTTTCCTGATCAGACAATACTGGGAATTCACCTTGAACTCGTTACGACAATAATCATCTGATTGCATTTTATAGCCATCGGCAACAAAGGATTATAATTAATAAATGTGTGGATTGTATTGTTTCGTTAAATGGTGTGGTTAAATGGCTTCACATGTCACTTAAAGGATATTTTACAACTTTGATTAAAATAATTGTTTTGAAGTGGGTACTTTACAATCCTTTTAGCGACGCACATTTTACGTCTCCTCTTTTTTTTTAACAATGGTCTGGAAAAAATCTGTTGTTATGACAAAATGTACAAAAGTAAGAAAAATCTCTGACTTTAAATTTTATCTTATAACTTTTGAGAGTAATAATTCTTTTGAAATTGGTTATTTACAATCGTTTTATCAACGCACGAGTTTGAGGCATAATTTTACGTCCAAACTTTTTAATGATGGTCCGGAAAAGAAATCTATTGTTAAGAAAAATATTCAAAAGTAAAAAAATCTCTGATTTTATCCTTCAACTAGACGGAAGTATCTTATAAACTATTATAGATGAATCCGTGCTCTATTGCAGAAGTCAACATGATGATTTCATGATCTTAATCTATATTGCAATTTTACAGTATCTTTTAAAAACTAAATGTTTATTATTATTGAGTGTTTATTTATGACAATGAGATTGAAAATATATATTTAGAATTATAAAAGACATAGTTAGTTTTCTCGTTTGAATTGTTTCACACTTGTCATTTCAAGGCCTTTTATAGCTGACTATGTAGGATGGGTTTTGCTCATTGTTGAAGGCTGTACGGTGACCTATAATTTGGTAACTTCTATGTCATTTGGTCTCTTGTGAAGAGTTGTCCCATTGGCAATCATACAACATCTTCTTATTTTCATATACTAGTAGCAATGTGGCAAACTAATTTTTTTGTTAGAGAAGGTAATTTTAAACGAAAATATGATTTTGTTTGTTGGCGAAAAAAATGAAAGGGCGAAAAATATATTGTTTTGGCGAAAGAGGTGGCGAAAAGAAAATTGACCCAGGGAAACCCTGTTGTCGTTGGTTCATTTCTGTCATATTTGATTTTCGTTAATTGTTTTTTTTTTATAAATTAGGCCGTTAGTTTTCTCAATTGAATTGTTTCATAATTTTCATGTCGGGAACTTTTATAGCGACTATAAGGTATGTGTTTTCTCCTTATTTTTAAAACAATTAACGAAAAACAAATATGATATATACACCATATATACTATGTATGTTTTGAGGCAGTTTCTTCTATTCCATATTAAACTCAAAATACGTTTTATTTCGTTAAATTTCTTTCATAAAATTAAGTACTTCAATTTATGTGTGTAATTTACAAAAAAACATATAATAATGTAAATTTGTGAGCATTGGTATTTTAACTACGTAATTTATTCTTAATTGTATTATAGATTGGAAAAAATTTATTCAACAATTAGTAGAGATAATAAAATTGTAGGATAAAGGGCAATTCAAAGCTGGCTGCTTTCATTTACATTATCGTCGATTTTGTTTATTTTGTTTTTTTTTTTAATAATATTAGGTGATTCTCTAAAGAACCATGATAAACAGGCTTTCTCGACAAAAGATAAGGATAATGACATCTATAGCAGTAATTGTGCGGAAAGTTTTAAAGGGGGTTGGTGGTATTACAAATGTTATGACAGTAATCTGAACGGACTGTATATAGGAAATAAAAAGGATGACAACGGATTGCGTTGGTATAAATGGAAAGGAACACAGTCAATGAAGACCACATCAATGATGATTCGTAGAGTATGAATGTAACGCAGTCGGTTATACTTTTGAAAAATAAAAATATAGATTGCATACTCTGTAGTCGAGTTTTATCTTGTTATATGATGGTTATAATGTTCACTATGATAAATATACGTTAAAGGTGTACATGGTTTTAAGATGTTTACTTTAATTGGTATTTAATATATGGCAACTTTCGCAGGCTAAAGTGACATTCAACGGTTTTGTGTGTTCTGTCAGGCTTTTTATGCTCTATGAAAATAAGGAGATGGAGTATGATTGCCAATGAAATAACTATCCACCAAAGTTCAAATAAAGTGGATGTAAGCAATTATAGGCAACCGTACGGCCTTCAACAATTATGGTTTTTATGGTTATGAGCATGCTTCATGTAGCTTATTCCAAAAACACGTCTCGTATGTATGATAAAGTGACCAACGTATATTTTTCAATAACCTATATATATTTCTCTGAACCAGTATACATTTTTGTTTAGATCATGCTAAAGCCCGCCTCCGGGTGCGGGGTTTTCCTGCTGTTTGAAGACCCATTGTAGCCTTGAACTGTTTTCAGCTCTTTGGTCGAGTTGTAACTCTTTGACACATTCCCCGTTTCCATTCTCAATTTTATATAAGTGCCTATAAATAGAAAAACATAACTTACAAATCTATTTGAGTGTGGATTAATCAGTACAAAGATTAATACAATTACACAGATGAAATAAATTATAAATTGCCTCTGTAATATTGGCTAATGGACGTTGCAATCTTACCTTCACTTCAACAAGAAATAATCTTGAACATCAATCAAACTTTGAATTTATTTATAGCACCAAAAAATCACTGGACAATGAGCTGCAACAGTTTCTTATCTGCATCCGATTTCACCTGGATAGACGCACGCTTGATGAAGCTACTTTGTCTAGCGAAATATTGCGTTAATTTTTTATAACATTGTAAATATTTTTGACATTTTAATATTTAAATTCTTAATAGTGTGTTTAAATAACATTGTTAGGCAATTTATATTTATATATATATAATTCGTCTCAAATTTAGCCCAACAATGTGAGATCTGTAAATTTGCGTTCGCAAATTTGTGTTCTTCCCTCAGAGGGATTTTTATGTTTGTTTAGTGTCCGCGCATTTCTTGTGATCGATGTATCATGATGCTTTAGAAGGAGCAAATCCGCTTGAATCTCTGACTGAAGGAAGTGTATGCCTTTTTATGATGAGATCCTTATTAATATAGATTCTGTTGTTTGTTCATTGACTTTCTGCACAGATCTGTAGGCTTGATTCTATTTTTCACTTGTGTTGTACGCTGTGTTAATGTATATGTTGAGACACATATATATATTTTGTTAAGTGAAACGTTTAGAATGAGAATTATTTAATTGTTCAATAAAATATCTCACATTTTTGCAAAATCCCGATACAATTACCCATTACCTTGTTTACAAGCGTAAGTGATAACGATATGGATGACGTTCGAATGTCACTTACATGTATGACGTTTCTGTTCAGTTTTTGGTGATCAGATATAATCATTCTCTATTTAATTGTGTTGATATATGATGAAACTTACACACTGAGGAAACATAGAACTGTGGAGCATTGTTTAATTTGTTCCACCCGTGTATATCTTATTTGTGTAAATGTTTTTTTCGGATTGCGGGATATTTTTTGGCCAAACAAGAGGTTTTCAGTAAAGAATAACAGCCAAATTGACTTGGGAAGTAAGAGTATACATATATAATTGAATGTTGTTTGCCTAACGTAAAGTAGCAAATATTTCAACAATATTTAAGATAAAACTCATCAAAAATAGGTAAAGATAAGCTCTGCAAATTACGTCCGTAGTTTACAGTAAAACGTTTTGCACGCGTGCTTTCGCCTCTTTTATAGATATAAGAAAATGTGGTATGAGTGCCAATGAAACAACTCTCCATCCAAGTCAAAATTTATAGAAGTAAACCATTATAGGTCAAAGTACGGTCTTCCACACGGAGCCTTGGCTCACACCGAACAGTAAGCTATAAAGGGCCCCAAAACTTACTAGTGTAAAACCATTCAAACGGGAAACAAAACGGTCTAATCGATATAAAAACGAGAAACACTTATGAACCACATCAACAGACGACAACTACTGAACATCAGATTCCTGACTTAGGACAGGTGCAACAATTGCAGCGGGTTTAAACGTTTTAATGGTACCAAACCTTCACCCTTATCTGAAACAATAGTGTAACATCACAACGTAGAAACCCACACACTATAAAATATCAATTGAAATGGCTTAACAATCAAAAGACATATTAACACCAGTGAACATACACTGAACAAATAAATTTGATCTATGATACAATGTAAATACAAAATAAATAAACTAAGGAAGAATAATTAAAGAAACATGTTATACTGCTGTGAAATGTTAAACAATTTGAGAAAAACAATATGCTTGAACAAAAATATCAGCCATTTGCAATTACTTTAAACACAGGTAAATGAAAATAATTTTGTTGTTAGGTATACGTGTACAGTTCAAATGGAGAAAGGAAATATTTTACAAAATAAATAATTTTGATGTTAATAGTACGAAGAAGTGAAAATTTCTAGTAATACCAAATACTACCCTTGGTACCGATGATGTTGCTAGATTTAATCGGAATGTAGTGTTATATAGCATACGTAAGTATTCTTACTCAAAAATATAAAAGTTTGAACTATCATTGTAAAGTTGGAGCATGCGATTCAGAACAACATTTGTCAAACAATATATAGCTTTAAAGTGCGTCAATTATTTTAATATTTACAACAACCCGTTAAGCAAAAAAACAACTGATATCATTTAACGTCTGTTTTATATTCAAAGCATCTGGTACTTACATTATGTCAGATGAGGGAAATAATATATACTATCTGTATCAATCTTATACCTATCGTGCACCTTCATAGTCATACTTTACTCTAGATAAATCATGTCCAGAAATGTTATTTTAGTTCATAAAAATAAAATACTTATCATTAGATATTTTTGAGAATGGAACGGTTGCTGCAGCTGATGTTCGGACAGGCAGTTATTTTTACATATACAAACAGTGCATATATATTCTAAATTCAAGGGTCGGTTCTATGGTATTTGCACTTTATAGTTATCAGATTATACGTTCTGCTATATACTTCTTTCATCGACGGGGATGAGAAGTAGTTACTTTGACTGCAACTAGGAAAAGTGATATGTTTGAAATATGCATAAAATCGCAACATTTCAGGTACGAACACCTTAAAGGAGTTTTAACAAGGATTCTTGAACGTGCAAGAGGGCGTTTAACTTTCGATACACGCATTTGGTTTACATGTAACATATATAAAAATAAGGAAATGTTGTATGATTGCAGATGCTACAACTATCCACCAAAGTTCAAATGAAATGGATGAAAACAATAAGGAAACCGTACGGCCTTCAACAGTGAGAAAACCCATATCGTATAGTCGGTTATAAAAGGTGCCGAAATAAAAAATATTACACAAAATAGTTGAGTAAACTAACGGCCTAATTTATAACAAAACAATATCCGTAGAATAAATATGACAGACATGAACCAAAGACAACCACTAAACTACGGCTCCTGTCTTGGGACAGGCACATAGATAATATGGCGGGTTTAAACATGTTTGAAGGCGCCAACCCTCCCCTAACCTTGGACAGTGGTGTAAAAGTACAACATAAGAACAAAATATAAAAATCAGTTGAAAAGAGCTTAACTCATCAGATTGATACAAAGCAGAAAAACATCTAACGAAAACACAGGACGTGGCTGGGTATTAATCCTCACAACAAAAAAGACACACAAAGTACAGATCTGAGAGTACTCGCAGTTACTGACAGCTAGTTCAAAGCCAATAACAACTTATAAAAAAAAATCATGTATCTAAGACTAAAATATGCACATTTCATTTGGGAGTTTTTGAATATTTATACTTTCCGCACAGTCTATCAAATTTAACACTATATTTTTTGCTTTGGGATACCATACGGCTTTTTGTTAATAGTGAACAAAAAGGTAAAACATGCTACACCCAGGAACAAGTGATCAGTATGCAGGAGTTTCTTATTGATGACATATTTGTTGAATTTAAAGGTAGACTTTTTTAACAATTCGATGTTTTTTTCGTTGAACCCTAACTTTTCCGCTCTACATTGTTGTGTTGAAAATTAACAGCAAATTGTGAAATTTGACTTACATGTTGACTGTCATGGTTATTATGCATATCAGCACGATAAAGACTTTTCATTAATTATGAATACGAAGGATTAATTTCCGTGTCCAAATTCACAAATTTTCCATGCACAGTCTCTGAAAATTATCGGCATTCCTATGGGAACAAACTGTGCGTCTCTCCTTGCTGACCTATTCTTATTTTCATATGAGGCGGAGTTCCTTCAGACACTTGTCAAAAACAAGATGATCAAAGAAGCCAGATGATTTAATATCACATTCAGATATATTGATGATGTTCTTTCCATTAACAATCCAAACTTTTTTTATTTGGTTCCATTCAATGATATATCCTCCAGAACTAGGAATTAAAGAAACAAAAGACATCATTTTTAGACTTAAACCTCGAATTTGACAAAAGCGGTCATCTCAGTTCCAGAATCTATGACAAACGAGACGATTTTAATTTCGACCTTAGCAGTAATATATCAACTTCACATGCATATGGGAAATACATTTCAAACTCATTCGGTATTCAAGAGCTTTCAGCTGCTACCCAGACTTTGTAAAACGTCACCAGTGTCTGAACAGACAGTTGATAAACAAGGGTTATGTCAAAGAACGTCTCGTCCTTTTCTGAAAAAAACGTTCATTGGAAGATATCAAGAACTTGTTAATAGATATTCCGTATAAACTTCACAAATAATAGATGATGGTCTTGAAGTATAGATTCTAGGTACTGACGTTGTTTATCATCATACTTACGTGTTAAAGTGTTATTTTATCGGCTTTGTATATTTTAACCTTTACTGTTTAGTCCATTTTGGTAATATCCTTTTGGCGTGGCTCGGTTTTCACACATTCCGTCATTGTGTTGTTGTGCTATGATCATTTTGTAATCTTGTCTTTTATTTCTGCTTATATGCTTGGTCTGTTATAAAATGTCTATATGGCATTACGTTTTCTTTGTTGAAATAGTTGTTTTATAGTGATTAAGATTAATCTGTACCCCAATTTTGACATTTTATACCTATTATGTCTTCTTGTTTTGTTCACACATTGTTGACGACTGTCATACAGGTGAGAGGTTTAGCTAGCTATAAAATCAGGTTTAAACCAACATTTTCTACATAAGGAAATGCCTGTACCAAGTCAGGAATATGACAGTTGTTTTCCATTCGTTTGATTTGTTTGAGCTTTTTATTTTGCCATTTGATAAGACGCTTTCCGTTTTGAATTTTCCTTGGAGTTCGGTATTTTGTTATTTTACTTTTTATTATACTCTGCAGATGGAGAAACTGGAAACTAGTTATGATCATTTGCCAAACAATATACTTCAATAATTGGTGTTAATTGCACAAAGTCGAACATATTGTGTTGTTCAATAAGTATTCGTCATCTATAATTGTTTTACATATATTTCATATGAATCTACGATTTTTCACATAAACATTTTCAAGACATTGATGTTTTCATTTTAACAAACCATGTGTTGAAAGAGACGTAATTGTTTAGAGTATATTTGTTTATTTGCCCACAGTTTTGTATTCTGTTGATATTTTTCCTGATTAGAACATGTGTAATAATGTCTTCCAAATTATTATGGTTGAAATACGTGACAAATTTTCGGACAAAAATAACGCTTGTGTTCATATCATTTGGAAAATAAAACACTTTATTTTGCTTCTATTGGTTTCAAGTTAATTAAAATCCAGACAGAAATAACATCAAAATATTTTGTAAGTGACAAATATCATTTAAACATATTTTGTTTGCTATTACATATAAAAAAATGATCAGACACAAGCTATCGTAACTTAGATAGTTCTCTCCTATATATAATAAGTTATAATCTATAAATATAAAGACATGCAACAACAACATGAATGTATACATTAGTAACAAATAAACAGAAAATTTTAAATATCCCAAATAGATAAACAACAGTACTACGGCAAAATGCTTATTCATCGACATACTAAACTATATGAATTCCAAAAGAAGGAAAATATCTTTCTAAAGGTCAAAACGTTCATTTTCCAAATGAAATGCAAGACTTCGTTAATCAAGGATGTATTTTGACTAAGAGTTAAATTTTAGTGACGAATACTTATTACAGAACACTATAGTTGGACTTTTTAAAGAGATGTTACGCCAGAAAATCGCCTTTTAATTGTAGCCAACAAAAGACACAAATCAATAATAAAATTTAACAAGATTTATTATACACTAGTTTACAAGAAGTATTACACAAATATAAATGTCAACTTAACTGTCAGAATATGTGTCCAATCTTTTATCTTTTCTTTATCCGGAAATCTTCTCGGAATCCACAGAATATTACGTCCAATAGGTCACATTTTAGTATGATGTTGTTAGTAAATAAAAGTGTCAATCCAACTGTTGAGAATGATGATGTCTATCGATGTCTAAGTCTAGCTATGTCTGTGTCTAACTTTAGGGTCTGCATTTAAATACTTGTAACGGAAAGTTCTAGAAAACTATGGAAGTTTAAATTACGCATCTTTTCTTATGATCATTCTGAAAACGTTATGTAAGTGAAATAGAAAGTCCTAATCATTCCATGAGTATCAATGATTGTTCCAGTGATTTCTAAACTGCATAGTTGTAACACAATGTGTTTTATTTTGTACACAATGTAAAAATATATAATAGGCCACACAAAACAAATTAGGCCAACTAAATAAATATGATAGTTACAATATCATAAAACCTCCCCTTAAAAAAGTTTGAGTGTAACAAAACTTTTCATGAATAATATATATAAAATACATAGTATATACACAGTATTTTAATAAGTTATAGATAAAGCATCTGCTATTACATTATCTTTACCTTTAATATGTTTAACAATAACATCACATTCCTGTAATAATAAACTCCACCTAGTCAATCTCTGGTTCCTGTTTCTCATTTTATGTATGAAGGTGAGAGGATTATGATCAGTATAAACAAGAATAGGATGCACAGTGGAATTTAAATATACATCAAAATGTTGAAGTGCAGACAAAGTGCAAAACACTCTTTTCAATAGTTGAATAATTTTTCTGGTGTTTATCTAATTTCTTAGAAAAATATGATATAGGTTTCTCAACATTATCATCTGTCTCTTAATATAAAACAGCTCCAATTCCTACATCGCTTACATCAACGGCAAGTTTAAATTGTTTTCAAAGTCTGGAGTGATCAGAACTGAACTATTAATTAAAAGTGATTTGCTATTTTCAAAAGCGTTTTGACAATTTTCACTCCAGATGAATTTAGAATCTTTCCGTAAAAGATGAGTCAATAGTTGAACAACGGTAGCAAAATATGAACAGAATTTCCTGTAAAATCAAATCATGCCTAAATATCTCATAAGTTGTTTTTATTTGTAGGAGGAGGAAATTTGGTAATTGCATCCACTTTAGCCGTAATAGGTTTCACTTGACCTTGGCCAACTGTATTTCCTACATAATCAAGAGTGGCCTGGCAAAATTCACTTTACCAAGATTAACAGTCAAATTTGATTGTGACAATCTATCAAAAGTATCATATATATGTGTTAAATGTTCTTCCCAGCTATCACTACATACAATAAGATCATCAATATAAGCATAACAACAGTCTAAATCTTTTATAACATTATTGATCATTCTTTGAAATGTAGCAGGAGCACTTTTCATGCCAAACGGCATTACAGTATATTGGAATAAGCCGTCTGGTGTGACAAAAGCTGATATTTCTCGAGCTCCCTGTGTCAGTGGGACTTGCCAGTAACCTTTCAATAAATCAGATTTGCTCGCAAATTTTTCTTTTCAATGTTATCAATGCAGTCGTCTATCCTTGGAATCGGATAGGAATCAGATTTTGAAACAGAATTTACTTTTCTGAAATCAGTTACGAAACGAAAGGTTTTATCTGGTTTGGGCACAAGGAGACAAGGAGAACTCCATTCACTGTTACTCGGCTCAATAATATCATTGTCAAGCATATATTTAATTTTTGTCTCATAAATTCAAGTTTGAGTGGATTGAGCTGGTAAGGATGTTGCTTAATTGGAGAAGCATCACCAACATCGACATCATGACAAACAGCAGTGGTTTTGTCTGGCACATCTGGAAAAAGCATTTTAAAAGAAAATACCAAAGCTTTTAATTTTCTCTGCAATAAAAGACAGATGTGCAAGTTTTGAATCTAAATTTGACAAAATTTCTGAATTTTTCAATCTAACTGTCTCTTCCATAGTTTTAGAACTAAAATGTGGTCCAATTATATCAGGTTTATCATAATTGTTCTCCAATTTAACCATGGCTTAAGTGGCAACTGGTTTACTCTCACCTTCATTAGTACGCTCAAAATATGGTTTTACCATATTAATGTGACACACTCTATTGTGTTTACGGCGACCTGGTGTTTTACTCAATTCAAATCATTGATTTTACTCTCTATGGTATAAGGACCATAATATTTAGATTGTAATGGATGTCCAGGGACTGGCAAAATACAAGTACCTTATCACCTGGCTCAAAACTCTGTCCCTGGCATCTTTATCATACCATATTTTCATCTTATTCTGAACAGTTTTAAATTGTTCTGAGCAATTTGACAAGCAGTATACATTTTTCTTTAAATCTAGATACATAGCCTGGAAGATTCAAGTCAGTGTGTTCAGTAAGCCATTTTCCTTAATCAACTTTAAAGGTCCCTTACAGTATGACCAAATACCAACTCAAAGGGACTAAAACCAAGGATTCTTGAACAGCCTCTCGGACCGCAAAAGTAAAAGTGAACAGCATCATCCCAGTTCCTATCAAATTGAAGACAAAAGTTTAAATCATTTTCTTCAATGTTTGATGAAAACGTTCTAAGGCACCTTGAGATTCTGGATGATAAGCACTTGACCTATACTGAGCAATCCTTAATTGGTACACGACTTGCTGAAATAAACCTGACATGAAATTTAAACCCTGGTCGGACTGTACGGACTTTGGAAGTCCTACTAGCGTGAAAAATTTGATCAGAGCTTTCACAATAGTAGGTGTCTTGATATTCCTTAACGGAATAGCCTCTGGAAAGCGAGTGGAGGTACACATGATTGTCAATAAATACGCATTTCGGTCTTGGTCTTCGGTAAAGGTCCAACGCAATCAATTACTACTCTGCTGAAAGGTTCTTCAAAGGCTGGAATAGGCAGAAGTGGCGCTGGTGGTTTTTCTGGTTAGGCTTACCAACAACCTGGCATATATGGCATGATTTGCAGTATTCTGCGACATCACTTCTCAGTCTTGGCCAGTAGAAATGCTGTGAGACCTTAAGGCAAGTCTTCCTTATACCTTAGTGTCCAGCCAAGGGGTGTCATGGGCAAGACCAATAATGTCTTGCCTATAGACTTTAGGCACCAGCACTTGGTATACCACTCTCCATTCCTCCTCTGGGGTAGCATCAGGGGCCTCCACTTTCTCATTAAAATGCCGTCTTGATGGTAATAGCATTCGGTCACTTTGTCTGCTTCCTCCTGGGGTTGAGCCCTCTTGCAGAGCTGAAGAACCTCAGGGTCTTTATTTTGTTCTTCGACAAAATTCTTTTTGTCTAATGAATGGCTGTTTACGTCTTGCCATGGCATAATTACATTCTTGCTAATACTAGGTGGCCTTCCTGAGCTACCGAGACCTTCAATGTCGGCTAGAAAAGTGTAAGAAAGGTCCATGTAATCAAACTGGTCTTCTTGCAAATCTTCATG
This sequence comes from Mytilus coruscus, assembly GCA_017311375.1. Taxonomy (NCBI): domain Eukaryota; kingdom Metazoa; phylum Mollusca; class Bivalvia; order Mytilida; family Mytilidae; genus Mytilus; species Mytilus coruscus. Next base: position 32,804,566 of record CM029600.1, read on the forward strand.
TTGTTGTTTTTAGCCATCGCCTTTGTAACGACACAAGCTGGATACAGTTCAGCATCATCATCAGGTGATTTAACATCCACAACCGGTTCACTGGTAACAAATGGTTCAGCAACCACTTTGTTCCTAGCTAGATCATTTCCTAGCAATAATGAAACACCCTCAACAGGGAGATTAGGACGAACACCCACAACAACTGATCCAGTTATCAAATCTGACTTCAGATAAATACGATGGAGCGGAACATCTATACAACCTAACTCCACACTTTGTAACAAAACGGAGGCACCAACAGAAGTCTCGTCGGACAAAGGCAACACACCTTCTAACAATAAAGACTGAGAAGCTCCAGTGTCCCGTAAAATCTGAATAGGCTGAGGAGTAGTATTATCAACAATAGAAACAAACCCATCAGACATAAAAGGTTTATAATCCTCCATGTAATCACAAAACTGGACTTAAAAGCGTGACTCGCATGACATTCCAACGTATTGGTAACACGGGTGTCGTACAAGCACTGGTCTTGGGCTTATTTTCTCTTTCATTCTTCTTCTGGAGTCTAAAACAATCAGCCATCAGGTGACCATTCTTCTTACAATAAGCACAAGTCAGTGACTTCTTCTCAAAAGTATAAAATTTTGGACTAGACATATTATAACTAGACTGACTCTTATTCTGTGCAACAGGCTTACTATCAGTACGCTCAGTGCTTTGATTCTTGTAATTTCCACTCGAAGTATTAAAATTTTGACCTTTGAAACTTCTTTTATGTAAAGGGTATAATTATCCGATATAACAGCTGCATCTTGTAATGTCTCAACAGTTTTGTCATCTAAATGTGTTTTAAGTCTAAATGAACACATTGCTTGAACTCTTCTAATAACATCAATTGTCTTAAATTATCAAATTTTTATCTATTTTCTTTGACGTAAGCCATTTATCAAATAGATCTTCTTTTACCCTAGTAAATTCAACATAGGTTTGTGATTCAAACTTTTATAAGACCTAAATTTCTGTCTATATGCTTCTGGAACTAGCTCATAAGCTTTCAAAACTTCCTTTTAACCGTGTCATAATCAGAATTATTTTCTGATGAAAGTGCTGAGTAAATTTCAGAGGCTTTCCCTTAAAAACACTTTGCAGCATTGTAGTCCAAAAAGGCTTCAGCCATTTCAAATTTTGAGCAATTTTCTCAAACTGTGGAAAAATTTATCACAAAATTTGGGAACCAAACGTATATTTTTGCTGCATCAAAATTAAAATGTTCTGATTTTGATTGGAATTTAGTGTTGCTCTCTTTTTTCCATTCCAATTTTCATTTTCTCAATCTCTTACCTTTCCCTCATTTCAAGTTCTGCCTGTTTTAATTTCAATTCATCTTGTTTTAATCTAAATTCATTTTCTTTTCTTTTTCTCCATTTCTAACCTTTCTTCTTTTCTTTTTCTCCATCTCTAACCTTTCTTCTTTTCTTTTTCTCCATCTCTAACCTTTTTCTTTTCTTTTTCTCCTCTCTAATTTTTCCTTCATTTTGAGTTCTACCTGTCTTTCTTTTTTCCAATTGTTTTATTTTGAGTTCATGTTCTAATTCAAGCTGTTTTAATTTGATAGCGTCAACATTTTCGACCTTGAGTTCAAGAGCCTCTTCACCAAATATTTTTGAGTCAACTAAATAATATATTACCAAATTTTTTATAATTTGTTTTCTCATAGATACTCTTAAGTCTAATTTCAGATGCTTAGCAAGCAACACTAATTCCTCTTTCTTTAAATTATCGAACCTCCAAGTCTGGCGTTTTCAAACATTTACTGGCATCAAATGCCATTTTGTAGAATTTTGTTGGCTAGTTCTAATAAAAATACTGAAAAATTTTCAATGAGATATTAACGTTATCCCAGACACGAGCCCCTAATTTCGCCAGAAAATCGTCTTTGAATTGTAGCCAACAAAAGACACAAATCAATAATAAAATTTAACAAGATTTATTATACACTAGTTTACAAGAATTATAACACAAATATAAATGTCAACTTAACTGTCAAAATATGTGTCCAATCTTTTATCTTTTCTTTATCCGGAAATCTTCTCGGAATCCACAGAATATTACGTCCAATAGGTCACATTTTAGTATGATGTTGCTAGTAAATAAAAGTGTCAATCCAACTGTTGAGAATGATGATGTCTATCGATGTCTAAGTCTAGCTATGTCTGTGTCTAACTTTAGGGTCTGCATTTAAATACTTGTAACGAAAAGTTCTAGATAATTGTAGAAGTTTAAATTACGCATCTTTTCTTATGATCATTCTGGAAACGTTATGTAAGTGAAATAGAAAGTTCTAATCATGAGTATCAATGATTGTTCCAGTGATTTCTAAACTGCATAGTTGTAACACTATGTGTTTTATTTTGTACACAATGTAAAAATATATAAGAGGCCACACAAAACAAATAAGGCCAACTAAATAAAAATGATAGTTTCAATATCATAACAGAGAAGACTCAAAACACACACAAGAAACAACAGTAAAATGATAACGTAGTTACATGTACAAAGACAACATGTAAGATAAATATCATAATAAAAAACAACAACGTGCGCGATAAACAACAAAAACAAAATTCAATGTGTTAGTTTAACTTGATATGAACAGACTAAATACCGAAAAACCTACAAATTTTGGTTACATCAATTTGTGATCAATTAGCAACAATTATACAACATTCAAGAAAACAAAAAAAATTCAAAACCCCAGAAAACATTCAGTACATTAATAGCTTACTATATGGCTTGGGTTTGCTCATAGTTGAAGTACAAGAATTTTACCTGTAGTTGTTTGCATCATTGTGCTTGATCGTTGGTGGATTGTTGAGTTATTAGAAACCATACCAAGTCTTATTTGCATATAACCTAACCCTAGCTTTTGCATTGATATCGGCAGAAAGCATTGGTTAAGACATCACCGTATAAATTGCTGATATCGTTAGAAAGTAGTGGTGAAAACATAACAGTAGACATTTTCAAACCAATATGTACAGTTATATAAGTGGTTGATAGTATAGATACTTTGTACAAATCTTCTCAAAGAATGTAGGAAACACATTAGATCAAATCCGATATGTAGAAACTCGTGTTTTGCTATAGAAAACAGCATACAACAATCATTCCGAACACAGGAGGTGGAAAGTCCCTTTCAGTCAAAAAAAAAGTTTTGAATCATTCTCAAGCTATTTTACAAGAATGTTGGAAAAGAAAGGTGCCAATTTTGCCTGTTCTGCAGAATATTGAGAACCTTTGTCGGATGTCGTAGATCCAGAAATCAATATAATCAATATGCAAATGGTAGTTGATAAAACATTAATTTTAGCAGTTTTTTTCAAAAATATAGACAAGAAATAGAAGTGCATTTGATTAAAAATCTAGTTATCACCAACAGAGTAACAAAGACGAAACATGTCCATGATATTCACAATTAAACAATATCATGGATATGTTTTGACTGGTATTGTTAATTCTTTGAAAAAAATGTAACACGGACTACTTACCTGAGAGGAGAAAAAAACTTTTAGTCTTAAATAAATTATGAAACAGTATTGAATTGTATTCTCTTAAGTTGACAGCACACTTTACATGTGCTTTAGTGCTATCTTGCTGAAACGCAGCATTTCAACGTGTTTCTTATAAATATACTAAACAATCGTCTTCCCTCATTGCAGCGTTTTTCCGTACTCTGTGAATATATTAAAAAGACATTTAAGACCATTTGAAATTATTTATGCTATTATCAAATTTCAAAAGTTAATAATTTATCACATATTTGTTTTGCATTACGAACTATGACAATGTTTGCTACAATGGTATGTCAGTTATCAAATATGTTAGGTCGTTATAGAAAATACTTATAATTGTAACTCTCCTATATAGAGAGAATAATTTATGATCATAGCAGTTATTCTATTGTAACTAACTGAAAGTTAAAGGATAAAAAAGAACATAAGAATATCACCGTCACAAAAAGAAAAATTAAAAGATAGAAAACAATGTGTCTTGTTCAAGGAAAACATTAATATGAAGCATACCTTTTAAATTAAATTTCGACAATATCCCTAATGATAAGTTCATCTGTTTTAAAATTCGCCAAAAAAGGATACAAAAGGCTACAAATAAGTCCATTACATACAGGTTTGAAATCTTACAAGCATGTACAACCGCGCCATTTTATCTATGTACCTTTCCTAGGTCAGGAGTTTGTAATTCAGTGGTTGTCGTTGGTTGCTGTCTGTCATATTTGTTGTTCGTTTATATATTTTTAGCATAAATCAGCATTTGGTTTTCTCTTTTGAATTATTTTACATTTTGTCATTCCTCGTCCTTTTATAACTTAATATACGGCACGGGCTTTCCTCATTGTTCAGGCCGTACAGTGTCTATGCTTTTAATCCTCGCCGTTGATCTGTAATGGATAATTATCACATTGGAAAACATACATCATCAAGACAAATATAAGAACTGTAGATATAAAAAAGATAAAGCTGTGAGGAGGTACATTTATATCACATTATACCACTGCATTTAGTAAGAATTATCATTTGTTTGAAAATCTTGATAAAATGAAAATGTTCTCATGCTATTCAAGTAAATGAAAATAATAAGGAAGAAACACAACCACCTGAAGACAATCAATATGTCAAAGGGACCAATTAATGATTGATAGGAAAGATTGATTGATTGGTTGGTATTTAACGCCACTTTCACCACTGTTGGCTATTTCGTGGTAGTCAGTCTTTATTGGTGAAGGACGCCGGAGTGCCCGGAGAGAACCTTCGACTTTCGGCAGGAAAACTGACAATCCTAAACAAACATGTTTAATTTCTGTGTTATTTAGTCTCTTGTGAAGAATTGTCTCGTTGGCAATCATACTGCATCTTCTTTTTTGTATGTTTAACCCCGCCACATTCTTCATGTGTCTGTCCCAAGTCAGGAGGCTGTAGTTCAGTGGTTGTCGTTGGTTCATGTCTGTTATATTTGGTTTTTTTCATGAATTGTTTTACTATAAATTAGGCCGTTAGGTTTTTGTTTGAATTATTTTATATTTTCTATGTCGACGCCTTTTATAGCCGACTATACGGTATGAGTTTGTATCATTGTAGAAGGCCGTACGGTTGCCTATAATTGCTTACATCCACTTCATGTGAACTTTGGTATATAGTTGTCTCATTGGCAATCATACCACATCTCCTTGTTTTTATAATCCTAGTCAGTTAAGATTGGAATCGAGAGCACCTTCCACGTGCGGGTTTCAAACTCACAATCTCCGTATTGAAAGGGTAGTGACACAGTAGTTGGACTACTTCTTCTCGGCCACCGAGACCCTCCAAAATAGGAAAAAAAAAGAGGTTTCTTTATACAACTTGCTTCCAAATATATGTTTAGATATTTTTTTCCTATTATACACGATCCCATTGTACATTTTCAAAATTAAACATAAAATACATATATGTCGCTGACAAGGAATATAATAATTACTGAAATGTTTTGATTTCTAAGCATTTCTAAATAGCAAAATTTCTGAATTTCTAAATTTCAAAATACAAAAACTGTTTGATTTTCTTATTTTACTGAATCAAATTTGGTCCTCTGTCTATTATTTGGGAAAAACGTATGTGAGCGTTTTATTTATCCTTTTCAGATTTTATTAACAAAATAATCTAGGTTTAAATGTAGTTGTTTGATATTAAACGTATATCTTATGTCTGAACGTGCAGATAATTACAAACAAACAATAATAGTGAAGCAAAGTTGAACCAAAATGCTTTAAATAAAACATATGAGGTAATCATACCACGGCAACTTTTCTTTGCATATTCAACTCATGTTTATCATCTAGCGCTAGTTGATCTATGTAGGCTGTAGGTATCTATTACATGTATTATCAATATTACTTGTTACCAACGCTGTTACTCTGCCACCCCACTGAAAACTCTTCATTCTTTTACATTCTTCTTTGCTTTTATTGAGTTAAAAGTTATAAGTACTTTTAAAGAAATAATTAACAGACTTCAACAAAACTCAAAACTTATATACTTACATCCTGTCGTGATTTGCATCACGATATTTATTTGAAATGCAAATAATAATTACACTAGATACAATTGGGAGCAAGCTTACGTCCTGAAAATCTTATTGCTATAATAGTCATCTCGTACGCGACTTTACACGATTTTTATTTAACATTAGCTCTTTAAAACATTTGGTAAAATGATTATTAGACAGTATTAAAACGATTTGCATGAAAACTTCTAGAAATGATCCTTCAAACTATTTAAATCTTATATATAAAAAAGACAGACTAAAACGTTTTTGTATGAGGGTGTTGTCCTCAAAATTACTTGAATAATCCATTATTCATGGCAATACATCTTTCTAACCATTGAATGAAAAGACGTATAGTATATCAAAACAAAATAGAACAAATGTATGACACAATTCAAAGCAATGACAAAGATCAATAATTATGAAACATACAATCAAATACCATTTTTCTTTTTATGTTTTAGATTGAGATAAGGAACAGTTTGCTCTTAATTCCTGTTCTTTCGTCTGTTAGGGAATAACAGCAATGACTGTTCTAAACGGAAAGGTATTCATCAATTGAAATATAGCATATAATGATGGAAACTAAATTGGGGAAGGGGCGGGTTCATTATGCCTGGCATATAACTGTCATACGGTGAAATAGTTATTTTAAAAGAAAAACTTACATATGTCATTTATTCATGTTCATGTTCTTATGCAGTATTCTATATTTGGATCCTCACTGCTCTTCAACTTCATACTTTAGCATGTGATATTTACTAACTGGTCGTTAAATATCAACTCATCTAAATTATCAACCAGGGAACCCACAATTGTGAAATACTACTAATATTTAAGACATCTACTTGTTACATAGTTATGTAATTCTTAATCTAAGCAAGTTATTTTTGGAGGCAATTTGTTTTCTTGTTGTTCGCCTTTCACACTTTAGTATCAATTTCCGTACTTATATGATTTTAACAACTCAAGCAGTTCTCAATACCAACGAATTTACGAATGCTTAATTTAGTGTCTAATGAATGAAATTAAGTCCCTGTATCTGCAATTTAAGTTCGACAACCAAACCCTAAAGTACACTTTTTGCAAGTAAAACATATTGATTGATTGATGGCTGGTTTAAGTCCAAAATTAGGTATTATATGCATAATAAATGCTGCTATATGTCAAGTGTCAAATCTTACATACATATTCAGGACCATAACACCTAGTCGGATTTCACAAACTTTAAATAACAAGATAATGCTTTGAATGAAGACATCTCACCCTTCCCTTATACTTTATAATAACTCCGAACTTATCATGCAATACTTTCACTTTAAAATGATGCGTTCTTAAATAAAAGACCGTTTAAATCATTTAGATTTAATCAGCCAGGAATCAAACTAATTTTTCTATATACAGTGACATAAAAGGTCTATTCTGTCCGGTTATTTATTTTAATTATACCAGAAGGCGAATATCCTCAAAAGAATGCGTGGTTATAACGTTTTAATATTTTTGTAAATAAACATACAACCTTAAGTGTTATTTATTTATCCTTATAGAATTGTTTCAATATATGGAAAACATGCGAAACCATAAAGTGTAAATCATTTCTAAAATTTCTTTTTTCCTTTTTATGTAATTGTAAAAATATTTTATGAAGCCATTCATCAATTTCTGGTACACTTTTCAGTTATTACTTGTCGATATGTTACGTATTCCTTTTTTGTATTTTTTCCCTTAATTTTACATGAATCAGCACTTTTATAGCTTGGTGAGTTTTACAGAGGATTTAATGGCTTTTTCATGTTGTGGAAAAGTTACTGGAAGTATATAGTTAAATTCCATTCAAATTTTCTATACATAATATTTTTGTATTTGGTTCATTCATCTATTGCAGCTTCTGGACATGCCAACGCTGCATTTTATCATGAAAGGGGGTATTGTGTACTATCTAAATTAATGTAGGAGACAACAAGGGGGAGAGAAAGAAATCCAAAAGTCAGAACATCAAAAATTGAAAACATTGACATCATGCCCGAAAAATAAATTCATACTAACAGGTCCAGTCAGATAAAACGAAACTCATAAAACCAGTTGTCTAAAAGATAAGTGTTCGCTTCTAAACATTTGTATCTGTCCGTCAACTGAAGGTCGATCATTTTATTTTATTATTATTTTTTTTTTTAATACAGAGCACAAAGTCCTAATATGTGACTTTATTCAGAATTCACGTTATGAACTGTAATCATGTTTTAATAATTGACTTTAATCAGGAAGATTTAAAGAATTAAATAAAGTCTCGATTCCTACACAGTGACATGAAAATATTCCTTCATCCGGAAATTAGATCATTAAAAATTTATTGATACAAGAAGGCGAATGTCCTCGCAACAAGTGCATGATTTTAAATGATTTATCTTTGTCAACGGTTTAACGAACATACATATGACATTGTTTTTTATTTTAGATTTTTTTCTTCTTTTTTTTTTTATGTTATTGTTATAATGTATGGAATACATATAGGCTACCATTTAAATTCTGTTTGGGGCATTTTCACAAGACAGTCATTTGAAATGAAACGGTGGATAAAAAAAATGTTTTAGATTTGTAGATGATATTTCTCCTGAAATGATAACTTATTTGTGATTAGGCTTCATGGTTTTCATTTTTAGCTCACCGGTCCCAAAGGTGACCCTTGCCAACCCAGATGGCCGGCTTGGCTACAAATAGAACATAGGGCAAAATGCAAGTTTTGTTTATTATTTGGAAAACCGTTATAAATAGAGAAAATCTGACAGGGGCAGAAATGTTCAAAATGTTGAGCTCTATCAATTGTTCATATACGTCAAAACTGTCAGACGACTTCGTATAGGAGTTATTGCCTTAAATTACAAATTTTACCATTTTTCCATTTTGCCTTTTATCTCGAAAACTATAAAAGACAGAGAGAAACTTTAAATGCAAAAATGATTAGCAAGACAAGTTCTAAATGAGTCAACATTGTCGAAATCGTCAATCGACTCCTTCAACCTATTATTTTTCTTAAAATGTCCTGTACCAAGTCAGGAATATGGCAGTTGTTATCGCATAGTCTGTTTCTGTGTATGTTGGCGTTTGTTTTTGTAGCAGTTCAGTGTTTCTATTGTTCCGTTTTGTTTCCTCTTATAGTTGATGTGTTTCCCTCAGTTTTGGTTTGTGACCTGGATTTGTTTCAGTTAAATCGATTTGTGACTATTGAACAGGGTATACTACTATTACCTTTACTTAGAGTTATTGTCCTTTGATGCCGATTTTACCTTTTTGGCGTTTTTTCTTTGCCTAATATCTTAAGAATTATAATAGATAAATAGAAACATAGATAAGCAAAATTATCAGCAAGACAAGATCTACAGTTAAAACAAATAGAGGAAATAGTCCGACGACTCCTAATTGGAGTTATTGCCCTTTAATGACGATTTTACCATTTATTTTGCGTTTTGCCTTATATGACAAAAATTATTACAGATTAATAGACACTCTAAATCACAAAAGATCAGCAAGGCAAGATCTGCTAACAAGTCAAATTTTGCCGATATAGTTAGTAGACTGCCACTATTTATAGGAGTGTTTGCCCTAAAATGAGGATTTTTTTGTTTACCCTCTTTTGTGTTTTTAGCAACATTTAAAGAAGTTAAAGAGAAACTAAACTATTAACTAAATAATCAGCAATGCAAGATCAACAAAGTAGAGATTTCTGTCATGAATTCTATGGACGTCTACATTGTTGGAGAGTGTCCTTTGCTGAATATGCACATAGACCAAGGTGGGCGACACAGGCTCTAGTTTGTTAATATCTTTCATTTCTTCAACTTCGTATATGATTTAAACTTTCAACTTTTTATTCGATCTCCACTGATGAGCTGTATGTAGACAAAACGCACGTCTGGTGTACCATATTACCAACCTGATATTTTTGATGAGTTTTTTGTGCAACATCAACATTATAAGATAATGGAGTGTGTGTCAAAGCGATAACTTATCTACGTCCATTACTTCAAGCATATTTAAAGCTAAAGCTAGCCTCCGGGTGTGGGATTTCCTCGCTTCATTGAAGACCCATTGGTGGCCTATGGCTGTTTTCTGCTCTTTGGCCTGGTTGTTGTCTCTTTGACACATCCCCGTTTCCATTTAAATTGCATATACTGTTCAATTGTTGACGCCTCGAAAGAGATAAATAATTGTATGCAACTATCTACAAGAATACATTAAGTATATATGACTCTATTTCTATAGGTATCAATTGAAAGTATTGTTGTGATACTGCTTAAACAAACAATGAAAATGTCTTCCATAAAAATATTTTGTAATTGAAAAAACATATTATACATATATATGCATACCCAAATGCAATCTCACAAAGGGTTAAATACATATTTTACAATATTCTTGTTTTCGTTTTATTTCGGATTTGAGTATTTAATTAGTCAATAAATGTTTTAATTTATCTCTTATTTTCATGTTGCATTACTATTTTGTATTACATTTGTAAATATTTGATAGAATTCTGTACGTTTTTTCTCTTTTACCTTATATGATTGCTTGAAGGGTTTCTTATATAGAGCAGGATGTTATAACCCTTTTCCGAGTATTTGGTTTTACTGCCTGATTTAAGGGAGTTCATATTGTCCAATCTTGTTTTTTACAATATCTGCAAACATTTGGATGATGCATTTTTTTGTAAACTATCCAGATTTTAAATATGTATAAAATATGACTTTATCCACCTGAACCCTTTCTTACTAAATCCAAAAGTGACACTTGTCCATTTTGCACCTTAATATTAGAATTACTCATAGTAATATTTAACCAAAGTCTATGATAGGTGGAATAATTTTTCCTTTATTATTATTTATTGTCAATTCCTTGATGTAGATGTTCAGTTTTTGTATTTATTAATCACGAACAGCAAAATGGCTGCCCGTATCATATCAAGCTAAAACCATGATTAACATTTTTTTAAATCTATACAATGAAATCAAACAGACCTTGAAAAAATCTTTATTACAAATGTACACAACTCCACATGCTTCTCAGTCTATGTATATCAATATTTATGTTTATATCGGCTCGAATGACCATCAGCAGTCTTCGGAGGTAATCTCGATGGTTAAATCTAGTCAAAAATACATTAAAACGAGTTCATGCATTGTTAGCTCTTTTGTAATTTGGAATTACGTTTTGTATGCTACGAATCAAATATTAATAAAATCTGAACCGATGTTCAAGGAATTTAATCTTAATTTATCAATACAATTTGAACATAAGTAAAGAAATGTTGGCTTAATAGACCACAATTAATTACAATAAATCCACCAGCAAATTCCAGAGACATGATTAAACAGGAATAAACAACAGCATGCCCGGTACCGTTCATTCCACAAAAATCAAATAGTTGCTTCTTGAGCATCGGGTATGGTTTGAATTTATGTTTCTCTTAGCTTAAAAGAAGATGAACGTGGATAATCTCATATGTAACTGCAAAATACTGTATACATATGAACTGTTTATACAGAGATATGGTAAGTGTAGAATTGATTTTCTTTAAAGAAAAATCCTTTGTGAATAGAATTAACACTTACAATAGTGACACTTATGGAGCATGAACTGCATGTTCAATTTTTCACTGTTATTAGATTTTTAAATATTGTTTTTATCGAAACTAACATTGATTTTGTTATTAACTAAATTAATGTCCCTTTGGTATATTTCGCCTCCCCTTTTCTAAATATGTATTACTATACATTATTTCCAATAAACAGTCCTGCATCCTATCGATACTTATTATAATATATTTTGATATTGCACAAGTCAATGTTGTTTTTCTCAGACTGTTTATGAAGTCTTCACATTAAATCAATTAGATGTGTACTGGTTGATATTGTAGTCTGAGATTTATCTATTAGTTGTAACCCACTTTGAACATAGCTTTCAGTAACTGTGCGTAATGCGATCGAAAACATGTTTAATTCCGCCACATTATGTATGTCATGTATGTGCCTGAGCAACGCCAGGAACCTATAGTTCAGTTGACGTTGGTCGTTGTCTGTCGTATTTGCTTTCGTCAATTGCTTTGTACATAAATAAAACCGTTGTTTTTCTCGTTTGAATTATTTACATTTTGGCATGTCGAATTCTTTTATACTTAACCATACGGTATTAATTTGCTAATTGTTGAACTCCGTTCAGTGACCTACAGTTGCTGCTTACATCTTCGTTATTTGGTCTCTGTTGGATAGTTGTCTCATTGACAATCATACTACATTTTCATTATCTTCTTATCTTTATAAACATAAGAGTGAAACTATGTAGAATTCAAACGACTAGTGTGCTTAAATGGTACCAGTTTGCCTAGCTCTGTACACGTTACTATTATATCTTTATAACCAACTGTTAATGCATTACTGTGTTTGTGAATACGTCTTAAGATATTTGAACGTTGGTTGAATCATCCTTATTCCAGGTTCAATTCCAAAATTTTACCAGTATAATTCCTTTGAACATCGGTAAACTACTGTCGCCTTTATTTATACAGATAGATATAAGAAGGAATATTAGGAATGTGGAAGGAAGTGTGACACTTCTGTTCCATTCCGTTTTGGTATATTCATCTGACACGATGAAAGCCAAGTATATTTCCATGTATTTTATTATTGTATTGGTCAAAATCAGGTCAAGACGAACGTAATACAGATATCGATTATATAAAATCTATCATCTCCGGTGTTGTATAATTATTCAAGAAATTTCATATAGTAAACAAAGATTGTCTACATTGCATCGGAGTATATTTCACAGCATGGTCTTATTGCTGGTAATTATTCAAATGTTAAAATAAAAATGGAGTTAACCTAGTTTAACTTTGGCAAAATCATCCCTTAAGCTATCTTGACCGAATGCCCTAACAGTGAAATAATAATAAAAACAATTGCACAATGTAGGTTCCAACAGGATGACCACTTACTTGAACAAAACAATACGGTACTTCAAAAGCTAACTAAGGACGCTAAAGTAGCTAAGCTGTTGGTAAGACATTGCAAGTAAAAGCACCTTACAAGTTGAAAAAGTCTCATCATAAAATGTAATTGAACTCGGTAGTATTTGTGAGAGGCCAGTAATTTATTAAAATGGTCAGATCAACTGAAGAACACAGTATACGTTAAAATAAAACATTCCAAGAAACAGACAAGGAAGTAATGTAAATTCGTAAAAAATAATACTGTTCTTAGAAATGTTAAACATTCCAATCTGTTACGATAATTAGTCACGCAACTTTTGACATTAAAATTCAACGTATAAGTCGTGTACTAGTTTCAATTTTATGCAAGCTTCGTCCAAAATGTATCAATCTAGCATACAAAAACCGTTCATACTGTTATTTGTTTTTATATTGGTAGCGATGATAACAATAATAAATGCCAGTAGAAATCTCCTTACATCAACTTCCGATTCTGGTAATTATAATACAGTGAAAAGTGTGTTTAAATCTATATGCATTATGCATTGATTGCTTTTTTATTTAAATTGTTTATCTCTTTATTATGTTTTTATTTTTACATATTTACACTAAATTAAATAATATCTTGGCAACTGGTAAATACAGATCTTTACCGCCTACAGGTAACATACTTTTGCATTAAACAAATCAGTGGAAATTTAATTTCAGGTATATATATATTCCTTGTCTAAGTTAATTCTCTGATATGTAATATAAAGAAGTAATCTTCCGTTCTTATTTTGTACATATATGTATCTTAATAACTACATATATTCAATGGTAATAAATAATATAGCATTATAAATTAGATAGGATAAATGGTAAACAAGCGTAACTCCAAGTTATTTTATTATGTAAGGTAGCAATCAACCCAGGAGTAACATGAGCATAAGGACAATTCTACATGATTGGTAGTTGTGTGTACCCGATAATAATTATCACTAGACATCTTTTGGACCCTTCCATATACCAATTGGAAAGCATCATATGATAATTTACCCTTAAGAAATTAAGAAGTCATTTCTTCACTACGATGAGATATATTTGTGCAGAATTGGAAGGCTGTCATGAAATAGAAGTTACTTCATAATATAAGTTCTAAGTAAAAGAAATTTCTTTTATATTATTTCCACTGCAACAAATGTTACAGTAGTGTTCCAAACGGAATAAAGAGTATAGAATAGTTGTTTCAACAGGAACAGGTATTATGGCATTGTTTATAACAAATTGTCCAGGGGAACTTCTGTTAGACGAAACAAATATACGCTGACAGACAAGGTTGATCAGTAAAATTGGTAAAATAAAAGCAACGAGACGCTTTATTCTTTTACTAATATTTTCAATTTGATTCTAAAAAGGTGTCGTTCTCAAAATCATTTTGCTAAAGTCTGATTCTCGAAAAGTGCTACTAGTGTTGCAAATGGGAAAAAAACAATTGTATTTTGCAATCTTATTATTTTTTATACCGAAAGTACATAGTTTCTCCCTTATTTCAGAGAAAAATAATCGGGACTGCTCGAATTTAGATCAAAAACATTACAGAAGTGGAGTCTACAAAATCTATCTGGCAGGTGGCGCTGGATTTAAGGTTTACTGTGATATGGAGACAGATGTGGGAGGATGGACGGTAATTAATACATTAATTTAGAAAGTGGGAGTTACTTCTGAAGGAAGTAAAGGAATCATGCGACAAATGCATTATATTCGTTGCTTTATGACAATAGTATTCTTAACTGTAAAATGTTTGGCAGACCTTGCAGTACATTTTTTTAAATAACTATCTTTAGACTAATATATATGACTATTACAACGGTCAATTTCGTATTTTTATGTTTATTTGTATCATACATCTATTCGGTTCATTCAGTTAAATTAAAACTAACATGCTATACTTCAAATTACTTTACGTTTCATATATGTACATATTTTCAATTCTAGGTTTTTCAGCGAAGACAAGACGGTAAAATAGATTTCTACCGAGGATGGGAAGAATATGTAAACGGATTTGGTAATCTGAAAACGGAATTTTGGCTAGGTCAGTTATTAACCTAATAACTTCGAGAATAACTTGCATCGAGGTGTCGAAAGATACATGTCCTTACAGCAATCCGCTATCAATGTTGTGTATACATTTAAGTTTTTTTCCAAACTTATGCATGAACTTGAGGGTCGTTGATAACAAAACTTTACCACAAGAGAGATGATTTCAGCATTCCAATTGTAAACTTTGCATTTCTATGTAGCAACATTCCAGCAGCGCCTACATATGAAGTGAATATCTCTCACTTGAAACAATATTCCAGGGCTTGCATTTCCCATCATGAGTACCTTTATTATAGATTGTTGATTACAAGGAAGCTATTTACCTAGAGTTCCAAATGGAGAAGTTGAAATCATCCCTACGAATATTTTACAAACGTCATCACGAGTTGGTTGACCGTCATGGAATATCTGCTTCTCAGATGAAGACGGATATGTATCCAATTGTCGTAATCACAATCCCGTCCTCTTTTTCTCGAATGTGACCTTTACCAATTGATACTTCTCCTGGTTTGGAATTACATGAACTACACGAAGGTTGCTACATGTGAAGCAAGATCTGCTTACCCTTCAGGAGCACCTTATATTCCCCTGGGGTTTTTGGTGGGGTTTGTGTTGCTCAGTCTGTAGTTTTCTATGTTGTGTTTGTGTACTTTTTGTCTTTCGGTCGTTTTCGTTTTTTTTTTCCATGGCGTTGTCTGTTTGTTTAGTATATTTCGCCTCATTTGTATATAAAATCCGTCGAAATGTAAGACGTGCTGAAAAAAAATGATACAAGTTTATATTCTTGATCATATTTTTGGAAAACAGTTCTTCGAAAAGCAACATAATTTATCCTAAAATAAAAATTCCTACCACTTAATTCGAGGCTCTTGAAATTAAAAGAACAGCAAACAAAATTTCTACTTTAACCTTGTAACGACTTCAACAACAGTAAAATGCACTCCTTCTTTTTGGTATGGCCGTTTTTCCATTTTGTTCTTTTGCAACAAGACGGATGCGCAACATGTGGAGCAGGATCTGCATACCTTTCCGGAGCACCAGAGTTCTGTCCCCCACCCCCACCCCCGCCCTTCCTCCCCGATGGAGTTTGTGTTGCTTAGTCTTTTGTGTTCTTCTTTGTGTGTTGTTCAATGTTTGTCTTTTGATTGTTAGTTTGTTTTCGTTTTATGAGTTTGAATATCCCTTTGGTATCTTTCGCCTCTCATAAACGAATAAGATAAAATTAAATAATGTTTGTACGTTCAAATTTTAAAGGGTTATAATACAGATACGTATTCATGTCAATATTTCAATTATTTTTACTATGATTAACGGTAATGATAAACTACTTAAATTAACATTTAAGGGCATTATGAACTCAGAATCAATCTGGAGGATTTTAATGGCGTTAAAGCATATGCAAAATATTCTACCTTCTACATCGGCAACAGGTCAACCAACTACAGACTGACAGTGAATGGTTATAGTGGAACGGCAGGTACTAATGACATTTTTAAATATATGTTTGGTCCACTACATTTTTCTCAATCAGTAAGAGAAAAACTTTAACAATTGTTGATAGTCTTTTTCAGAATTCTATGGTTCTTCAATTGAAAATTATTCTTTATTTTTTACAAATTTCGCGATTGCTGCAATGTAAACAAATAATGGATTAATCGTTACACTTAACCACTTCCCAAGCGCTTATTTGTCGATGGTGTAAAGGTATCTTCGGACATGTATTAGTACTATGTCTTCAAAATGTTTCAACTAAGGATGTTACTAAAACTTCATCCTAAGTTAAGGGAACCAATTCAACACTTACCCTTCTATGTTGAGTACATACATTCAATCAAAACGTATCAATTTATTTTGTTTGTTTTTTTTTTTTTTTTTTTTTTTTTTTTTTTTCTTGATATAACAATTAAAATCTATTATCAATATCATTCTACTTGAATTGGTTAATCCTGATGCATTTTAATCTTACACAATTATTTTCACTTTTTTTTTATTTATTCTACTGTTTACTGGGTTAGGACATAGTTGTTTTTATCGGACTAAGCTTCGATGTGCATTATTAAATATGTCGTCAAACAGTCTAGATTTTTACAATTATGTGCAGCTTCGATAGTTCGGTCCAATACTGCTTTCATCAATTTACGAAAATGTATAGAAAAAAAAAGAAAGATACAAAAGCATGAAGTGTTTAATTTTTATTTTTTTCTCCGCCGTAATAAAAAGATTATGTTTTTTTTTTCGAAACATGCAGAAAGTTAATTGGCACATTATATCTGAGAGTGATTACAATTTAAACATTGACCCAGTGTAATCGAATATTTATCCCTGTCGGAGTTATTTCCATTTACGCTGTATTTTCTTTTTTTTTCTTTTTTTTCTGGTTATTGCTACTCCTCTTAAACCGTAAAAGGCATCAATTTACCTTTTCCATATTGTTTGTTACATCCTTCAGATGTCATCAATTTGGACCAAACCGACCCACGGTGACATTTTATAGAATTTATGTTCCTTTTTGCTTTTGACATAAGTATAATTTCGATGTAACTCCTATACCGTAGAGACCTAAAGTCTTCCAAAATGAGGTATTTGGTCCATCAGCAAAACAAATGAGGTCAAGGGTCTAGATTGTGTACGACATTTTAAACTTGCCTTCTAATAGCTACTCCTATTAAACCATAACAGTAAACAATAACAGGTTTTTGTCAATTCGTTTGCTGCGACATGTCATAACTTCAATACATTTAGGTCGATGTGCTCTGGGGACTTTTTATAGTTTTCTCCTCTTTGAATAGTTAAGATAACCTGTTTGGTAGTATAAAACCTTAACCATAAATATAACAGACCTGATGACATTTTTTTATTTTAAGATCCACGACCTATGACCTTAAAATCGAGGTCAAGGTCAATATTCTCTTTTAACATATTATAGTATCTTTTTTTTTTTTAATTGCATTAAGTTGGATATATGACGTTGAAAAAGGTCAACTAGAAATGACCTTGTGTTAAGCAGAATTAGTCATTTTACTTTTGATTTTTTAGAAATCATGTATTTTTAGAATCAGTGTGAAGTTACTTCTTATGCAACCGAAAATAGAAAATTATCTCCATTATTTCGGTCAAAAATATATATAAACAATATAGTTCTTGGATTCGTTTAAATTTATCTATAATTGCAGCCGGAAGTTACTCTGAGTATAAGCAAGTTATAAACGTTCCCGACAAAACAAATGTAAAACAATTCAAACGCAAAAACTAACGGTGTTGCTACTTTCATTGATGAATTTATTGTTAAATTTTATATAGACTAAAAATAACTTTGACTGAATATTTCTTACAATAAGAGATAACTAAAACATACAGCATACATACTATGTATGTTTGGAATCGGTGTTTGATAAGCTTTCTCTTCACGCCGTAAGTTAGCCTTTTCTTCCTTGCATTATTGATCAAGTGAATATGCAATATGTGAAAATATCTTTACTTGTTCTATAAACAAATGTTTTTTAATTTGTTTTTGCTTTCATTAATTCCACACAAATTAATGTTTTGAAAATTAAGTTATAAAATGTATGTGAATTTCCCCAAAAAGACAGAAAAGATAATGATTTGTTTTTCACAAATAAATGTTGTTGTTCCTGTTTTTAAACAAAAATGTTAATTAACTAGCGTGTGGCGTTGACATGACCTTATGCAATTTTCTGAGAGCGAAGATTAAATACATTTGTAATTTAATGAAATATTTTTAATACGTATGTTTTCTAAAATCTATATGGAATTAGTTCTTATATTCCCTTTTTTGTATGCTACATTCAAAACGCAATAAATATTAATTTCGTTACATTACTTGTCACAACATCAAGTACTTTGCATGTGGAATTTTATAGGAAAATTTAATTATGTATATTTGTAAGCATTGCCAGTTGAGTTGATGAATTGATTATGAATTGTATGAGTTTAGAAATAATTTTGACTGCATATTTCAAAGCATCAGCAGGAATTACCAAAATTGTAGAATAAAGGACAGTTCATTGGTTTATCCTACATTTGTTTATCATATAAGGCGATGCTCTTCAGCGCCATGACAAACAGGCCTTCTCGACAAAAGATAAGGATAATGACAAACATAGCAGTGAAAAATTGTGCAAAATTCTATAAAGGAGCTTGGTGGTATAACGACTGTCATGATTCTAATCTTAACGGGTTGTATCTAGGAAATAAAAAGGATAACAAAGGATTGCGTTGGGGCAGTGGAAAGGAGCACAGTCAATGAAGAGTACGTCGATGATTCATAGAGTTAGACTGTAACATAGGCTGCAACGAATTTGACAAAAATAAAATGTAGAAGTTTATCTTGTTTTAGTTTATTGTGTTCACCTGAATAAATATACATTAAACATGTACATGTATAAAGAGGTTTACTTTATTTAATATTAAATACCGTTAGTTTTCTCAATTGAATTGTTTCATGTCATGGGGCCTTTTATAGACTACTATACAGAAAGGGTTATTCTCATTCATGATTGCCGTACAGTTGCCTGTAATTGCTTACATCCACTTCATTTGAAATTTGGTGGATAGTTGTCTCATTGGAAATCATATCACATCTCCTTTTTTATATTAAACGGTTTTATATGCTCTTTTATATTGTTTATGCTCTATGCATGATTATGAGTAACTTGATGTAGGTTTTTCCGAAAACACGTGCTGAGTGTACGAAAATCTTATAATTGTGTGTGTTTTTTTTTTTTTGTGGTTTTTTTTTTTTTCTAGTTTGTAACACCAATAACAGTTTTACATCGACAATTAATCTTTTCTGTGTGTGGTACTTCCTCATTCTCGGTGCAAATAAACTTTTTAAATTCAATTAAAATTTTTTTCCAATAACCTACTGCAAAAGGATTATTTTTATGTATGTTATTTTCATGTTTTTCAATAATAACAAAGCATTTTGTCAATTTCCTTTTAACAAAGTGTATTTTTTGGCCAAATTTTGAATATATAATTTATTGAATATCGATCCAGCATTTTTTGAGCCACTCCAGCAAACATAGCGTATTCTTACTGTTAGGTAATAAGGGATATGTGAGAAAAACAGATAGATGATGACCATTTCTATAACTCTTTGTATATCAGAATAGTTGTCTTACTAAGATAAAAAAAAATATATAGCATTATTTGCTTTTATTTCGTTAAAAGATGAAGGTACTTTTGTAAAAAGTGTTACATTGTGCGAATGGTCTTAAGGTTCTTTCCCCATTCCTAAACAGATGTTTCGTGCATTTTTTGTTAAACGTCTAGGTCTAAACATGTCTCATCAGCTCTAACCACGTTTAGGTTGAAAAAGTGTTAAGGATTGTGTTAAGGATCTTGTTCTAAACACTTTAACTTTAAAACACATTTAGAAGTGTTCATGTATCAAACCACCAATTCAAAATTTTAACTTCATAAAGACCATGTATATCCTGAATTGTACTTGTATCGCCTTTCTACATGCCAATTTTAAACCAATATCTAGTCTTGTAGAGAAACACGAACGTTCGGAAGTCAACTACTACTAGAAATAACCCCTGGTTTTCTGAAAATCTTTAAGAAAAGTATACTATGTAACGCATTAATCGTCCATTTTTTATGCAAACTCATGGACAAGTATTTTTTGGCTTAAAATGGTATAAATATATTTCTTTCTTTCACCAACAGTTTTTTGTCTGCAAATTTGTTGGTTAGTTTAAGTAAACAATGACACCAAAAGCACTATTTTGTGTCCGGGAAGTGCAATTTTTACATATGTTCTAAATTGGAGAGGGTTAATTGGTGGTCTAACACCTAAAGACATGTGTATATTTACTTTAAAATGTGCTTATATATTTCATGAATACCTAAAAACGTTTAGAACTAAACATGTAATACAAGTGTTTATGTTCTAAGCACGATTTTTACTCAACCGACATCAAGTCATTATTTGCATCATGAAAGTTGTTTGAAATGCAAATAATAATTAGAAACCAATTATTCAGAGAACAATTGAAGGTCTTTCCACCTCATCTTTTCATAATAAAGGATAAGATAATCTTTTATTAAGTTGCGTTCGTTTCAAAAGGTATAAGAAGCTGTCACGTTTAGTTCATATGATTGATTCCTTCAAACTGATTTTCAAAACATATGGTTCTAGTTATTTTCATTACATAAGTGTGAAAATGGCTACTTCCTGTTGAAATTTAAAGGTAATATGTCTTCCAACCTAATGCAACTTACCTAATTGTTTTGAAATAAACCAGTTTCAACTAATAGCAAAGATCAAAATCTAGAACGTCAAATTGACTATTGATCTTGACCACAATTTCAAAGTCATGAGTCATCGATCTCGAATCGAAGAACCCCAGGTCATTCACCTGTGTGGTTGAGAAATTATACTGATTTCAAATACATAAGGGGACTCATATAAAAGGTCATCGAAACACTTCGACTCAAATGCATCAAAGTTGCACCATGTTGTTACCATTTATTTGGCAAAATTTTATTATTAACTGTTACGGTTTCTGTGTAGTAAAGATAACTATCACATTTATAGAATAAGAACATGACCTTGACCTTAAGTTCCTCCTAATGGACCAGAAACTACATATCAAAAGACTTTAGGTCTCTATGACTTACGGTGTATGATTTAATTCAACATATCACTTATGTCAAATTTGAAAAGGAAATAACTCCAATAAGATGTCATTGGATTACTTTGGTCAAACTTAACCGAAGCATCCTAAAGATTAAACAAACAATTTGAATCAAAAACTTTGTCAATATCTTTTACGGTGGAAGAGAAATAAAGATAACAAGAAAACGAAGGCACTGGAGATTACTCCTTTAAGAATAAGTGTTCAGTTACGCAGGGTCAATGGTGAAACAGTAATATATGTACGATATCATGGGCCAAAACTCCTTTCAATATGTCTTGAAACAAAACAAAAAACATCACAGACGGCAGAAGAAAAAAATTAATCAGAACAAAAACAAAAGGTCTTTCCACGAAAAGTGAAAAGACCTTATTACTACCGGTTTAGTTTAGAGTAAGGTAACAATTAGTATTGCTACAATAGTCATCGTAAGCTACCTCACGCGATATTTATCAAATATTTGCTCTAAAAACTTTTCGTAAAATGATTTATAGATTACTGAATAGATAACTAATTTTTCTTGAAATGATAGTTCAAACTAACTTCCTAGATACATTCTCTTATATATATTGAATAAAAAAGACAGACTAATAAGTTTTCTTATGATGGAGGTTTCATGGAAATTACTTGAATAATATATCATTCGTTGAAATGTCTTATTATCAATATCAGATAAAAGTACGTATGGTATATCAAAACACAATAGCATACATGTATGTAACAAATGAAGGCAATTAAAAAGAACAATAAGTATGAAACATATAATAAAACACATTTTTTTTTACTGGACACAAATTGACATCTCGTACATTTTTCTATTAATTTCTATTGCTTTGCTGCAACGAAATAGAGATCAACAATGACCGTACTAAACTTCAATGTATTCAGAAATTTTAATATACAACATATAATGTTAGATTTTGCTGCAAACAAGAAAGCAATTAAACTAAGAGTTCCAAGAGATGAATTTGAAATCATTCCTTCGAAATTTCACAGACGCCATCATGAGTTGGTTGACCGTTATGGAATATCTGTTGCTATGATGACGACTGATATGTTCCAATTGTCGTAACCACAATCCCGTCCTCATTTCCTCAAATGTGACTAACCAAATTAGACTTATCACCGGGTTTGAACCTACATGAGCAACACTACGGGTACCACACGTGGAGCAGTATTTGCTTATCCTACGGGAGCACCTGTTGTCACTCCCGGTTTTGGGTAGGGAACGTGCTACTTGTTCTTTAGTTTTCTATGTTGTGTTTTGTTAACTGTTGTTTGTCTTTTCGTCGTTTTTCGTTTTTTACCATGGTATTGTCCTTTTTACTTTGACTTGTGTGTTTGATTTTCCCATTAATATTCTCGCCTCTTTTGAGGAATATAAAATCCTCACGCCTGGTAAATTACCTTCAAATGTAGCGCTGCTTCGTTAAAAGTTATTATTCAAAAGAACAACCTACATATATGACATTTATGCATGGTCTCAATAGACCTCTTCAGATAGAATCAGCTTATATACAATTGTAACTGCAAAATTAAATATAAAATCAAGCTAAAACAGGAAACCCTTATATCATCAAATACGCAAGGCAAAACATTTAAAAAATGGCGTTCATTTTGTTTTTCTGTATAGTTTGTTTAGGGCATTACACAAATTTATTTCTAAATGTACTGTTTATGACGCGAAGATACGATATTCAAACGCTTACATTTCTTATCATGATATTCTTGAAAGAGGGTGGCTACTAATAACGAAGCATTAAAACAAGGATAACACGCGTTTACATAGTTTCAACTATACACGATAGGTTGAAATGTACTGTGTACTTGTACCCCTCGTGCTCTTTGTTCTTTGCTATTTTATTTTATTTTTTTTTTTTTCATGTCGTTTTATGAGGGTTTTTCTTATTTTATTGTCGTCCTGTCTTCTATAAATCTAGTCTCATTACTACTGATGAAGAAAACGCAGAAACCTATATCTAAGAAAATAAATATTAGCATTGGTTCAGTTTAATTACTTAGTAGAGCTAAGTGTTCATATATGTATCGGTCAAAAACAAAAGTGTTCAGTATCAGAATAACAATAAAAAACGAAAATAAATAAAACATTCATTAGACAACAACAGCCATGATAAGCAAAACTATAATTTTGTCCTAATTCGAACATTCTTTGAGACAATATCATTAGGAAGGAATTAATCAAAATTGACAGTAGACAATATATGATTCAAATAGCAGTAGAAAATGAACATGATTTACATGATGGAATCAGCATTGAAGTGTACGGTACACTGGTTTTAAATCATAAAGACATTTATAAAGTCAGGTTTCCAGTACATTCATGTATATATCAAAGAATGCTACATTTTTTTTCAATTTAGATATCTTACAAAAGCTAGTTATAGTTTATGAAGAAATGATTTTTATACCAGGATATTAAGTAATCTAGTCACCTAGCCATGAACAAACATTTAAATAAAATATAAGCATTATTTGGTATGACGTTGAACTGCATGTGTTACTTGCAGCTTTTTTTGTCGTCATTTCTAATACTGAACCAAGTACTTTTCCTCAAGGGTTTAAATGTGCAGTTCTATGTAGATATAGGAAGATGTGGTGTAAGTGCCAATGAGACAACTCTCCATCTAAATAACAATTTATAAAAGTAAACCATTATAGGTCAATGTACGGCCTTCAACACGAAGCCTTGGCTCACACCGAACAACAAGCTATAAAGGGCCCCAAAATTACTAGTGTAAAACCATTCAAACGGGAAAAAGTAACGGTCTAGTCTAAAACGATAAACGAGAAACACGTATAAATTACATAAACAACCGACAACTACTGTACATCAGATTCCTGACTTAGGACAGGTGCAAACATTTGCAGCGGGATTAAACGTTTTAATGGTACCAAACCTTCTCCCTTTTTCTGAAACAATAGTATAACATCACAACATAGAAAAGCACACGATAAAATATCAATTGGAAGGCTTAACTCAATCAAAAACTAAATTAACATGCTATGAACGAATAAATTTGATCTGTGATACCTGAATGTAAATACATAGTTAATAAAATATTAGGGACAAACATTCAAGGCCAAAAGCAAACAAACAAGTCCAAACAAAGCCATGGCAAGACACCACCGCGAAATATTTAACCCTTAGAAAATAATCACTTTTGAAAAAACCGGTTTTCATAATATATACAGGAAAATGAAAAATAACTTTGTCGTTTTAGGTATACTACTTAACAAATATCTATATAAAATCTTCCAATAATTAGGAATACCAAGAAAGGTCTGTGTATGTATTGCTATATTCAAATGTTAAACAGATTTGTTTTACATAGTATGCAGTTCTAAGTCAACTTTTGAGTGGACATGTTGTGAATAAATTTCACATAAAGTAAACAGAAAGTACCAAAAATGAATACATTATTGCAATACTCAGTTTGACTTAAAAAGGTTCAGATATTAATGGTTGAGGAATCTGACTTCAGACAGGTATTACAACACCTGGTGAAGTTAAACTATTAATTAGAGTACACCACTGTCCCTTTTTCTCCATCATATCAATGACAAATAATACGAAAAGGCCGCACTATGAATAATTATTTTAGAATTAGCACATACATTCTATTACACTAGTGTCATAGACGAAAATCAGAAGCAACACACTTCACCAGAAATACAGAATTAAAAGGAACATACTACATTAGGCCCTGTGCCCTAATATCCACTAAATATCAAATAGTACGTATGTTCCATTCCATCTTGGTATTTTTATCTGAAACAATGATTGATCAGTATATTTCTTTGCTTTTTAAACTCTGTAATGACCAGAGTGGTACAGAGCTGATGAGTCTTTTGTAGACGAAATGCTCGTTTGGCGTACAAATTGTAATCCTGGTTCATAATTATGAAGAGTTTATTTGCAACATAACATAGTCTATCAGTATCATCTAGTATTGTATGATTATTTTCAAAATTTCCTTAAGATAAACACAAATTGACTACATTGCATAAGAGTATATTTCATAGCATGTTCTTTGTTCGGAAAGCTTATTTATCAAATAGTATTCATTTACTGGTCAAATAGTCAATGTCTTACCTACGTGTAAAATACATAATATACTTATAAAGATAAGTTTATTTAGATATAACTTGAGAGGTTAGATAGACTAAGTTGATCTGTAATACGAAATAAAAAGTCATTATCATAAATTTCTTCTCATGAAGATTTAGAAAAAAATAAATGTGTCTAAGTATATTTCAAATATGTTATTGTATTCCAAAAATAGGATCAATAGTACAAATTAAGTCGTCACAATAGCAAGGGGAATATAATTTTCCAGATTACATATAAATCTATCATAAAAGAAAATGGGGCTTGCCTTATGTAAATGTAATCTTCATACAGAGGAGATTATTAAAATTACTCAATTACTCCTGATAGTATTGTTGGGCGGAGGTATCCTTTTATGAGTTAACTGATTGCTATTATTTCAATTTTTTGTATTGAATATGGGTTTCCCGTATCATTTATTATAGTACGAATATTTCAACGTCAAGCATGTAATATGTTTAAGAATTTATCTTATGTCAGACAAAAATATGTCCGTGGAAAGTTGATGGAACTGTTAACTTTTTTTAAATGTTTCCACAACCGCTCCGTGTTAAAATGATATTTGTCCTTGTCAAAACTATTGAATTGTTGCATTTGTGGACAAGCAGGTATATCAATTGAGCTCGTGTCTGTAAGGGCATACGATGCAGTGTTGATCCCACACTGATTATTTGACGAAAGTTTGCATAAAAACTGTTTTTTTACCTAGTCAATTCAAATATGTAATAAAAAATATACCTTCATGTGTTATTTTTAGAGATAAATGGGGTCGAAATTTTAAACATTTACTGGACATTTCGGTTTCTTCGACATTTCTATCCTTTGGAAAGACATACCTAACTTTTTTGTTTCCAAAAGATAAACGCAAGCGATGTTTTGTAAACTCAGCTGAAATATCTTCTTGGCATAAGTGTGTTTTTAAGTTGTGTAACATTCTTTGGAAATAATTCATTTCATCGCATTTTCATGATTTTAGTAAAAAAAAACGGCATCATTTTAGGATGTATATTTATCTAACTTAAAAAAAATTCATCGGTGATTTGTTCATCAAAATTGGTACAAATAATCTTCTGACATAATCACGCTAAATGTCATTTCTAAAAAGAGAGGTTCATGAATTCGTTTTCAAGTTAAATCAGTCTGAATGATAAGAATCAGTCGAAAAATTAATCTTTCCCGATATGTCACAGTTTGACGTCGCGAAAAATATTATTTTACGTTAGCGACGTCGTTACCTCCCCTGTAACTGTATCATATGCCCTAAATTCAACAATCAAAAGAATACACAATACATAAAAAGCATAACAGGAATCACCGAAAATACTTGACAGTTCTATAGACAATATAAAAAAATAAATAACTGACAAACAAACCAAGACCGACAGCAACGATCAACACACGGCCCAGATAGCCTGCGTTGCTATAGGCACTAGGTGTGGCGGGGTTAAACCAGTTTTACGTCGGCACACACTTCCCCCTATACATACTAGCTTGACCGTACATGTCATAAAATTGAAATAAACAACAAAAACAACTGCATAATAAAGCTACCAATATGGTGAACCCTAACTTCAACAAGAAAATACGGCACATTACTTTGTAGGCAGGGTCAATATTTGTTCGCTCCTACTGAAAGCAAGCTTACGTTCTACAGCTGTTGGTTAGATACTGCTAAAATGAATAAAATAATTAATAACAGTTTTCATAAAGTCTCATCATAAAATTCAATTGAATTTGGTTGTATTTTAAAGAGGCCAGTAAATATCTAAAGTCATCAGATCATCATCATAATGATCACAGTTGACGTACGCGTTTAAATAAAACATTCCGAGAAACTGACAATCAATAAAGTAATGCAAAATCGTAAAAATTGAATATATCTTTTTAATCGAAACAGTCCAGTCTGTTACGATAATAAGTCACGCAACACATATTTAAATTCAATGTATAAATCGTGAATGTATTAGTTTCAGTTTTCTGCAAGCTTCGCTCAAAATGTATCAATCCAGCAAACCTAAACCGTGTATACTCTTGTTTATTTTTGTATTGGTGGTGCTGATGTCAAAAATAAATGCCAAAAGAAATTTACTAACATCAACTTCTGATTCTGGTAATTATAATACAGTGAAATTGGTGTGTTCGATTCTATATACATTGTACATTGATTGTTTTATTACTTGAATTGTTTATCTTTTTATTACCTTTTATGTTTTACTTATTTACACTTAACTGAAAAATATTTTTAAGGTGTTTGCTTTTATGGAAAACGGCTGAACGAGTCCTTAGCATCTTGGCAACTAGTAAATACAGAAATGTGCTGCCTTCAGGTAAAATACATTTGCATAGAACTAAATTAGTTGAAATTTTAATTTCAGTTATTCAAAGATTCCTTATCCAATGGTCTGCCTTTTAGATATGTAATATAAAGGAATAGTATTCAGTTCTAATTTTGTACATATATGTATCTAAATAAATATATAAATTTAATGTTGACGTACAACATGTCATTTTAGTGAATCGATAAATTGTATACAAGATTAATTAATCATTGTTTTATCATTTAAGGTTACAATAAATAATTGAGTAACATGGACACAGCCCTTGAAATGAAAATAACGCGCTATTTATAATTAGGAGTATCGCTGTTTGGTCATTGTGTCCACCCGAAATAAAAACAAAATATTCTCCTGTGCCCTAAAGGAACGTAAGAGTCATGTCAAGACTGTGATGAGACATGTAATTTTAAGTGCAGATTTAACAGTAAAAAAGCAACGAGAATTTATATTTTGTGGACTAAAACATTATTGGTCAAATAATTGTTCTTTGATTCTAACAAGGGTTCGTTCTGAAAATCAACCTGCTTATATAAAGTCTGCATTTCAAGAAAAAAAACTTACATTTCGCCAGTGGGAAAAACAACAATATTTTGCAATCGTAATATTCATTATTCTGAACAACATCGGCTCTTTAATAGTTTGTATGCTATTTCAGAGTATAATGTTCGGGACTACTCGGATTTAGACAGAGAACATTCCAGAAATGGAGTTTACACAATCTACCCGGCAGGTGGCGCTGGATTTAAGGCGTTCTGTGATATGGAGACGGATGAGGGTGGATGGACGGTAAGTATATTTTAAAATAAAATGAGGAAACGGGAGCTACCTAAGGTTAAGGAATCATGCGACTAACTCAATATATTAAATTATAATAATATTAAACTCCACTGTAAAATGCTTGCACATTCAATTTTGAAAAACAACAAAACTGATCATTACTGCGGTAAATTCCCTATTTTTATATGGTTTTTAATACTTACTACTCTTCAGCTTTTTTTTTATTTAATTTTACCTTTAGATTGTTTTGATTCGAGTGCCACTTGTGAGTCTTATGTAGACGAAACGCGCGTCTGGTGTACTGAATTATAAGCATGGTATCTTTGATGATTTTTTTTTTTTATGTTTATATATGCGCATATCTTATATATATGTATTTGTCTCATACAGTTAATGCATAACTAACATTCTGTACGCCAAATTATCTTACATTTATTATAAATACATCATTTAAAGTTATTTAACAACAATATTTTGAATTTTAGGTTTTTCAGCGAAGACAAGACGGTAAAGTAGATGTCTACCGAGGATGGGGAGAAAATGCAAATGGATTTGGTAATCTGAGAACTGAATTTTGATTAGGTTAGTATTTTCCCCAAATAACTTCGAGGTTAACGCTTTTGTCTTGCATCAAGGAGTAGAAAGATACATGTCACTAGAGCAATTCGCTATCAGTGTTGTTTTTTGTTTATCTAAGACATGAGCGTGTATTTAAAATCTGTCGAAGTTTAAAACGTACTGACAAAATGCTACAAGTATATATAGTACAATCAACAATTTTCAAAATTATCGATCATATTTGGTAAACACAGTTTTTCAAAAATGCAACATAATTTATCCTGAAAATAAAAATACCGAACAACTATTTCGAAGTTTTTGAATACAAGAATGGAAAAGAATCATTTCATCTTTAACGTTCAAACGACTTCATCATTGTATTAATGCATTCGTTTCAATTTTAGCTATCCTGCTAGGTATAACCGTTTTTCCATCTTTCTGCTTTTACATATTGTATGAGTGTAATTATCATGAATATTGGCATTTATAATAAACGACCATGATAAATTTAAATAATGTTTGTAGATTCGAATTTGAAAGGAGGTATAATGAAAATTCATTCTTGTATTCATCTCAATATTCATTTCCTTTCTTTATCATTTTAAAAGGTAATGATAAACTATATAAACTAACATCTCGAGGACAGTATGAGCTCAGAGTCAACCTGGAGGATTTTAATGGTGATAAAGCCTATGCAAAATATTCTTCCTTCTACATCGGCGACAGGTCAACCAACTACAGACTGACAGTAAATGGTTACAGTGGAACGGCAGGTAATAGTTACATTTTTAAAATCAGCTTTTTGTCCACTATTTTTTTTTTTTTTTTTTTTCTTAATCAGTGATGGGAATTTTTTATTCTTTTATTTAGAATTATATGGTTCTGAATTATTTTATTTCAACAGTTTTCGCGATTGTTGCAATGTAATTGATGTCAACGGATTTAGACAAGTATCTTTGGACATGTCCTAGTCCTTTGTGTATTAATCAAACATGTCTCAACTAAGGATATTACTAAGAATATATCCTAAGTGAAGGACACCAATTTAACACTTACCCTGCTTTGTTAAGCAAACTCAATCATTTTTTATCCATTTTTTTTTTTTTTTTTTTTTTTTTTTTTTGTACAGTTACAGTGAAAAACTATTATCAATATTATTGTACTCAATATATGAATTGGTTAATTCTGATGAAATTTAATCTTACAAAATTATTTTCATTTTTTTATTCATTCTATCATTAACTTCTATATTAATACATATGACAGGATTAGGACGTAGTGTTGTTTGTTGTTTTTTAAGATAGTCCTAAGCTTCGATGTACATTTTAATATATGTCGTGAAATAGTCAAGACTTCCACAATAATGTGCAGATCTTAGGACAGCTTCGATACGTCGGTCCCG
Organism: Mytilus coruscus; assembly: GCA_017311375.1. Lineage (NCBI taxonomy): Eukaryota > Metazoa > Mollusca > Bivalvia > Mytilida > Mytilidae > Mytilus > Mytilus coruscus. Next base: position 32,835,584 of record CM029600.1, read on the forward strand.
AGATGCTTTCATCAATTTTCGAAAACGTATAGAACAGAAGTACAAAATCATAAAGTCTTTTGACATTCCTATGGAAAGACCTTTTGGTTTTGTGCTTATTGATTTTATTACTTCCATGGTAATGAAAAAAAATAGTATCTTTAATACTGAAAGACATTTAACAAAAGATATAGATCAGCAATTACGATTTCACCATTGACCCTGTGTAATTAAACACTTATCCCTGTGGGAGTTATCTCCCCGCAAAAGGTTTTTTTCAAGTTATTGCTTCTCCTCTAAACCGTGAAAGACATCGATTTACTTTTTCCAATTCGTTCGTGTCATCCTTAAGATGCAATTACATAATGTAATTTGGACCAACTCGATCCACGGTGACATTTTATAAAATTAATTTCCCTTTGCTTTTGACATAAGTATAACGTCTTAGATAAAGTCATAACAGAGACATATAATCTTTCAAAATGAGATATTTTGTCCATCAGCAGAACATTGTCGTCAACGTCAAAGGTCTAGGTGACGTTCTATATCACTTCTACACAGAAACGTAACAGTTAGCGATAAAAGGTTTGTGTCTAATTGCTTGTTACGACATGTTATACATTTGGTGGAAGTGCTCTGGAGACATTTTTAATTGGTTTCTTCACTTTAAAAATTTTAAATAATATGTTTTGCGTAAACATAAATCTAACAGCCTTGATGTTCTTTTATCAAAATCCACGACCTATGAACTTGAAATTGAGGTCAAGGTCAAAAGTCAAATTGACGTTTAAGATTTTGTCTTTTGCTATAACTTCGTACTGGTATATGATAAATATGCAATGCCTTTTGCATTAAGTAAGAAGACATTTGACATTGAAAATGGTTGTTTGGAAGTGACCTGGTGTTGACCAGAATTAGTCATTTCACCTTTAATTTCTTGCAAAAGTAATTTAAAATCATTTTAACTTGGAATCAGTGTAAAAAATTTTAATAAAAAAATACCGAACTCTCAGGTAAATTCAAAAAGGGTAAAGTCCATAAAACCTGACAAAATTAAACGCTCGACTATATCAACCAACGGAACGAATGGAAAACAACTGTCACATTCCTGTCTTGGTATAGGTACTTAAACCTGGTTTTATAGCTAGCTAAACCGTAAAATATTATAATATGCAACCGGAAGTAGAATATTATCTCCATTATTTCAGATAAAAGTATATAGAAACCATTCAATTTTTGGAGTTCTTTCAAAGTTAACTATTATTGGAACCGGAATTAACTTTGAGTTATAGCAAGTTAGAAAAGGTCTCGACATAACAAATGTAAAACAATTTAAACGAGAAAACTAACGGCCTGGTGTATGTACAAAACAATACACGAAAAACAAATACGATATACAGCACTCATAATATGAGAGTTTGGAATCATCTTTTGTATTTAACATTAAACTATAACTACGTTTTTAATTTGTTATATTTCTTTCACAAATTTGAGCACTTTGTATGCATAACCAAATAGACAATATACAATACTGTATTTTTGCGAGCATTGCTTCTAAAGTTGATGAAATTTATAATTAATTGTATTATAGATTAAAAAATAACTTTGACTGCATATTTCAAAACATTGGTAGAGATAACAAAAATTGCAGAACAAGGGGAAGTTTAAAAAAGTTGACTGCTTTCATTAACAGCATTGTCGATCTAACCTTTTTTGTTTTGATATTATATTAGGTGATTCTCTAAAGTGCCATGATAAACAAGCCTTCTCGATAAAAGATAAGGATAATGACAGCCATAGCAGTGCAGATTGTGCTGAACGTTATAAAGGAGCTTCGTGGTATAAAACATAATGCTAATCTAAACGGACTGTATCTAGAAAATAAAAAGGATAACAAAGGAATGCGTTGGGTTCATTGGAAAGGATCTCAGTCAATAAAGACCACATCAATGATGATTCGTACAGTATGATTGTAACGCAATAGGTTATACTTTTGAAAAATAAAAGTATAGATTTAATACTCTGTAGTAGACTTTTATCTTGTTTTATGGTTATGAAGTTCACTAGATACATAATATGTTAACTTTGATTGGTATCAAATACATGGCAACTTTTGCAGGCTAAAGTGATCATAACGGTTCTGTGTGTTCTTTCAGGCTTTTTATGCTCTGCTTGTCTTTCTAAACGTACGGTTATTATTGTTGTGAGCATGCTTGATGAAGCTTATTCCAAAAACACGTCTTGTATGTATGATAAAGTGACCAATTTATATATTTCAATAACCTATATATATTACGCTGGCCACTTTATCTAAAATCCACGTCAAAGACACTAAAGAGGAGGATATGCTGATTGACTGTAACCGTTATTGGTATTGGCATTTTGTATCCCACTTGTAATAAATGAATCTCAGTATCATCTTTCCCAACCATACGTGACCTTGAATGTATGCATACCGTGCTTCCGGGTCTGTATGTATAATCCCTAGTATAGCAAGTAATACCCACAGGCATGTAATGTTTCCGGAGTTGGTAGACTATCAAAAATCTTCATTACGTTCTTTTAACTTATTATGTTGGTTTTGTTTTTTTTTTTTTCAATAAAGAAATTTTCGGAAAAGACTATTTAACAACATTTACATCCAAAGTAAGATTATACATATATGATTGATTGTTGTTTACTTAACGTACAGTAGCAAATATTTTAACAATATTCAGGACAAAAACACATCAACAACTGATAAAGGTAGGCTTTGCAAATAATGTCAGTTGTATAGAGCAGAATGTTTTGCCAACTACTTAGTACAGCGATGGCGAAACTAGAAGTAGTAGACATTTTCGAAAACTATTCGATACCGACGCTCACACCTACGCCTATGCTTACAGGTAACGTTTTTGAGAAGGGGTCATCTCAATATGTACAACGACCACAGGCATTTATATTACATGCCTTCTAATTTACCTTTTAAATACTGTATAAAACTTTTGTTTTGAATTATTTGCTACTTTATTGGCTCTGTGTAGTAGCTGAGAATCGACCGATCTTAATATTGTACTTTGTAACAAAAAAGGGGGGCTTTGTAAAAATTAGTAAAACTTTAATCAGAAACGTGATCGCGTAAAGTCGTTTATAGCGTGAAACAGAACGTATAAATATACAGATGATAGCATGTGTTATCTAGATGTAATCAGGGGTGTACGGATTTTTACATCGGTGTTGAAAGTGCATTGTCAAATTCCTTGCCCCCTGATAACACCAAGAAAACGATTTTTTTTTATGAAACTTTCCTTTTCTAATTTTTATACCTGGGTATAAAATTGAAAATTCTTATGAAGAACTTCCACTTTATTTTATTTGTGTGTTTAATTATGGGAAATTGTATTTTTGAGAATTTCGAAAGAAACAGTTCTTTTTTATTTTGGTAAAATTTTGTCCTTTTGTAATTTTTGAATTTTTTTATCAGTTTTTGCATTTCGTTTTTACTTTTTGCAGTTATTTTTTTACTTTTGGCATTTTATCTTTGGTGGAATTTTACACTACAACCATTCTTATTTTATACTTGATTCACAGAAACGTCCATTACAAATCCTAAGACCTGTTGAATTACCTTGATTTTATTTAAGAAATAATTCTGTCATGCCATGCTCCATGCTCATTTTAACATGGGTTTGCATTGTATTTGTCAACATCTTTCTACCGAGCGTGAGCGAGTTGTAAAATGTTGACAAATATAATGCATATCTGTGTTAAAATGAGCATAGAGCATGGCATGATAGAATTATTTCGATTCTGATAGGAAAATTTAGAACTTTTATCTTCTGAAGCGAACCTATAATACACGTTCGAAAGGCAGCCCTTTTTATTTGATGAAGCCAACATTATATAGAAAATAAACCGTTTAACGATAAAAAAAAAAATAACAGATTAATGTAAACTTACTTTTAGAACGATTTCATTTAATTTCCTAGCGATCAACACCAACACAAATGTCCATTTTGATATCCGGCTTTGTTTAAAATACAACTGACGTTACAATTTCAATTGTGACGTCAATCATATGCATATGCAGCCATTTACCACTGGCCGTAAAGCAAACCATTAAGTGTTTTCAAACTATTGTAAAATAGAACGAAACCAAACGTAGCGTATTTCACTGTTATGTTAGAAAGAATATCAGAAATAAACAAACTATATTTAAAAGGCAGTATCTACGAAAGTCATGCAACTGGAAATCTGTTAAACTGCGGTCATTGTGTTTCGCTATATTTTCAGGACTCTATTGAATGTAATTAAGACCACAAACACTTTCTTTAGTCATCCGATAGACCAGTGCCCTCGGTCATAAAACTTTACTCAGTACTCGGAGTACAAAATTTGTGCTCGAAACATCAAATCCGATAATTTGATTGGTTGATTTCTGAGTCTGAGTACTATAATCGTGCTCCAAAGTTTTATGACCGCAAGACCAGAGCTCATGAATTATGCAAGAATGTATACTCACGTATAGTGACGACCTAGACCTTCTTAAAGCACATGTTCACAAATACGGAAAATAATGATAACTTTAATGTCACTTCAGTATTGGAATTGAATCCATTTCATTTACCTATAGCTAATATACTCTTTTTCTGCAGATTTTTAATAATCGATTAGTGGAGTTATAGCACTTTTAAAAGTATCGTATTTAAATAGGTAAGAATTTCTATTTAGAGTTGAGGTACGGAAAAAGTACATGTTATTAAATTCCTCGCAAATTGTTATGCTATCGACTAAAACGTATTGATAAATAAATAAATTATTGATAAAAATGTAAACAAAGGATAGTTGGTTGTATGTATGGAATTTGGTATGCCTGTTCTAGCAGATTCTTATGTTTTTTTTTTTTTTTTTTTTTTTTTATTCTGTTTTTAATTTCTACATTTTTTTCTGTTGTACACCCTTTAATGGTCCTCTCGGCTGACCACATTTGTTACCGGTGAATTATTCTTTTGTCAAATCTAATATTCCGCACTTGTACTTTTGGTATCTTTCGCCTCTCTTTGTCTTATGTTTTGAACAAGGAACATATTGTATATTTAAATTTACAATTCCTTGGTTTTGAATTACAACATTGATCAAATCATGAATATGACTTCTACTACACACTCACCATTTCATTTATTTCATCCTGCCTATAAAAACTTTAATCGTAAATTCAATTGGTGGTCTTGTCATATCTCGCTAAAACATCTATACGAACTTTTTTTAGCCGAATTTGTAAGAGGTGTCGGTCTTTACAAGGACTCCATGTAGTTTTGTTAAACACATTCTTCTTATTCAATAGAACTTTGTACGCCTGTGCATTTATTAGATTCATCCAGGGTTATGTGAATATGGGGCAGGTTTTCAAATGATTTTTGTCGCAATGATAAAAATTCAATGTCTTGATAAAAAATAAATTATCGTTTAAAGAACGTCAAGTTTTGCACCAAAATAAATTTTATACGTATTTTATTTACTATATTCTTAAAACAGATTGTTATCCATTTTAAAACAGTGCCTCTTTATCGCCAACAGTAAGTTGGTGCCACTGTTTTAAGCCTTTGTCTATCGTTGTAGTCTTCTAAGATAAGTAAAAGATAGCATTATTTGCTAATATTTAGTTAAAAGATATAGTTACTTTTATAAAAACAGTTAGTATGGTTTACTTTTATAAATTTTGACTTGGATGGAGAGTTGTCTCATTGGCACTCATACCACATCTTCTTATATCTAGTAACATATAACAACCGACATCATGTCATGATTTTCATCACGACAGTTATTTGAAATGCAAATAATAATTACAAGCGGTTTAATGTAGAGTAGGCTACGAAATATTGTTGCTTCAATATTTATTAGCAACTTCAAGAGATTTTTATTTACTATTTGCTTTAAAAACATTTTGTAAAATGATTAATATATTGCTAAGAAGATAACGAATTTCCTAGATAAGTTCTCTTATATATATTAAATAAAGAAGACAGACTAATAAGTTTTCTTATGATGGAGGTTGTCATGGAAATGACTTGAATAATATATCATTCGTGGATATCAATTTTTGACACCATCAGATAATAGTACGTATGATATATCAAAACACAATAGCATACATGTATGTAACAAATGAAGGCAATAAGAAAGATCAATAAGTAAGAAACATATAACAAAATACAATTTTTTGCCTGTTTATCTGGTACAGTTTGCTGTTAATTTCTATTGCTTTGCCTTCAAGGAATACAAATCAACAATGACCGTACTAAATAATGATAAATGTATTTATAAATTCTAATATCCCACATACAATGCTAGCTTCTATTGTTTACAAGGAAGCTATCAAACCAACAGTTCCAAGAGATGAAATTGAAATCATCCCTTTGAAAATTTTGCAGACACCATCATGAGTTGGGTGACCGTTATAGAATATCTGTTTCACAGATGACGACTGATATGTTACAGTTGTGGTAACCACAATTCCGTCCTCTTTTCCTCGAATTTTACCGACTGAATTAGACTGTTGAAGGCTATACGATTTTTTGTTGTTCGCCTTTCACAAATGAAAAAAAGCAGTATCAATTTCAATACTTATAGGATTTTAACAACTAAGACAGTTCTCAATACTAAAGAATTTACGAATGATTAATTAAGTGTCTCATGAAAAGTACCTATCTCTAAAAAAAAGTGCATATTACTATACACAAAATGAAGGTTTGCAAGATATAATTTTAACTCAGATTCAATATTCAAAATATGTAAACTTTTATTATAAAACTAGTAATTTAATAGATGATTTTTACATTAGACAACAAAGGGGAGAGAAGGGATGTCAACAGAATACAACAAAAGTTGAAAACATTGACAGCACGCCCGAACATAAATACATACTAACAGCTCCAGCCAGATAGTCCGGAACTCAATAAAACCATTTTTTGATCCTAAAGATTAATATTCGGATCTTAAAATTTGTATCTGCCCGTCAACTATAGATCGATCATTTTATTTTTACTGCAGAACATAAAGTCATATTCTGTGGCTTTATTCAGACGTTCCCGTTATGAACTGTAATTATATTTAAATCATCAACTTTAATCAGGAAGACTTAAAGTATGCAATAGACTCGATTCCTACACAGTGACATGAAAATACTCCTTCATCCGGAAATTAAATCATTAAAAATCTATTGAGACAAGAAGACTAATGTCCTCGCAACAAGCGCATGATTTTAAAAGATTTATCTTTGTCAAAGGTTTTACGAACATACATAAAACATTGTTTTTTATCTATTTGTTTTTTTTTTTTTTATTCTTGTTATAATGTATGTAATATATATAGGCTACCATTCAAAGTTCTGTTAGGGGCGTTTCCACAAGACAGTCTTTTGAAACGAATCGGTGGATAACAAAATATTCAAGATGATATTTCTTGAGTAAAGATTCTCATGAAATGATAAGTTATTTTTCTAGTCTTCTATAAACTTTGTATATGATTTAAACTTTCACTTTTTTTATTCGAGCGCCACTGATATGTCGTATGTAGACACACCACGCGTCAGGTGTACCATATTACCAGCCTGGTATCTTTGATTAGTTTTTTCATGCCAACATCAACACTGAGAGATTATAGAGTGTGTTTCTAAGCGAGAACTTCTCTATATTCATTTCTTTATGCATTTTTATCAAAATTTCACTTCATTATTCCGTCCGATCGTGGATTTGTATTTATAAATCACGACCACCAAAAAAATGGCCGCCCATATCATATCAAGGTTAAACCATAATTAATATTTTTCATATCCATGACATCAGATCAAACAGACCTTGAAAAATTCGTAACCACACAACTCCAGGTGCTTCTCGGTCTATCTGTAGTTATATGTTTGTTTATATCGGGTCGAATGACTATCGGCAGTCTTCGTATGTTAATCTCTATGGTTAATTAGATGGCGGCTAATCTGAAATACGCTTGATATGCTGATACATTATAATAAGTCCATGCATTGTTAACTCTTTGTTATTTTGATTTACGTTTTAGTATGTTATGAATCAAATATGAAACTTTAAGTCAAATTGGTGATCATGAATTTGACAGCGAATGCCCCTTTAATACAGTAAACAGTTCTTAGTCGACATTAGTAAAGACAAGTTCTAAATGAATTTCACAGAAAGTAAACAGAAACTTACAAATACGTATAGACTATCGTTAAATTCAGTTCAAAACTTTCATTAAAAGGTTCAAATATTAATGGTTGAAAATCTGAATTAATCAAGGTAGTATTACACTCGGTGTGCTAAAACTAGTTTTAAGGTACTGCAGTCTCCCATTTTTCCTCTATCATCTCAATGACAAAAGATGCATGACTTTGATATATGAAAAAAGTTTAGAATTTACTAATGATTTTTTTAAACGAAGTTTTATTTTTCCCTGTTTTCGTTTGATGCTTTGATTTGTCTTTTTAATCTTAATCTATTAATAAAATTTTAACATAAGTAAATAAATGTTTGCTAAATAGACCATAATGAAATAACAATAAATCCACCAGCAAATTCTAGATAATTAATTAAGAAGGAATATACAATATTATGCCCGGTACCCTTTAATCCACAAAAATCACATAGTTGCATAATGAGCATTGGGTATGGGTTGAATTTATTTTTCACTTAGCCTAACAAAAAGATGAACGTTGTTAATCTCATATGGAGCATGAACTATATGTTTAACTTTTCACTGTTATAAGATCTTTGAATATTGTGTTATCGGTACTAACATTGATTTTGTTTTAAACAAATTTAAACATAAATCAAATTAATGTCTTTTGGTATCTTTCGCCTCCTTTATTTAAATATGTAATACTATACAGTATTTAACAATAAACTTTCCTATCCTGTCGATACTTATATTTTGGCATTGAACAAGTTGATGTTTTTCTAAGACTGTTGATGAAGTCTTTACACTAAATCCATTTTTACTGTTTTCCATTAGCTGTGTCCTGGTTGGTTGTTAAGTCTCAAAAACATTATTTATTTATTAGTTGTAACCTCCTTTGAACTATTTTTCAGTAACTGTGCGTAATCTGAAATATTTACTTTGTGTAATTGACCTTTTGTTAGTTTTTTTTTTTTTTTTACCATCATGTTAAGGAGAGAGTTGACCGATCAAAATTATGTTAAATTCCGCCACATTATGTATTTTTCTATCCATCACCAGCAGTATATAGGTCAGTTGACGTTGGTCGTTGTCTGTCGTTTCTGTTTTCGTCAATTGTTTTGTACATACATCAGGGCGTTGGTTTTCTCGTTTGGAGTATTTTAATTTTCCATGTCGATTTCTTTTATACCTAACCATACGGTATTGATTTACTGATTGTAGAAGTCCGTACGGTGACCTACAGTTCCTTACATCTACGTTCTGTTGTCTACGGTGGATAGTTGTCTCATTGGCAATCATAATATATGTTTATAATGTTATTTTTATAAAACTAGGGTCGAAATATTATGAATCCAAACGAATAGGTGTGTTGAAATGGTGTTATTTTGACTAGTTCTGAATATGTTACTACTATATAGTGATAACTAACTGTTCATGCATTACTGTGCTTGTGAATACGTCAAAAGAGGAGATTCTTTTTCAAGATCGAATTTGAACGTTAGTTTGGAATCATCCTTAATCCAGGTTTAGTTCCAGAATATATACCAGTATAATTCCCTTGAACATCGGTAAACTACTGTCGCCTTTATTTATACAGACAAACATGAGAAGGAATATTCGGAATGTGGAATGAAGGGAGACATTTCTGTTTCCTTCCATCTTGGTATATTCATCTGAAACAATGAAAGCCAAGTATATTTCCATGTTCTTTATTACTGTATTGGTCGAAATCATGTCAAGACCATGGTAATACAGAGTTGGATTATATAAAAGTCTATCATCTCCAGTATTGTATAATCGTTTAAGAAATGTTCTTATAGATAAACAAAAGATTGTCCACATTGCATCGGAGTATATATTCACAGCATGGTCTTATTGTTGGCAATTTTTCACCTTTTGAATTAAAAAATGGTGGGTTAAACTAGTTTTAAACAATAAAAACTATTGCACAATGTAGCTTACAACAGGCTGGCCACTAACTTGAACAAAACAATACGGTTTTTCAGAAAAATAAATTAACATGGTAAGGTAGCTGCAGCTGTTGGTAAGACATTGCAAGAAAAAATAGAAAAAACACCTTACAAGTTTATAGAAGTATCATCATCAAATTTATTGAAAAGTCGGAGGCCAGAAAATATTTAAAATCGTCAGATCAACGGACGAACACAGTATACGTTAAAATAAAACATTCAAAGAAACTGAAAAGGAAGTAATGTAAATTCGTAAAAAAATAATACTGTTCTTAGAAATGTTAAACACTCCAATTTGTTACGATAACTAGTCACGCAACTCTTTTTATAAATAATCGTGTCCATGAACCAATCTTAGCAAAACCTACTAATATTATTGCCTATAGGATATTTTATTTCTTGTCCGTATCTAGTTTCTATAATGATTTTCATGTATCGCTGTGTATATGTTACATGCAATTTTATATGCATTCAAATGTTTGTCTTCAATTTCAAACGCGCGATTTTACGCCACTACTTAAAACCTTCCATCCTTTATGGGTGGATTTTACATAGATAAGTAAAATCGTATAATATAAGCATAATGATGATGTTAAATTTGATGTATCCCTTTTTGTGCTTCTTCGTTACATTTGTTTGTTTTTATAGTGATTAAGATGATAACACAATATTGACTGCTGTAACCCTATTTTTGACATTTTTACCTATTGTGTCTGTTTGTTTTGTTCACGCATCGTTGTCAATTTAATGGAATTTGATGCGACTGTCATACAAGTGAGAGGTTTGGCTAGCTATAAAACCAGGTTCAATCCACCATGTTCTACATATGAAAATGCCTGTACCAAGACAGGAATATGACAGTTGTTTTCCATTCGTTTGATGTGTTTGAACTTTTGATTTTGCTTTTTGATTGGGGACTTTCTTTTTGAATTTTCCTCGGAGTTCAGTATTTTTGTGATTTTACTTTTTTCTTCAATAACAGGTTAATTCTGTTATTGCTTTGTTAATGCATGATTTGGTAATTCATATATATAGCATGTTTCGTTTATTGCTTCGCATCACGATGCGGAGCTACTAGTTTCAGTCGATATTCACGCCATCTTGAAATAATTACTTTTCACATATAGATTTTCTGATTGGTTGCTTTATGATGCGGCTGAGATCTAGGCACACCTCCAGAGAGGCACACCTCCAGAGTCGTGTCTATTTGTAAATATAGATATATATACAAAAATGATATTCCAAGTCTAAGACATCCATTTTATATCAATCAATATCTAAAAATACCACATTTCCAATACTAAATCAACAACCACATGCACACATATTACCTTAAATTAGGATAGAGCGAAGCAGTCCACAGCTTTTAGAAAGCTCAAACTTGTATATGTTTACTTTAACTTATATATATTAAAGCCTGATTTGACCTTTTCTCGGTAGATTGTTCTGTTGTTAATTATAAACTTTTACACATCTATTTATTTGAAAGGATTTTCCCAACGTTAATGATCTGTGGTAATCAACTGGTCGTCTATAAATTCCTTTAATTTGATGATATAACACCTGGTGTTTCGGATATCATTTAGGTCAAGTTCGACCAAGGCCGTTCATCCTCGTCAGGTGCCCTGGCCTAATTTACTATAACATTTGATTATAATTACTTTTAAATTATAATCAATATGTTTCTATCGTGTAACGTATCAAATGCAGTTACATTTTGGGGGCACGACACCTAGTGAATCTGTAAAACCAGGAGTACTTGACCTCGGCAAAATTATAATCACTGTAAACAATTAAAAAGTAATTAGATAAGAAAGGACACAAAAATAATAATGATATTGCAGATTCACCAGGTGTCGTGCCCTAAAAATACTACTTCATGTGATAAGTTACCACAGCAAGAACTAGTCGAACTGTAATTACATAGTAATTATAATTATACAAGGCTAGGGTGCCTGATGAGGATTTATGCCTTTGATCAAAAATGACCTAAATGATATCCGAAACACCAGGTGCAGCTTAATCATTTTTAAATCATTGAAAATCGAAGACTTCTACTTGATTACTACACATTATTAAAGATGAATAATCATTGCCTATATGCAAATGAGTAAAACTAGATAATCTTCTCACAGACACACACCTTTCTAATAGTAATTATTTTACATAAGAAAAGTCAAATCAGGCTACGATAGAAATAACCACAAAATAAATGTATACGCAGCATAACTTTAGAAAATTCTGTACAGAAATTATATATACGAACACGATTTATAATTCACCAATTGACAAAGGTATTAATATGTTTTGCTGGGATTGGTAATGGACACGGCTATTTATAAATTTTACATAAGAAAGGTCAAATCAGGCTACGATAGAAATAACCACAAAATAAATGTATAGTATACACAGCATAACTTTAGAAAAGTCTGTACAGAAATTCTATATACGATAATTGACAAAGTTATTAATATTCTTTTCATGAATTTGACTGGGAATGTCGTTCGATGCTTTGATTTGTCTTTTAATCTTAATCTATTAATAAAATTTTAACATAAGTAAATAAATGTTTGCTAAATAAACCACAATGAAATAACAATAAATCCACAACAAATTCTAGAGAAAGAATTAAGAAGGAATATACAATATCATGTCCGGTACCCTTTAATCCACAAAAATCACATAGTTGCATATTGAGCATTGGGTATGGGTTGAATTTATTTTTCACTTAGCCTAACAAAAAGATGAACGTGGTTAATCTCATATGTAACATAAGATAGTGTATACATATGAATTTTTCATACAAATATGGTAAAATCAGAATTGAATTTTGTTTAAAATCCTTTGTGAATAGAATTTACAATTAGAATAGTTACACTAACGGAGCATGAACTACATGTTTAATTTTTCACTGTAATAAGATCTTTGAATATTGTGTTATCGGTACTAACATTTATTTTGTTTTAAACAAATTTAAACATAAATCAAATTAATGTTTTTTGGTATCTTTCGCTTCCCCTTTTCTAAATATGTGTTACTGTACAGTATTTAACAATAAACTGTCCTATCCTGTCGATATTTATATTTTGGCATTGAACAAGTTGATGTTTTTCTAAGACTGTTTATGAGGTCTTTACACTAAACCCATTAGCTGTGTACTGGTTGATTGTTAGGTCTCAAAAACATGATTTATTTATAAGTTGTAACCTCCTGTTAAGGAGAGGGTTGACCGATCAAAATTATGTTAAATTCAGCCGCATTATGTATTTTCCTATCCATCACCAGCAGCATATAGGTCAGTTTACGTTGGTCGTTGTCTGTCGTATTTGTTTTCGTCAATTGTTTTGTTCCAAACATCAGGGCGTTGGTTTTCTCGTTTGGACTATTTACAATTTGCCATGTCGATTTCTTTTATACCGAACCATATGGTATTGATTTGCTGATTGTTGAAGTCCGTACGGTGACCTTCAGTTCCTTACATCGACGTTATGATGTCTCCGGTGGATAGTTGTCTCATTGGCAATCATAATACATGTTTTTAATCTTATTTTTACATAGCTAGGAGCGAAATATCTTAAATCCAAACGAATAGGTGTGTTGAAACGGTGTCATTTTGACTAGTTCTGAATATGTTACTAGTATATCGTAATAACTTACTGTTCATGCATTACTGTGCTTGTGAATATGTCATAAGAGGAGATTCTTTTTTCAAGATCGAATTCGAACATTATTTCGGAATCATCCTTAATCCAGGTTTACTTTTATAAATTGTTACTTGGATGGAGAGTTGTCTCATTGGCACTCATACCACATCTTCCTATATCTTATTAGTTCCAGAATATATACCAGTATAATTCCCTTGAACATCGGTTAACTACTGTCGCCTTTATTTATACATACAAACATGAGAAGGGAATATTCGGAATGTCGAATGAAGGGAGACAATTTCTGTTTCCTTCCATCTTGGTATATTCATCTGAAACAATGAAAGCCAAGTATATTTCCATGTTCTTTATTACTGTATTGGTCGAAATCATGTCAAGACCATCGTAATACAGAGTTGGATTATATAAAAGTCTATCATATCCAGTACTGTATAATCGTTTAAGAAATGCTGTTATAGATAAACAAAAGATTTTCTACATTGCATCGGAGTATATATTCACAGCATGGTCTTATTGTTGGCAATTTTTCACCTTTTGAATTAAAAAGTGGTTGGGTTAAACTAGTTTTAAACAATAAAAACTATTGCACAATGTAGTTTCCAGCAGGATGGCCACTAACTTGAACAAAACAATACGGTTTTTCAGAAAAATAAATTAGCATGCTAAGTTAGCTACAGCTGTTGGTAAGACATTGCAAGAAAAAAAATAGAACAAAACACCTTACAAGTTTATAAAATCTCATTATCAAATTTATTTGAAAGTCAGAGGCCAGAAAATATTTAAAATCGTCAGATCAACGGACGAACACAGTATACGTTAAAATTAAACATTCAAAGAAACAGACAAGGAAGTAATCTTAATTCGTAAAAAATAATACTGTTCTTAGAAATGTTAAACACTGCAATCTGTTACGATAACTAGTCACGCAACTCTTATTAAATTTCTAGGTATAAATAGTGTACTAGTTTCAACTGTATGCAAGTTACGTTTAAAATGTATCAATCTAACATACATACACCGTTCATACTGTTGTATATTTTTGTATTGGTAGTGGTAATAACAATAACAAATGCCAAAAGAAATGTTTTAACATCAACTTCTGATTCTGGTTATTATGATACAGTGAAACTGGTGTGTTTGATTCTATATACATTGTACATTGATTGTTTTATAACTTGAATTGTTTATCTTTTTAATATTTTTTTATTTTTTACATATTCACACTAAATTGAATAATGTTTTTAAGGTGTTTGCTTTTATGGAAAATCAGCTGAACAAGTACTAAGCATCTTGTCAACTGGTAAATACAGATCTTTACTGCCTTCAGGTAACACACTTCTGCATTAAACTAAATCAGTTAAAATTTAGCTTCAGGTATATATATAGATTCTTTGTCTAAGCTAATGCTAACATGTAATATAAACAAGTAATATTCCGCATTTATTTTGTACACATAAGTATCTGAACAACTATATTCAATGTTGATGTACAATATAGCATTTTTAGTTAGATTGGATAAATTGTACTTTGTTTTATTCTTTATGGTTATAATAAACCTCTGAGTAACATGGGCACTAAATGAAGATAGTATGCTTCTCATTTTTGAGAGTAAAGAAAATCCTACATGATTGTTAGGAGTGTATACCCGATATTCATTATTACTATACACCTTTTTGGACCCTTCCATGTAACAAAAGGAAAATATAATATTATATTATCATTTGCCCTAAAGGAACTTAAAAGTCATTTGTAGATTGCAATGAGATATTTAACTTTCAGTGCCGAATTGAAGGCAAGGTTGATCAGAACAAATTGACCAAAAGAAAAACAACGTGTTGCTTTATTTTTTGGGCTAAAACATATTGGAAAATAGTTTTTAGTTTTATTCCAACAATATATTCACACTGAAAATCAATATGCCAAAATCTGTTTCTCGAAAATGCTACTAGTGTTGGGACTAGGAAAAACAATTGTATTTTGTGATCTTAATATTCTTTATACCGAAGTACATACACTCTAAAATAGTTTCTATGTTATTTCAGAGCAAAAAGTTCAGGACTGCTCGGATTTAGACCGAAAACATTACAGAAGTGGGGTCTACAAAATCTACCCGACAGGTGGCGCTGGATTTAAGGCGTACTGTGATATGAAGACGGATGGGGGAGGATGGACGGTAAAAAATAATTTTAAATTAATTGAGGAAGTATTAAAGAAATCATGCGACTAACGCATTATATTTGTTGCTCTATGATAATAGTGTTCTCTACTGTAAAGTGATTGGCAGACCTCGCAGTACAATTTTTACTGATATGTATGACTATTACGGTGGTCAATTTCGTATTTTTATGTTTATATGCTCATATTTTATACGTATTATACATGTATTTGGTTCATTCAGTTAAATCATAAGTAACATGATATACTTCAAATAATTTTACGTTTCATATACACTGCACATATATATTTTGAATTATAGGTTTTTCAGCGTAGACAAGACGGTAAAGTAGATTTCTACCGAGGATGGGAAGAATGTGTAAACGGATTTGGTAATCTGAAAACGGAATTTTGGTTAAGTTAGTATTTTCATCAAATAACGTTGAGTAGTCGAAAAGATACATGTCCTTAGAGCAATTCATTATCAATGTTGTTTTTACATTGATTTTGTTTTTTAAACTTATGCATGAACTTCTACACGAAATCTGTCGACATTTATGTGCTGACAAATGCGAAAGTTTATATTGTACAATTAACAATTTCAAATTATCTATCATATTTTGTAAACAAGGTTCTTCACAAATGCAACAAAATAGATCCTCTAAATAAAAATACCATCAACTTATTCGAAATTAAAACAACGGAAACATTCGTTTCAACTTTAAACTTGTAGCGACTACATCATATAGATGCATTTATTTCTATTTAGCTGTCATGTTTGATATAACCGTAAAATGTTGTATGAGGTTGATATCAACAAAATAGATCCTCTATAGATAGCTATGAGTCAATCTGGAGGATTTTACTGCCGATAAAGCGTATTCTACCTTCTACATTGACGACAAGTCAACCAAATACAGACTCAGTTTATTTTAATTGTTGATAGAATTCAATTCAGATTTATGAGTTTGAATATTCCTTCGGTATCTTTCTATATTTTAAACTTGTCCTTTATTCTTTGTAAAACCGACTTATATTTGTTGGACCAGTGTAAAATTGGTCATTTTACTTTTAAATTCTTGTAATAAACACAAAATCCTTACCTTCCGGAGCACCTAAGAACTCTCAGGTAAATTAAAATTTTGATTTATGAGAAAGTCCATAAAACCTTTCAAAATCAAACTCTCCACTAAATTAACCAATGGAACGAATGAAAAACAACTGTCATATTTCTGAATTGGTACAGGTACTTATTGAGAAAAGTGCTGGGTTTAACCTGGTTTTATAGCTAGCTTAACCATGAAATAATCTCATATGCAACCGGAAGTAGTACATTATATCCATTATGTCAGTCAAAAACATATAGAAACCATATCATGTTTAGAATTCGTTTAAAGTAAACGATTATTGCAACCGGAAGTGGCGTAGAGTAATAGCAATTTTAAAAAGCTCACAACAACAAATTTAAAAGAATTTCACCGAGAAAACTAACGGCCTGATGTATGTAAAAACAATAACGAAAAACAAATATGATATACAGCATGTATGTTTGAAAACAGTTTCTTCTATTCCACATTAAACTCGAAATACATTTTTAACTCGTTACATTTCTTTAACAAAATCTAGTACTTTAATTTGTTTGTGTAATTTGATAAATAAACATATAATAATGTAAATGTGTGAGCAGCACCAACTTTAACTGTTCAATCTATTATTAATTGCATTATAGAATAAGAAATAAGTTAGACTGAATATTTGAAAGCATTGATAGAAATAACCAAAATTGCAGAATAAAGGGAGTTAAGAATAGCTGTCCGCTTTCATTTACATCATTGTCGATTCTAAACATTTTTTTTTTTTTATAATATTAAGTGATTCTCTAAAGAGGCATGACAAACAGGCTTACTCGACAAAAGATAGGGATAATGACAGTCATAGCAGTGATTGTGCTGAAATTTATAAAGGGACTTGGTGGTATAAAGACTGTCATGACTCTGATCTGAACGGACTATAGCTAGGAAATAAAAAGGATTACAAAGGAATGCGTTGGGCTCATTGGAAAGGATCTCAGTCAATGAAGACCACATCAATGATGATTCGTAGAGTATGAATGTAACGCAGTCGGTTATACTTTTGAAAAATAAAAATATAGATTGCATACGCTGTAAACGAGTTTTATCTTGTTTTATGGTTATCATGTTCACTAGAACGAATATACGTTAAAGGTGTACATTGTTTTAAGATGTTTACTTTGATTGGTATTACATACATGGCAACTTTCGAAGGCTAAAGTGAAATTAAACGGTTTTGTGTGTTCTTTTGGGCATTTTTAATGTTCTGTTGGTCTTTTCAAACGTATGTTTATTATAGTTATCAGCATGCTTGATGAATATAGAAATACGAAGATGTAGAATGATTGCTTATTAGACAACTCTCCACCATAGACCAAAATGACATACTATAAGTCACCATTCGGCCTTCAACAATGAACAAAACCCATACCGCATAGTCAGCTATAAAAGAAGTTTATTCCAGAAACATGTCTTGTATTTATGATAATGTGCCCAACCTATATATATATAACGGTGGCCATTTTTTTGGAATTCCACGTCAAAGACACCAAAGTTAAAGATTTGCTGATTGGTTGTCACGGTTAAAGATATGGTATTTTTTAAATATTCCACTTGTAATAATGTCCTTTCAGTTGACCTCTCAGCTATATATGAATTTCAGCATCAACCTTCCCAATTCAACCATACGTGACCTTTAATTTATGCCTAACGTCGTCCTGGTCCTGTTTCTCGTATAGAAAGTACTACACACAGGCATATAATGTTTTTGGAACTGGTAGACTATCGAAAATCTTCATTACGTTCTTTTAACTTTTATGTTGGTTTAGTTTTTTTTTTAAACAAGAGATTTTCGGAAAAGAGTATTTAACAACATTTACATCCAAAGTAAGATTATACATATATTCAAACTAGAGATTTTCGGAGAAGAGAGGCGAAAGATACCAAAGGGACATTCAAACTCATAAATCGAAAATAAACTGACAACGCCATGGCTAAAAAAGAAAAAGACAAACAGACAAACAATAGTACACAAAACAAAACATAGAAAACTAAAGAGTGAGCAACACAAACCCCATCAAAACTGGGGGTGATCTCAGGTGCTCCGGAAGGGTAAGCAGATCCTGCTCCATATGTGGGGCACCCGTGGTGTTGCTCATGTTAATACAAACCCGGTAATAAGTCTGATTCGGTAGGTCACATTCGGGGAAAAGGGGACGGGATTGTTGTTACGACATTTGGAACATATCCGCTATCATCTATGAAACGGATATTCCATAACGGTCAACCAACAAAAGAGTATTTAACAAAATTTACATCCAAAGTAAGATTATACATATATGATTTATTGTTGTTTGCTTATCGTACAGTAGCAAATATTTCAACAATATTCAGGACAAAAACACATCAAGAATTGATAAAGGTAGGGTCTGCAAATAACGTCAGTTTTATAGAGCAGAATGTTTTGCCACCTTCTTAGTATAGCGATGGCCTTACTAGAAGTAGTAGGAAGGTTGTGTTATATAGCGTAAGCAAACACTTCAACTAACTGTTATGTGATATGGGATAAATTGCAATATTTACCACTGGCCGTAAAGCAAACCATTAAGTGTTTTCAAACTATTGTACAATACAACATGATACAACGAAACCAATTGCAAACGTATTGTATTCTTACTGTTATGTAACAAAGAATATCAGAAATAAGCAAACGATATTTAAAAGGCAGTATCTACGAAAGTCATGAAAATGAAAATCTGTTAAACTGCGGTTATTTTATAAATATAAATAATTTAATTTTGGATGTAACGCGTCTTCCAATTGGCTGACGTTGTTTTGTTTATCAGCTCATAGACATAATTTTGTCATGTGACCATGACGTCATCAACGTTTTTCATGATTTACACCGGTTTAAAATGGAATTAAGAATTAAATTATAAGAATGACTGTAATATTTTTCTGTCTATTCGAATAACATAAAAATGTGGTGCACACTTTAAAATAACCCGCTACGCGGGTTATTCAGTGTGCACCACATTTTTGATGTTATTTCTTCATAGACAGAAAAAATATTACAGTCATTCCTTAAATGAATAAATGTGTTCGCTTTATTTTCATGACTCTGTTGAATGTAATTAAGAGCACAAACACTTTTTTCAGTCATTCGTTAGACCAGAGCTCATTAATTATGCAAGAATACCCCACGTCACTAGTGACGACTTAGGCCTTCTGAAAGCACATGTTCGCAAATACTGAAAGTAATGATAACTTTAATGTCACTTCAGTATTGGAATTGAATTCTTTTCATTTACCTGATATACTCTTTTTCTAAAGATTTTTTAATAATCGATTAGTGGAGTTATTGCACTTTTAAAAGTGTCGTATTTAAATCGGTAAGAATTTCTATTTAGAGTTGAGGAACGGAAAAGGTACTCGTTATTATATTCCTCGCATATTGTTATGCTATCGACTAAAACGTATTAATAAATAATGTAAAAAGTTGGTTGTATGTATGGAATTTGGTATACCTGTTTCTATTCTAGCAGTTTCTTATTTTTTTTTTTTTATGTTTTTTATATATATAATATTCTGTTTTTTTTTTTTTATTTTCTACATTTTGTTTTGTTGTGCACCCTTTAATGGTCCTCTTGGCTGACCACATTTGAATTATTCTTTTGTCAAATCTAATATTCCGCACTTGTACTTTTGGTATCTTTCGCCTTTCTTTGTCTTATGTTTTGAACAAGGAATATATTATATATTTAAATATACAATTCCTTGGTTTTGAATTACAACATTGATCAAATCATGAATATGACTTCTACTACACACCAACCATTTCATTTATTTCATTCTGCCTATAAAAAATGTAATCGTAAATTCAAGTGGTGGTCTTGTCATATCTCGCTAAAACATCTATACGAACTTTTTTTAGCCGAATTTGTAAGAGGTGTCGGTCTTTATCACAACTCTATGTTGTTTTGTTTAAGACATTCTCCTTATTCAACAGAACTCTGTACGCCTGTGCATTAAATAGGTTAATCCAGGGTTATGTGAATATGGGGCAGCTTTTCAAATGATTTTTTGTCGCAACGATAAAATTTCAACTTCTTGATAAAAAATAAATTATCGTATAAAGAACATCAAGTTTTGCACCAAAATAGATCGCATACGTATTTTATTTACAAATTGTTATCCATTTCTGTTTTGTTGAAAACCGTAGACACTCCCTCTTTATCGCCAACAGTAAGTTTGTGCCACTTTTTTAAACCTTTGTCTATCAGTGTAGTTTTTTTGAGATAGATAAAATATAGCATCATTTGCTAATATTTAGTTAAAAGATGCAAATAATAATTACAAGCGGTTTAATGTAGAGTAGGCTAGGAAATATTTCTGCTACAATATTTATAAGCAACTTCAAGAGATTTTATTTAATATTTGCTCTAAAAACGTTTGGTAAAATGATTAATATATTGCTGAGGAGATAACTAATTCCCTAGATAAATTCTTATACATATATATTAAATAAAAAAGACTAATAAGTTTTCTTATGATGAAGGTTGTTATGGAAATGACTTGAATAAGATATCATTCGTGGAAATCCATTTTTATCGCCATTAGATAATAGTTCGTATGTATATCAAAAAAACAATAGCATACGTGTATGTAACAGATGAATTCAATTAAAAAGATCAATAACTATGAAACATATGATAAAATACATTTTTTCTGTACTCGAATTGATTATTGGTACAGTTTGCTGTTAATTTCTATTGTTTTTGCCTGTAAAGGAATACA
Organism: Mytilus coruscus; assembly: GCA_017311375.1. NCBI lineage: Eukaryota > Metazoa > Mollusca > Bivalvia > Mytilida > Mytilidae > Mytilus > Mytilus coruscus. Next base: position 32,857,382 of record CM029600.1, read on the forward strand.
GATCAACAATGACAGTGCTAAATAATAAGCAATGTATTCCGAAGTTTTAATATCCCACATATAATGTTAGCTTTTTCTAGGCTTTTAGAAGGCTATTAAACCAAGAGTTCCAAGAGATGAAGTTGAAATCATGCCTTCGAAAATTTTACAGACGCCACCGTGAGTGGGTTGACCGATATGGAATATTCGTTTCACAGATGACGATTGATATGTTATCACACTCCCGTCCTCTTTTCCTCGAATTTAAGGTTGAACTTATATGGAAAAAAAACAACGGGTGCCACGCGTCTCATTCAGACTTCTTCTCAAAGAATCAGCTTAAATACAATTGTCATTTCAGAATCAATTATAAAACAAGCATAAACAGGAAACACTACTGAACATCCAATACACAAAGGAAAACATTTAACAAAAAGTGTTTCTGTTGTTTTTCTGTATAGTTTGTTAGGGACATTACACAAATTTATTATTACCTGTACTGTTTATCACGTTGATGTCTCCAAACACCATAAATGATTGGTTAAAGATCAAAATGATAATAAGTTTTGTTATTTTGGGAGATAGTTACACGAAGGAGAGAATTTAATACACGCATTAACATAAATTCAACTCTACACGATTAAATAGGTTAAAATACACAATGTATTTGTACTCCTCGTCCACGTTTTGCTCTTTTTATCTATTTCATGCCGCTTTAAGAGGGATTTTTTTCTTATGTAATTGTCGTCCTGTCTTCTATAAATCTAGTGTCATTACTTCTGATGATAAACGCAGAAACCTATATCTGGAGGAAAATATATATTAGCATTGGTTCAGTTTAATCACTTAGTAGAGCTCAATTTTATATATGTATCGGTCAAAAACAGAAGTGTTAAGTATCAGAATAATAATAAAAAACGAAAATAAATAAAATATTCATTAGACCACATAAGCCATGATGAGCAAAAATCTATAACGTTGTCCTAATTTAAATATTCTTTTGGGACAATAACATTAGAATAGAATTAAGCAAGATTGACGGTAAACAATATAGGATCCAAATACCAGTAGAATGTGAACTCTACTTACATGATGGAATCAGCAACGAATTATACTGTACACGGTTTTTAAATCATAAAGACATTTAGAAAGTCATGTTTCCAGTACAGTCAGAGTCATATCACAGAATTAATATAGTTTCAATCACTTTTAGGCTTGCAATCTTGATTGTTCTTCAAGCATAGAAAAAAAAACCCTATTATGTTTTATTTTAAACTGTCTGCGAAATTTAAAGTCTCTGGTTTTCACGTTTACATGTTCTTAATGACATTGATACCTTTTTGTTATACTAGACAGGCTTTACTTGGTGTTTTGTAGGAGGACATTCCTATCTAAGGGATATGTTTTTATGTAGATTCATATATACTGGCCAATTATGGGTAAAATGCAGAAAACATTCGCGCTTTTTGTTAAACCTATTTTATTTGGTATATTTACTGATATGAAATAGAAAAGGTAGTGTACGCCAAGTATAATACAAACCAAAGACACATTAGAAAGAAAGTGTTGGGTGTATGAGAAATAGAAATTATGGGTAAAATGCAGAAAACGTTCGCGCTTTTTGTTAAACCTATTTTATTTGGTATATTTACTGATATGAAAAAGAAAAGGTAGTGTACGCCAAGTATAATACAACCCACAGACACATTAGAAAGAAAGTGTTGGGTGTACAAGAAATAGAAAGCAACACACAGACACAATAAACTGAAATTGTCAAGTAAATTGATTGATTGATTGATTGGTATTGAACGCCACTTTCAGCAGTATTGTGCTATTTCATGGTCGTCAGTTTTTATTGGTGGAGGAAGCCGGAGCGCCCGGAGAGAACCACCGACCTTGTGTAGGAAAAAACAATTCAAGTCAATTAAGATTGGAGTCGAGCGCACCGTTTGTCAAGTAAAAAGCAATCCACTGTCCCGATAAAAAAAGGAGTCAACAAACTTATAAATGGCCTTCAACTAAACACACTTTCTTTTCAATAGGTCAAGCTCCTTATCATTTCGAGTCTTGAACTTTCGTCGTATTCACCGTTATTTTGTATATCACATATTTGAGAGAATACTCTTCCTTAAAATAATAATTTCAAGTTTTAATTTAAAAAACTGATTACAAAAATATCAAACTCCAAGGTAACTTTAAAAAATGAAGTCCATGAAAACTGACAAAATCAAGCGTATTCAACCAAGAAACGAGTGAAAACAACTGTCACATTCCTAGAAGTATGTTGAATGAAGTCATGTATCCAAAATGGATTGATAAATATACCATAAATATTTCAAAAGAAAATATAATTAATAAATTGTAGTGTATTTGTTCAATTTCTATGTATCCTTTAACTTGTGAAAATCTTAAAAAAACATCTAAAAGGCATGACGGTATAATGTTTATTCCAGGATAAGTACACTAAGCATTAAGCTTTGAGTAACTAATATATTAACAAATTATGAGCGTTATTTAGTATAGCATTATATAGTATGTGTTACATATAATCTTTTTGTAGTTAATTTTAATACTGATGAGGCAAACCCTTTTCCTGAATTGTTTAAATGTGCAATCTGTGTATTTCGTGCTAATTCATCGACTGAGACAAACATAGGGACAGCTAGAAACACTTTAATCCTGCAATACATTAAACTGTCAGTCAAAAGTCTGGAACCTCGTATGTGATCGGCTTTGTAAGATTCTTGATAGTATCTGGCATATTTATTCAAAACTCTTCTAGACAAAGGACAATTAAGAGTTACAGAGACTTAAAGTTAACTGGGTCTGTAAATTTCTGCTAAATAGCGTATAACTAGCAATCACTTAATTTCATTTCATATATTTCATTGGCAGGATATGCTCCTAACACGAAAACTGCTTAAAAGATATATGAGGAAGAACGAATTGAATCAACAGTACAGAAGTTTAACGGTCTCCTTCACGAATTTGTTGACCGATATAATATGTCTGTCTCAACTCACCAGCGACATCTTTCGCTGCCTTAAATCTTTAGAAGAAGAGATGTCTAATCTGTAATTTTACCGAGTGTGGCTGTTCACTTTTATGAAATTTTGACTTAGTGTAGATTCACATGGCGGGTGCTACACGCATATCAGGAGACTTTCTGACCCTGTCGATGCACTCGCTCCTTTTGGAGTTCATGGTATTTCCTTAGGTTTTGTTTTTTTTTCACCTTGATTATCAGACAAATGTTCACACAGATCCAATATATATCAATGAATAGATCTAAAGCATTTGACAATAATTATTTAAGTTGGTGTACATAAGTCCAAGCTAGTTTCTATTTTCATTTGTGTCAATGAATCTGAAGGAACAATTTCTAGTAACCTATTTTTATGGAATCATTTTCTCAAAATTACTTCTTTTAAAAAACTATAGGTTCTTTTAGAAAAGCTCACAAAATAATACCCCTACCCCTTGCAAAATCCATTGGCTGGCAAAACCCAACACATAATTGAGATCATAAACAAAATAGGAAGTTGCACAATAGGATTATAGGGTTATGATTGTGAACATTTTTCAATAAATTGTAATGAGCTGTTTAGGTAGAGTTGTGGACACAAAATAGGTACCTCCAAATAAAGTAATGGTAAAGTCCATGCATTGGTGAGGGAAACAACAGTCATGATTCGGATCAAAAAGTGAAATAGGATGTGCAAAATTGCATTATATCATGAGGAAACTATGACAGTTTGATTAAAATCCATTCTCTGGTTTAGGCGGAAAATTGGATGGCGGCGTAATAATCATTATATGAAAGGACAAAGTCTAAGTTTCGGTTTTCGAAACCCCAGATAGAAAAATAAAATAAGAGGTATTCAATGGCATTATGTCATAAATAACGTTTAACTGAAATCCGTTTACTGGTTTAGAAGGTGTTTGGAAATGGGATAATCACTCCCCTATAACATAAAATTGAAAAGTCCATGTTTTGTTATGGGAAACACTAGAAAGCTTTTAATCAAAAAGTAATATAGGAGATTTACAAGTAAATTGCGTAATGAAGATCAAGTGATAGTTTCGTCGATTTTCAATATTTGGTTGAAAAGATATGGGTTTGGTCGGACGAACGGACATCTTGTATCAATATACCCACCCAATTTCGTTAAGCAGGCACAATAAGGTTTCTATATTAAATATGATTGATTGTTGTAAAAAAAATCATCTGTTCTTTATTCACAATTATCATCTCTTAGAATTCCTAATTCAAAAAGGGTTTAATTTCCTATTATAGCAATAACTTACCAGTTGCCCAAGAGAACCACTGGCTGTATGACTTCGGTCGCCATAAAGTAGTGTTTGCTCGTTATAAAGTTTCAGTTTCTGCCTTCACTAGTGACTTTAAAGTTCAAAGTTCCTAACTCTACCATTCCATGAATGTTCCAACACCAAATGAGACTTACTGGTATCGTCGAATTTGTACTAAAATGAGCAAAGAAACGGAGTTCAATAAGCGGAGTAGGATCTGTTTACCCTTCCAGAGCACCTTGGATCAATTCTTCTTGTCGGTTTGGTTCGTGTTGCCCAGATTATAGTTTTCGTTTTAGTGCCATGGTGTTGTCAGTTTGTCTTCCACTGGTAAGTTTGAATATTCATCTGGTACCGTCTGCCTCTCTTGTACCCTTCAATGTGGTCTGGGATAGTGCGACATGTGATTAATATATGCTTACCTAGTCGACGCATCCTTTTGGGGTTCATGCGAGTTCAATTATATTCATTCTCATCTTTGTCTTTGGACTTTATGCATTTAGATGTATGAGCGATGATTAAAAATATTCAGATAAAAGTTATTTGCATTGTGCATATTTGCTGGACGGTAAAAAATATGACCTGTATTCCTAAGAACGTTATCTAAGATATCAGACTGATAAGTGACGCTCGAATTAAAACAGAAGTCCAACTTGATTACGAAGTGATAGAACATTGATAATCGAAAATTTCCAATATATTGTACTTAATCTGGCTAATCGTTTGCCAGGGGTAGAGGCAACTTAATTTTTTGAAAAGTTCAGACGTTTTAACGGACATGTACAGAAAATGACCGCATTTTAAATGTTCCATGAAACAGTTATGGTCTACTTTTAAGATGGTTCTTATCTACCATATCTTTATTCTCATCTCCAAATCTCTACATTTCGAATAAAAATTACCAAAAGTATCTACATTTAAACAGGCTGCTGGCAAAAAAGATTCTATTAAGTGTTAAGATATGAATTCAGGATGTCAAGGAATAATTCTAGAAATTGTTTTCAATGGCCAACTTCCATTGCTATCGATCCAAATTAGTGTGATATTCCTTAAAATTGAATGTACTTTACCATAATAATTTCTATTATCTTCTTTGCAATGAAATATATTTTATGCTGGCAGTTTTACAGCAAGTAATAAGGGAAGAAACATTATCCTCATCGTAAAATCGATTAGGACTGTACTTATCGCATTCTGTACCGGTTTTTCCATTTAGCTACAGACAATTTGACATAATGTGTAAGTGCAACTTTTACTGTTTTTGAATCCTTTGAAAACCAAATGCGGATATATAACTGCTTCATTGCTATCAAACTTAATGATGTGACAATTATGTTAGATGTTTATTGTGATATGGTCCCAGATAGCACGAAGGTACATATATAATTGAGTTTATATAACATGTATAATAACTGTTAGGAATTGATAAAATTATTGAGGGATAGCAAACGTATTCACGTTTGCTGGTAGCAAATGACTGAAAAAAACAGTTTTAATCAGTCATAAATTTCTTAATATCCTGCAAGTAGTATATAAAATAACTGTTACATTTGCCGATATGTCTTTGCTTTGCATTTATAAAGACTTTGTCGAAAAAAGATGTTTTGACTCAACATATTAAAAAGAGTTCAGGAAATTTTAATATCTAGAATGATGTTATTTCTGTGCTATATGATCCACTTCTTTTTTCTCGAAGGTAGGTGTTTACCAATGATTATTCACTACATAACATTACAAATTATGAAACCGAATAAAAGAAGGCGTGGGTAAAATGTATATATCAAAATGAGAGAAACGCAATGACATTAAGAACCAAAGGACATCTTTAGACAAAACTTCATTTATGTTCATTCTAGGTTAAACAAATATGCCAAACAAATTAAATAAACAATTTGTTTTCCAATATGCTAACACCACAAACCCATTAAACACTGGAACTTAACTTAGGTGTTTTGGGGGTTTTGCAGTTCCTATATCAACGCGGCAGTCGTGGTGATGCTCATAACAGGTAAGAAAAACTGGCAACTGGCTTTCAGTGCCATGAGCTATGAAGGAAAACTTAATAGTAATTACGACGAATTAAACATCAGTGTTCCCCCTGCAACAAAGATTAACCATAAATTAAGATAACAGATAACCCATTAATAAAACTAACACGTTTTTAATTTCCGTGCGTCAGAACTGCTTTTCTGTCAAACCAAAACCATCAAAAGTCTGAGACGTACAAGGCCTACGATGGCCATGTCATGATATCGTCCGTAAATTGTCGAAGATGTTATTTTAAGTTGACCGTACGGATCCCTGGTTCAAGTATTCTTTCCAGGTAAGCTACATTCATTTGTCGTGAAAATTCTGACTGGAAGCAAAAGCTTCCAAATGCATTATGTAAGAACTGCTGGTATAATATGCTGTTACGAAAACAATTAACGATTGGAATTTTAAGTCATTATTTTATCTAAATTGTCACAGTTCCGAAACCAACACTAATTATATGTGTACATTAAAGAAATACTATAATTGAGACCAACGAGTGACAGTGGTGTCCATATAAGGTTTAGTTCAGTTTGATAGGTGCGATCAAAATAATCAAATTCTGATTTTGTTAGTGGTAGTTCACAATTCAATAGCGAGAAAAAGGCTTTTTTCCATATACGAAAGAAGGAAAATATTGACAACGTATATTTGGTTTCCATTGGAATGTCGTCTTTTTGTTCACAAAAAAGAACACATCGACCAAACAAAATATTTTTTTTTCAGTCATAAAATAAGGAACCGTCACGGTGATAACATTAGTTTAAGTTAACTTTTTTGTAAGAATCGGAATGAGAACTTTCATCTTATTCACACTTAGCTAACAGTATGGTTTTTTAGGTATCCCGAAAACAACATAATTGTCACGGAGGTAGGACAGATGTCTCACAATGTTTTTTTTTTTTTTTGCTTTCTAAATAGAAGTTAAATGAGTTTCATCGGAAGGTACCAAGACCTTGTTGATAAATATTCCGTATTAACTTCACAAATAACAAATAATACATGATGGTCTTGAAGTATAGATTCTGCGTACTGACGCTGTTTATCATCTTAATAACGTATAAAAGTGTTCTTTTATTTGTCTATATTAATATGACTTTTACTGTTTGGTCTGTTTTTTTTTTTTTTTTTTTTTTTTTTTTTTTGGTAATATACATTTGACGTGGCTCTGTACTTATGCATCCCGTCATTGTGTTGTTTGTATTATTTTTCAATTTTACTTGTGTGCTTTGTCCGTGTGACTTTTTATGTTTCTTTGATACATATGACGTGTCTCTGTACTTTAAACATCCCGCCGTTGTGTTTTTGTTCTATTATAATTTTTGCATACTTTGGACGACAAAATTATTTTATATCTCTACCTGTGTGACGTTTACATTCTGACGTCAAATACGCGATTCTACGCCAGAGTTAATGTTAAAATTACTATTCGGTCCCAGTGCTTAAAATCCCTCGATCCTTTATGGGTTGATTTAGCATACATATATAAAATGCAAAAATAAGTAAGCAATGAACGAGGTTGTTAAATGTGATATATGCTTTTTTGTGCTTCTTTGTTAAATATTTGTTTGTTTTTGTTGTGATTAAGATTGTGACACGGTGTTGACTGCTGTACCCCTTGTGCTCAAATTCCAAACTTCCGAATTCAAGTCTTTCTTTTGTATACGCTAGGGTTGCTTTTTTTGTTTCATTCTCCTTGATTTAATTTTTGTAAAGTTATGAAGGCGCTTTTTATTCTAAAAATTGTTTAGTGCTTCTGTTTAAGTGATTTTTGCTGTTAAAATAACTGTAAGTACATATTTATATGTTGAGTCAATTTGGGAAATGGTTGTCTGATGAAACTTTTATTTGAAGTAAATTAAATCAACTCAAAAGAATGGGTATTGGTTTCGAGAATTGGAATTCCAGCATCCTATGAATCACCTACACAATAAACGTAACTACATAGCTCTTAAAAACAATTTTACTGCAGTTCATATTATTTTTTAACCTTTTGATATATTTTGTCTTTTCATATGTAATTTGTTTTATTTTCCAATAATTCGATGTTTTATCGTTGAACGCTCACTTTTCCGCTATATATTTTTGTGTTGAACATTAACAGCAAATTGTGATGATTGGTTGACTGCAATGGCTATATCGCATATCAGTACGATAAAGAATTTTCATAAATTATGATTAACTGTTGCGGAGGATTACTTTTCAGTGTCCAGATTCACAAATTTCCATGAACAACCTCTGCCTAGTTAAAACACTTTCCGAATTAATATTCAAGAAAAATTGTCAAAGAAACGTTCAGGGAGAAAATGATAATTCTGAAGTAGCTTAGTCAAGTAACATTTTTTTATTTTTCACTGTGCATTTCTTATGGCCCTGTTACAATTGGATATCAGTGAAATAAGACACATAACTAAAACACTCACATATGTAAAATAAAAGTCCATCCGTTTGACGTAGTTCCCTGCATTTCCTTTAAAATAAGTAATAATAACAAGCACGGATGGAGCCATATAACCAGTGTACAATTAACTGCGGTCAAGCTTAGCGAAAGGCCGTGGAATATAATCAGTCAAACAAACTTTATTATATCAACTCGTTAAGAAACGATCGTTGTCGTTTGTCAATTCAAACCTTCGACCTCAAATAAACATTCAAATCCCACCCAAGAACACTTGATAAAAAAAAAACGCGTACTGTAAACAATCGAAAGTTGAATGGACTGATCACGTACAGGTTTGTGTATTTGATTATCTCATTGCAATTTTAGCTTATATAAATATGCATGTAAATTTTATTTATATTATAATCTTGTGTAATAATTCTAATAAGGTCCTTTGTTTTAAATTTTTGATTTTTTTTTAACAAAGACTGTTTACGGTTTTCACAGCGAATATTGAATCCAACTGTCTCCTCTCAAAAGGTTCTGGACTAACGCCGTGCATTTTTCTATCTGTTAAGTTACATCATTATGTGTTTGCAATGAGACCAAATCTGGAAAAATGAATGAAATGACCCGATGATGTTGGATAAACATGAGACTGTAATTAACTACAAAAATAACCAAATTACATATAAAAGATATTGCACGAATTTACAGTAAATAGGTTTGTGAAATAAACTGTTCACTTTTCATATTCTATCGCCAGTATATCTCAGCCTCCTCCTTGACCCTTAAACTAATATGCTCACTTGTACTAATATAACTGAGAACGGAAATTCGGAATGTGTCAAAGAGACAGCAATCCGACCAAAGAGCAGAAAACAGCCGAAGGCCACCAATGGGTCTTCAACACAGCGAGAAAATCCCGCACCCGGAGGCGGGCTTCAGCTGGCCCCTAAACAACAATGTGCACTAGTTCAGTGAAAATGGACATCTTAATAAACTCCAAAACATATAAATGAACTAAATGAAAAATCATACAAGACTAACAAAGGCAATAGTCTCCTGACTTGGGACAAACCTTTTTTCTAAATATGAAACTACATAGAAATATAAAAATGAAATCCCAGTGACTAGTTATAAATGACAACTTATATTTACATCATTTCATGGCATAATCCAGTAACTTTTAAAAGCAGGGAAGATTTGGGTTTTATGGATTCGACTTGGGATAGTGTGATTATTTTACTGATTCAGTTTAGATGATTTTGAAGAAATAAATCCCGAAATTCTAGGTAGATTCAGATCAGGTAACCATGCTTTCTTTAGAGAAAAATGGTGATGGCAAAATATTGGCCGCAGTGAAAAGAAATGTTCTTTATGTAACTCCGGCGATTTAGGTGATGAAATTATAAATATCTGTTTTCCTGTTCTCAGTTGAAAAATGAACGTAAATTATGTCTTGTAAATATTTACATAGAAGATCAAGTATTATGTCAATTAACTCACTATTTGGTAATGAAAAACAATCAGATTAAAAGAATTGTATTTATTCATTAAATGTATTAATAAAAAGGCGAGTCCCTCCTGCTACATGTATTTTGTCATCCTTAAATTAAATAATTTCTTTATATTTTGTTTAACAGTTTATTATATATGTTTAATTTTGTACTTCCTTTAAAATAGGCATACTAAATTTGTTTACCTTCGATTTTATTGTATATTTATCAATATTGTATGTTTTGGTAAATTATACTTAGTTTTTTGTTAATAAAATATCTTTCTTTATGTACATGTACCACCAGATCCTACATCTGAATCCGCTAATGAATTATTTTTTTAAAGACTTTGTTTTGAAAACATTGTGGCTTGTACATTTTAACCACGGCATATAAAAAAAAATGATTTTACTAGGTAAAACCTACTTAGAGACATTAAAAGAAAAAGTGGATTTTTTTTTTAATAATTTAATTTCATTCATAATCATTTATGTATCTATTTGCACAAAACAACACAGGCTCAAAAATGTCATGCAAAGCTCTATTCTTCCGGTAGGTTCATCTTAGTATTAAATCAAAAGACAAATTTGCATCCAATTGAAATCAAAATCAGGTTCAATCTACTATTTTCTACATAAGAAAATGCCTGTACCAAGTCAGGAATATGACAGTTGTTGTCCATTCGTTTGATGTGTTTGTGCTTTTGATTTTGCCATTTGATTAGGGACTTTCCGATTTGAATTTTCCTCGGAGTTCAGTATTTTTGTGATTTAACGTTTTACAGTACATTTATATTGTTCCTTTTAAATTACAACATTTCTCAAAATTATTTATTTATTTTCTATTTCTACACAGAAGCAAAATCTCTGCCAGTGTTATATGTCAACACTTTTTTACACAAACGTTCATGCCTTAAATTCATTTTATTTTCGCAGTTACCATGATAGTACATTCGATAGAACGTCAATTGTGTTCATTCATTTGCACAATAGGATTATTGTTGTATGTTTCTATCTTTCGGTGAATGAATGGTACAATGTGTTTTGTTTGTGATACGTTATTTCTGAATGACCAAACGCTTAGGTACTGTATTTTCGTTTTATATCATAAATCCAAAAGAGACTAAATGTGCAACCCATCATGAATTATTATCAATATGAGATCCTTATTACATGCAACTACGACATACTCAAGACAATAACCTAGGATATGATTGTATTCCATCAGCGTGAAAGAATTATCCGAATAAACGTGGCACATGTATTTATCCTTATATTTTTTCATAATCCGGTACATGATAATTGTGTTGTTCCATAAAGAACATTACTACATAAAAAAAATATCAACACAGCATTACACAAACATGTGTTACGCCAGGAAATCGCCTTTTAATTGTAGCCAACAAAAGACAAAAATCAATAATAAAATTTAACAAGATTTATTATACACTAGTTTACAAGAAGTATTAAACAAATATAAATGTCAACTTAACTGTCAAAATATGTGTCCAATCTTTTATCTTTTCTTTATCCGGAACTCTACTCGGAATCCACAAAATATTATATCCAATAGGTCACAATCTAGTATGATGTAGTTTGTAAATAAAAGTGTCAATCCAACTGCTGAGAATGTTGATGTCTATCGATGTCTAAGTCTATCTAACTTTAGGGTCTGCATACTTGTTTATATATATCAAACATAAACTTCAAGATAACGGTAGATGTTTAAATTACGCATCTTTTGTTATGATCATTCTGGAAACGTTATGTAAGTGAAATAGAAAGTTCTAATCATTCCATGAGTATCAATGATTGTTCCAGTTATTTCTAAACTGCATAGTTGTAACATAATGTGTATTAATTGGTATACAATGTAAAAATATATAATAGGCCACACAAAACAAATTAGGCCAACTAAATAAATATGATAGTTACAATATCATAACACCTCCTCCCTTAAAAAAATTTTGAGTGTAACAAAAACTTTTCATGAATAATAAGCACAAAAATACATAGTTATATACGCAGTGTTTTAATAAGTTCTAAATAATACAAAACAAAAAGATCATCAATATAAGCATAACAACACTCTAAATCTTTTATAACATTATTGATCATTCTTTGAAATGTAGCTGGAGCACTTTTCATGCCAAACGGCATTACAGTATATTGGAATAAGCCATCTGGTGTGACAAAAGCTGATATTTCTCGAGCTCTCTGTGTCAATGGGACTTGCCAGTAACCTTTCAATAAATCAAATTTTCTCACAAATTTTGCTTGCCCAATATTACCAATGCAATCGTCTATCCTTTGAATCGGATAGGAATTAGATTTTGAAATAGAATTTACTTTTTGAAATCAGTTACGAAACGAAAGGTTTTATCTGGTTTGGGGACATGGAGACAAGGAGAACTCCATTCACCGTTACTCGGCTCAGTAATATCATTGTATAGCATATATCTAATTTCTTGTCTCATAAATTCAAGTTTGAGTGGATTTAGCCGGTACCGATGTTGCTTAATTGGAGAAGCATCACCTACATCGACATCATGACAAGCAGCAGTGGTTTTGTTTGGCACATCTGGAAAAAAGATTTTTAAAAGAAAATACCAAAGCTTTCAATTTTTCTCTACGATCAAAAGACAGATGTGCAAGTTTTGAATCTAAATTTGACAAAATTTCTGAATTTTTCAATCTAACTGTCTCTTCCATAGTTTTAGAACTAAAAGGTGTTCAATTATATCTGGTTTGTTATGATTGTTCTCCAATTTAACCATGGCTAAAGTGGCAACTGGTTTACTCTCACCTTCATTAGTAAGCTCAAAATATGTTTTTTACATATTAATGTGACACACTCTATTTTGTTTACGCCGACCTGGTGTTTTTACAATATAATTCAAATTATTGATTTAACACTCTATGGTATAAGGACCACAATATTTAGCTTGTAATGGATGTCCAGGGACTGGCAAAAATACAAATACCTTATCACCAGTCTCAAAACATGTGTCCCTGGCATCTTTATCATACCATATTTTCATCTTGTTCTGAACAGTTTTTAAATTGTTTTGAGCAATTTGACAAGCTGTATACAATTTTTGAAAAATGACGCTATCAGCGGCATGTTTTCGATACCATTGACCAGAACTTACGGAAGTCGATTATATTTCCGCCTACCGCACTCGGTTTCATATTTACTATTTTACACAAACTCTGTACAGTGATTGTTTCCGTTCCGGAGCTATTTACATACTAACTGGAATCTGCTTGTATTACGCTACACTCGAACAAAGTGTTGTAGTCGGACGGGAACCAGTTTACATACTTTATTTTATTAACAAAAAAAAACTTGACCTGTCCATAGAAAGGCTTGTATAGTCCGCGGTTTTATTCTCCAAAATTGGACCTTCCAGAGGGGGTGCGGATTATAGAGTACAATAAGCAAGAAATAAGAGAACAAGTTCAATTTCGCGGCGAGGTGGTTGTTTACGTTCCGCCATCTTTGTTATTGATATTGTAGAGGGCGCTCTCATCATTTTTCAAACTAATAATTTTAACTCATCCATATTAATAAGTTATTTCTATTCAATATCAAATAAATACTGATAAATATAAAAACTAAACCTTTCATTACAAATTTCTCGTTTCTTTTCAATGCATTGGTTGAAATAAACTGGTATCTGCTTGATTGAACCGATACAAACATAGTAAAAAAGACAACCGTAAACCAGCTTAGAATTTGTAAACTACAAAACGTAATCGGTTATTGTTCATTCCGTTTTGGTGTTTCATACAGACTAATATGGTTTGTATTAGCTTAAGACCCTTCAAACATTAATGTGATAGGTATATTAAAGACTGTTTTACAAAAGGATGGAACTGTTTTACTTTCAAAGTCGTATTATAGTGATATCTGTCATGTACGGATTTCGACTCTCACCGGTTAATTTCTTCTTTTACACGTGCCGTTTAAACTTCCTGTTTAAACATACACAAGTTTCTAAATTGTTTTTTAAGTGAATTAAACTTATTTTAACAATCATGAAGCGTTCTAGAATCATTTACAAGCAGTTTCAGCTTCCGTTTGATGATGGAAAACAGGTTTTCCCAAGAAAATACCGCTTACGATCGCACAGGATTTGAAATTACCGGAGTTTCATACACCTTATCGCTAATCCCGGCTGACCCGGCCGCTTAAACTTTTGACGCATACAACAATCACTTTTCCATTGTGGCGTCAGATATTTTGTTTTATGACGTCAAAATTTTACGGGAACCTGTGTGATATCCAGTAATGGCAGACAAATAGCGATAAGGTGTATTAAACCTTTTCTAACAGTAACAAAAAGTTTTTTTACCTAAAATTTCGTAAAGAGAAGGGGTTTGGACTATGTACCAGTGCGAACTATACAAGCCTTTCTACGGTATTTATTTGTCCAAAAAAAACAGCCAGTAGTCAATGGATACTGTAGATCATTCAGGTAGTCTTGACCTATTCATTTGTACTAAAAAAAAAACAGCCAGTTGTCATCTTCACTTCACACACACACATATACGAATATCAATTATATGCTTACGATACATGTTGCAATGTTAAACTAATTACGGTATGTGAAAATCAAGACTTGCATAAAAAATATCCCAATATTAGAGACAGTGGCGTCATTTTTCCTCAGAGCTTTCAGCTCTTTGATTCTTTAAATCTAGATACATAGTCTAAAAGATTCAAGTCAGTGTGTTCAGTAAGCCGTTTTTCCTTAATCAATTTTAAAGGTCCCCTTATATTGTGACCAAATACCAACTCAAAGGGACTAAAACCAAGGGATTCTTCAACAGACTCTCGGACCGCAAAAAGTAAAAAGTGAACACCATCATCCCAGTCCCTGTCAAATTGAAGACAAAAAGTTCTA
This sequence comes from Mytilus coruscus, assembly GCA_017311375.1. Taxonomy (NCBI): domain Eukaryota; kingdom Metazoa; phylum Mollusca; class Bivalvia; order Mytilida; family Mytilidae; genus Mytilus; species Mytilus coruscus. The sequence continues at coordinate 32,872,491 of CM029600.1, forward strand.
ATCATGTTTTTCAATGTTTGATGAAAACGTTCTAAGGCACCTTGAGATTCTGGATGATAAGCACTTGACCTATACTGAGCAATCCCTAACTGGGACACAACTTCCTGAAATAAACCTGACATGAAATTTGAACCCTGGTCGGACTGTATAGACTTTGAAAGTCCTACTAGCGTGAAAAATTTGATCAGAGCTTTGACAATAGTAGGTGTCTTGATATTCCTTAACGAAATAGCCCCAGGAAAACGAGTGGAGGTACACACGATCGTCAATAAATATGCATTTCCGGTCTTGGTCTTCGGTAAAGGTCCAACGCAATCAATTAGTACTCTGCTGAAAGGTTCTTCAAAGGCTGGAATAGGTAGAAGTGGTGCTGGTGGTATTTTCTGGTTAGGCTTACCAACAACCTGGTATATATGGCATGATTTGCAGTATTCTGCGACATCGCTTCTTAGTCTTGTCCAGTAGAAATGCTGTAAGATCTTAAGGCAAGCCTTCCTTATACCTAAGTGTCATGCCAAAGGGGTGTCATGGGCAAGACCAATAATGTCTTGCCTATAGACTTTAGGCACCACCAGTTGGTATACCACTCTCCATTCCTCCTCTGGGGTAGCATCAAGGGGCCTCCACTTTCTCATTAAAATGCCGTCTTGATGGTAATAGCATTCGGTCACTTCCTGCTTCCTCCTGTTGTTGAGCCCTCTTGCAAAGCTGAAGAACCTCAGGGTCTTTATTTTGTTCTTCGACAAATTTCCTTCGGTCTAATGAATGGCTGTTTACGTCTGGCCATGGCATAATTACATTCTTGCTTATACCATGTGGTCTTATTACGGCCTTCTCTGAGCTACCGGGACCTTCAATGTCGGCTAAAAAGGTGTCAGAAAGGTCCATGTAAACAAACTGGTCTTCTTGTAAATCCTCATTTTGTTGTTTTCTAGCCATCGCCCTAATAACGACACAAGCTGGATACAGTTCAGCATCATCTTCAGGTGATTTAACATCCACCACCGGTTCACTGGTAACAATTGGTTCAGCAACCACTTTGTTCCTAGCTAGATCATTTCCTAGCAATAATGAAACACCCTCAACAGGGAGATTAGGACGAACATCCACAACAACTGGTCCAGTAATCAAATCTGACTTCAGATAAATACGATGGAGGGGAACGTCTATACAACCTAACTCCACACCTTGTAACAAAACGGAGGCACCAACAGAAGTCTCTTCGGACAATGGCAACACATCTTCTAACAATAAAGACGCTCCAATGTCCCGTAAAATCTTAATAGGCTGAGGAGTAGTATTATCAACAATAGAAACAAACCCATCAGACATAAAAGGTTTATAATCCTCCATGTAATCACAAAAACTGGACTTAAAAGCCTGACTTGCAGGACATTCCAACGTATTGGTAACACGGGGTGTCGTACAAGCACTGGTCTTGGGCTTATTACCTCTTTCATTCTTCTTCTGGAGTCTAAAATAATCAGCCATCAGGTGACCATTCTTCTTACAATAAGCACAAGTCAGTGACTTCTCAAAAGTATCAAATTTTGGACTAGACATATTATAACTAGACTGACTCTTATTCTGTGCAACAGGCTTACTATCAGTATGCTCAGTGCTTTGATTCTTGTAATTTCCACTCGAAATATTAAAATTTTGACCTTTGAAACTTCTCTTATGTGAAAGGGTATACTTATCAGAAATAACAGCTGCATCTTGTAATGTCTCAACAGTTTTGTCATCTAAATGTGTTTTTAAGTCTAAATGAACACACTTCTTGAACTCTTCTAATAACATCAATTGTCATAAATTATCAAAATTGTTATCTATTTTCTTTGATGTAAGCCATTTATCAAATAGATCTTCTTTTTCCCTAGCAAATTCAACATAGGTTTGTGAATCAAACTTTTTATAAGACCCAAATTTCTGTCTATATGCTTCTGGCACTAGCTCATAAGCTTTCAAAACTTCTTTTTTAACCTTGTCATAATCAGAACTATTTTCTGATGAAAGTGCTGTGTAAATTTCAGCGGCCTTGCCCTCAAAAACACTTTGCAGCATTATAGTCCAAAAAGGCTACGGACATTTAAAATTTTGAGCAATTTTCTCAAACTGTGGAAAAAATTTATCAACTGTTTTTTCACAAAATTTGGGAACCAAACGTATAATTTTTTGCTGCATCAAAATTAAAATGTTCTGATTTTGATTGGAATTTAGTGTTGCTTTCTTCTTTTGCCATTTCAATTTTCATTTTCTCAATCTCTAACCTTTCCCTCATTTCAAGTTCTGCCTGTTTTAATTTAAATTCACTTTATTTTTCTTTTTTCTCCATCTCTAACCTTTCTTCTTTTTCTTTTTTCTCCATCTCTAACTTTTCTTCTTTTTCTTTTTTCTCCATCTCTAACCTTTCTTCTTTTCATTTTTCTCCATCTGTAACCTTTCTTCTTTTTCTTTTTACTCCATCTGTAACCTTTCCTTCATTTCGAGTTCTACCTGTCTTTCTTCTTTTTCCAATTGTTTAATTTTGAGTTCATGTTCTAATTGAAAGCGTCAACATTTTCGATCTTGAGTTCAATAGCCTCTTCACCTAAAATTTCTGTGTCAACTAATTTGTCTATTACCAAATTTTTTATAATTTGCTTTCTCATAGATACTCTAAAGTCTAATTTCAGATGTTTAGCAAGCAACATTTATTCCTCTTTCCTTAAATTATCAAACCCTTCCAGGTCTGGCGTTTTCAAAAATTTACCGGCATCAAATGCCATTTTTAGAATTTTGTTGGCTAGTTCTAATAAAAAATACTGAAATATTTTCAATGAGATATTTATTATCTCCCGGACGAGCCCCTAATTTCTGTTACACCAGAAAATCGCCTTTTAATTGTAGCCAACAAAAGACACAAATCAATAATAAAATTTAACAAGATTTATTATACACTAGTTTACAAGAAGTATTAAACAAATATAAATGTCAAATTAACTGTCAAAATATGTGTCCAATCTTTTATCTTTTCTTTATCCGGAAATCTTCTCGGAATCCACAAAATATTATATCCAATAGGTCACAATCTAGTATGATGTAGTTTGTTAATAAAAGTGTCAATCGAACTGCTGAGAATGTTGATGTCTATCGATGTCTAAGTCTATCTAACTTTAGGGTCTGCATACTTGTTTATATACTCAAACGGAAACTTCTAGATAACGGCCGGTAGATGTTTAAATTACGCATCTTTTGTTATGATCATTCTGGAAACGTTATGTAAGTGAAATAGAAAGTTCTTATCATTCCATGAGTATCAATGATTGTTCCAGTTATTTCTAAACTGCATATTAGTAACACAATGTGTATTATTTTGTACACAATGTAAAAATATATAATAGGCCACACAAAACAAATTAGGCCAACTAAATAAATATGATAGTTACTATATCATAACACATGCCACTGTCGGTCAACTGAATCAATTCACATGCACACTACGATTGTTGTTGTATTTGAATATTTCGGCCAATGAAATGGGACGTTACAAGTTATTTGTTTGTGATACGCCATTATGTTATCAATGAATTATCAAACACTAAAATTGACTACAGTTCAGTGTATCATGTTTACAATAGTTAAACGGATATTCAATATTTATTTCATTTATACATGACAGACCCAGGTGAACATAATCCAGCCAGATGGAACAAATAATATAAACAGCAAATTTTTATCCAGGCATTGTTCAGAACATTGAAGTTAAGTGATATCAAATGATTTATTGAATTTCATTTCATAGATAACTTTAAAATTGCCCATTTATAAATTTTGAAATTATACAGAAACTAATGTTTCATCTCCCTCAGGCAAAGTTGACCTTAGATGGATTTGGCTATTTTTTATGTACTTTTTGGTTGATAGCTCTTCAACGTTTTCGGTCCTTATACATCCTTGGCTTTCAAATATTCGGCTTTGAGCGTTCCTGATGAAGATAAATCCAGAAAAGCGCTTCGGACGCATGAAATTTATAACGTGTTGTTTTCATTTTTTTAATGATGCCATTGAATGAATGTTCAGGAACATTTATCAAATGAAATTGATCACTTAAAGAGCCATTTAAGGTGAATAGGGGGTCTTCATTAATATCCTTAGAATTTTTTAATAATTTGTCAAAATGTAGTTTATATCATGCTTTTTTCAAAAATATAATAAAAAGTATGGGTCACCGGGCTTTTTTTTTACGTTACAGGTTGTGTAAAATTGTCAGATTTTTTATAGATTATGCATGGAAAACACAGTTTTGTGTGATAAAAAGAAAACTACACCATAGAATTGTAAGATAAAATATGGGAAGATGGCTCTAATAATATGCTTTCAGATAAAAAAAAAAAAAAATGGGGTCATCAGACTCGTTTTCTTGCTACATAATAAAATAGGTAAATTCTCAACACATTCTATTATAAAAGTTACTTTATCTGAGTTATCTCCCCTTCTATCTGAGTTATCTCCCCTTCTGTGGCAAAGTTGAAAAAAAAATTAATCAATCAAAAATAATCTGTTTTTCTGAATATACCGTAAATATGATAAAACACATAATTTTCTATAGTTACACGAAAAGTCTTACACATGAATTACATACTACTCTCGAAATTTGCACATTTCATTAAAGATATAGACTGATTGTTATCTGCTATTTCAAAATTCAAGATAAAGGAAGACACCCCAGCTACCTTAAGAATAGTTTAATAAAAAAAATGGTATGCCAACCTTAACAAAAAATTCACTCAATGCATTTTGCCAGATGTAACTCTTTCATCTGTTTTAAATCATTTAAAATGATACATACAGTTTCATTGACGTCATCGAAATTTTTACAGCACAGAAAGGAAAGGAATACAAGCACATTGCATTGCTTATTCTGTGAAATATCAAGAAACTTCATCTGAGCTTGACCATAAGGAAAATAAATGTTTTTGAATGGCATGTCTCCCACAAGTACAAGTGTACTCCTTATGATGAAACATTGATTATTTGGATTAAAGGCAATTTGAACTAACATTCTTTCAGTAATTAATATAGCCATATTGGAACGGTGCACATATTGAAAACAGTTATTTTTAAAAGATAAAATTGTTTTCGAGAATATTTGCTCTTCTGGGCCTAAAAAGTAACCGTCACTATCCATGTAAACAAATTATTAGAACTTAAATAAGATTTGCAGATTTCGAAATGAGTCGATTCATTTAACGTTAGCAACGAATCCGATGCCTCTGAGTCTGTTTTCGTTGGCAAGGGCTGAAACTCTATTCTTAGATTATTTTTTGTCTATCTTTATTTTTATATATGTAAATGTTTAGGCATTTTTGAAGTGATTTAAGATTTATTAAATACATTCAAATGTCAATTTAGTATCACACAAAATGTATTTTCTTCCCTTCATTGCAGCTTTATTTAAATTGATTGTTTCTTGTTACTACTGATTAAACAATTTTAAATGCTAACGCGATACGTTGACTACTTAATATAGTTTACTGCGGTACTAGTGGAAATTCTTGTCCTTAAACATATATGGTTTCACACTTTCTATTGAATTTTCAATTTTCATGCTGGTATTTTCTTTTTCGGATATTTTCTTTAAATGCTCGAACTATACAGATTGACAATGTGTTAAATATGTTTTTTTCTGCCTAATAAACAGTCAAAGAAAAATTTTAAAGGTCTGATTTAGGTAAAAAAAAAAACATGATCGAAATACAAATATGATATACAGCAGCAAATGACAACCACTGAATTAGAGGCTATTGACTTGGGACAGGCACATACAGAATGCGGCGGAGTTAAACATGTTAGTAGGCGCCCAACCCTCCCCTAACCTGGGACAGTGGTGTAACAGTACAACATATGAACAAAATATACAAATCAGTTGACAAGGGCTTTACTCATCAGATCGATACAAAGCCAAAAAACAAGTAACAAAAGCACAGACCGGACGTGGCAGGGTATTTATACATCCCTGCAACAAAAAAAGTACAGATCTGAGAGTACTTGAAATTACTGACAACAAGTTCAAAGCCAATAACAACTAATTAAAACATCATGTATCTTAAACTAAAGTATCAAAGTAAATGTAAAGACGTCATGAATAGTCGGAGAAAAAATGACCTTGGACAATACTAAAATACAGGTATCGAAAAATTGTAGAACCGTGAATGTGCATTGTATATGTATATAATAATAATATTAGTCTGGTTTTAATTTACTGATAAGAAAATCAATAGTTATACCAATAAAAACAATATCTAAAGATCTAATTACAGTGTTGTATTGGTAACCTTTTAGAATAAGTTTATTTAAAGGATCGATTAGTTTATCCGGATCGTATTAAAATTTCCTTGCTCAGAAAATAACATCTCCGTAAAATTAGGATGTGCTCTCCCGTTTGAAATACTTGTTTATAGGTACAGACAAACTTAAAAACCAAATATTTGTATCTATGGAAGAATGTAGTAAAGGTTTTTAGTAACTTGTGGTAACGAAATCCCTGACTTAATAATTTACTAGTAATAAATAGATTATGTTCTTTGAAATCCAAAACGTCACTGCAGACACGGGCATAGCGAACCAGTTGTGAAATATAAACACCAAAGGAATTTCACCATCCAAAAAAGGAAAATTAACAATAGGAAAAGAAAAATCGTCCCTTTTGTCGTAAATTTTAGTGTAGAGTTTCCTGTGTAAAACTGAAATATCTAAATCTAGAAAAGAACAGTTATTACCGTTTATATTTGATTTATTTTAAGTAAGTTCCTGTGGGTAAATTTTGGCAATATGTTTAGAAAAATACTGATTATTTTATTTTAAAAAAATCATCAAGTAACCGATAAGTGTTGTTGAAATCTAGTTACAGACCTGCATTTGCTAACAAATTGTTTTAAATTGCTTATTCAACATATGAAGATCATTGCATAAAAAATGATAATCAAACTTTTGTCTCTCCAATGTTTACGGCAAAGACTTTAAACAAACAACGCAAAATACAATTTTTTAGTGCTCATTCATAATGATCATGACTATATATAAAGTGTTTAAAACACTTTAAATGTTTTGAAATACTAAGGATTTTCTTCCCCAGGAATTGATTACCTTCGCTGTATTTTCGAAACCTTTCGGAATTTGGTCCTCAATGCTCTTCAAACTTCGTCATTTGTTAGGTCTTTATTTTTTTTTTTTATTAGAGTGTCACTGATGAGTCTTTTGTAGACGAAAGTCGCGTCTGGCGTACAAAATTTAAATCCTGGTTTATCCTCAAGATCCTGTTACAAATGTATATTGCTCAGTGAAATAAGATAAATTACTAAAACACACATATATATACTGAATACAAAGTCCATCCGTTTGACGTTGACCTCCGCATTTCCTTTTAGCTAACGTAATAATAACATACACAGAGGGAGGGCTGCCATTCCTGACATGTGACAGACATAAAACCAGTGTATTATGTTTACAATAGTAAAACGGATATTTGATAATCCCTTATTCCATTAATAAATAACAGAACCAGGTGAAAATACATCCGGCCAGATGAGACAAATAATATAGATAGCAAATTTCTTTATTGAATAGTTCAGACCAATATAATGATCAAGGTTTCTAAGTGGAAATTGTACGACCGTTGTGGTTAAGTGATATCAAATGCCGTTGTTTTATTCCATTTAATGGATAACTTTCAATGATGCTGTTGAATGAATGTTCAATAAAATTTATCAAATGAAATTCACTGCAATTGCCATTCAGAATCGTTTATTCAAAGATGGTTCGTATTCCTTAACAGAAATTCACAAAATACAATTTGCCAGATTTGTCTCTCGAATCTTTTTAAATTATTTAAACTGATACATTCATTGCTATTGACAGCATCGAAATAATCGCATAGAAATGAGATAATGTCTGTTACATTTCGTTGCTTATAATGTGTGATATCAAGAAATGTTCGCCTTAGCTCGACCATTAGGAAACCATTTGCATAGAGGCATTTCCTCCACCACTACAAATGAACAGCACAACTCCTCATGATTTAAGATTATTGTATTGAAATAAGGTAATTTGAATATTCAAATACTCTAGCTAACATTCTATCAGTAATTAATTTAGCCAAATAGACACGGTCCACGAGTTAAAAACAGTTTATTTTAAAAGATAGAATTGAATTAGAGAATATTTGCTCTTCTGGGTCTTCATTGTACCAATACCGGAAATTGTCCATATAAACAAATGGTTAGTACTTAAGGCGGCTCACCCCAATAAGGCCCTCCCCACCCCACCCCGGTAGAAATTCTTTATTTTCACATATTTTTGTTGATTTGTTTTGTTTAGAGGCATGGTTTTGTTCAGAAAAAACAATTTGTTCAAATCTATTAAAAAGATTTAGAATTCTGTTGAAGTTAAATTTGTTTTATTTTATATTTTCACTATTTTGCAACAATACAAACTATTTTGGCAGTTTCAATTGTGAAACAACTTTTTAGCTCACCTGACCCAAAGGGCTAAGTGAGCTTTCCTCTTCACTTGGCATCCGCCCTACGTTGTCGTCCGTTAACATTTACAAAAATCTTCTCCTCTGAAACTACTGGACCAAATTTAACCAAACTTGGCTAAAATCATCATTGAGGTATCTAGTTTAAAATGTGTCCGATGACCCCGCCTGCCAAACAAGATGGCCAACATTGCTAAAAATAGAACATAGGGTTAAAATGCAAGTTTTGTCTATTATTTTGAAATGAATAGACATTATTATCGTTATAATTAGAGAAAATCTGACAAGGCAAAAATGTTCAGAATGTTGAGCACTTCCAATTGTTCGTTGACGTCAAAACTGTAAGGCAACTTCTTTTATGAGTTATTGCCCTTAAATAACATATTTTACAATTTTTTTTTTTTTTTATCTTGAAAACTATAATAGATAGAGAGAAACTATAAGTTGCAAAAATGATCAGCAAGACATGATCTACGAATAAAAATGCAAGTCGAAAGCGTCTGTCGACTCCTAATTAGAGTTATTGTCCTTTGATGACGATTTTTACCAATATTTAGCGTTTTTGCTTCATATCTTAAAAATTATAATAGATAGATAGCAACTTAAATATGCAAAAATGATTAGCAAAACAATTAAAAAAAGATTAACATTTATGACTACTCCTTATTGGAGTCATTGCCCTTTAATGACGATTTTTATCAATTTTTTTTTAATTTTTTTTTTTTTTTTTTTTTTTTTGGCGTTTTGCCTTATATGATAAAAATTATGATAGATAAATAGAAACTTTAAATTACAAAATTATCAGCAAGGAAAGATCCACAAACAAATCAAATTTTGTTGATATAGTTATTAACTGTCACTCTTCATATGAGTGATTGCCCTTAAATGAGGATTTTTTCACCCTCTTTTGTGTTTTGAACAAAAACTAAGAAGATAGAGAGACACTAAGCAGACAAAATGAACAGCAATACAAGATCAACAAAAAATAAATTATTGTCATGAATTCTTTTCTTATCTACAACGTTGGAGAGAGTCCATTGTTGATTATGCAAAGACCTAGGTGAGCGACATAGGCTCTTTAGGGCCTCTAGTTTTATAGATTTTTAGAGAAAAAAAAACAAATTTACTAAATAACGCCTCTCCTTTTAAAAGATGAATAGTCAGGTTAAAAAAAAGTATGTGGTTCCTGTAACATCCAAATAACAAAAAGGGTACATTGGACATTGCAAGTTGGAAGTTTGTTTTTTAAATGTACAAGTAACCTCAACATTGGTTGATGAGAAGTACTAATGTAGCTCATAAACATTTGAGGAAAAAATTCAAAAATGTTTTAAAAACTGAATCAAAATTCTTTTTTAATAGAGCTGTGTTTAATTTATTTTTTGCTGCCTTTGGTGAAAATTATTGCAAACATGATACATGACAATATATGAGGTAGTCTTACAAAATTATGCTAATGGGATTTGTTTATTTTGGAAATTATAATATTAGGTGACAGTTGTGGTAAATGCACGTGTCTTTTCCTCATCTTTTACCTCACCCAACACCTGTCACTTGAATTATTTTACTTCATTAGGCATTTGTTGTCCATCCATATGATACTCAGTAGATATTTCAAAAGTCTTTTCTGGGTAAAAGGAGATGTGAAATATAGTTCCTTGAGACAGCAACTAGTCAAAACAATCAAACAAATTATACATTGCCTGCAAAAACTTGTGTCTGGCTAACTGACAACCTCATTACCTGTCACAATGATCCAGATTACTAAAATCAGATAAACATTGTTTGTAAACAAAATTAGATATGCACTCCAATTAATAGGGATTACAACAAAGATTCCCAGATATGATACTTAAAAAAAATTACGGCATTAAAACTGTAACATTAATCTTGAAAATATTTCTAAGAGTAGAAATGGAAAAATCCTGTCTGCAAAATGTTTATCTCATTTGAATTGTGTGTGACCAATCACCTGAATGACATCAACAATATATGGCTTTAATATTACTAGAATTGCAAATCTTGATACCCCAAAAAATCCTTTAAAGATCGCAGGAGAAATATGGAGTATTCATAAACGAAACATCAACCCAACAACGTTTTTTCTTGCCTGCGACGAAAGTGACAATGCGAGACATAGGGATTACAATCTGTCGTCGACATAAATCATTTGTATTAAGCTTATATTTCAGAGGATAGAAGACCTGGAAACCTTATACCTTGTATTCAGATGATTTATGTTACAAAAAAATCCGTCTGTCATACATGTACGACTGCTGTCCTTGGCCTCATTTTCATGGTGCAATTACTGCTAAAGTAGGATCCCTATATTAGGTCTACATGTCCTTCAGGCAGGATTCACCTGACCTAAACCTCATTTCATGGATCAGTGATCAATTTTAAAGTTACCTGATTAGGGCTGTTTCTCAGATACTGTTAACAGTAGGTCATTTGTCAATGTTAAGTTTTTTGTGTTTTGGTCTGTTTTTCTAATACTAAAAGCAATAGGTAAACTATATATGATGTATGGAATGATTGTAAGGTGTACATGTATGTCTGGCAAGTATCATTTGTCCTTTACTTCATTTTCATTGGTCATTGGTCAAGTCCTCTTTTAAGATACTATAAGCACTAGCCAAGGTCAACTATATTTGTTGTATGGAATGATTTTTAGGTATACATGTCTGTCTGGTAGGGTTCATCTGATCTGTTTCTTGTATAGAATATATGCTATAGTTCAACAATATTTAGTGTATGGAATGATTGTAAGGCTGGCTTGGTTTATCTGACCTTGGCCTCATTTGCATGGATGATTGATAATATTAAGTTTTTGTGATACTTGTAGTAAAACTTTATCTTTAGGAATATCAACATAAAATCAATCACGAGTAGTAAAGCAGGTGAGACATTTCAGCTTGTGTACTCATGTTAACACAAAAAATGCGTTGAAAACTGTGAATACCATACATTCATGAAGATGTATCTAGGAATCTGTGGTAACAACTTGAAAAATATGGGATCTATCCTGATACTTTTTGTTTGTATTGAAACAAATCCTGATAGTTCACACCGTTTGTTTGTAAGCATTATATATTTTAAGAAAACTTATTTCCATTTTTAGTGATGTGAAATGGATTTCACAAAACACAGCTATTATGGTTGAAAGGCAAATCAATATCTTTGTAACACCAACAAATCTGTCTACTTACCATTTTCAATTTTGGGACATTGTGTTTGGTCTTACAGACTTGACAACTGCGATTTTCAAGGTCTAAGGTGACCCTCAAATAAAACTTTTCACCGTGAAATTGATAGATTGTCTTTGACAAATTTGATCTAAGTAAAGTTACATTTACAAAGGTCGGAGGGATGTGTGAAAGTTTTTTTGTATCTATTGCACAGAATAAAAGCTTAATTGTTGCTTGCTGAGTGTCCAATGGCAAATATTTTAAGCATATTAAAGATGCGAATATATTGATGATTAGTATCATTTGTAATTTCTGCAAAGTAGAAAGGGCGAGACATATGAGACATATAGACAGCCACTGGTTAATGAAGGTACAATGTATGTTGAGTATGGGCAAAAGTCCCCATTTTCATGCGCCCGTTTACGGGAACATATTATGATAAACCGTTGTCCGTCCGTTGTCAACATGTCGGACAATAACTCAAAAACGCTTTAACCAATTTTCATGAAACAATGGTGAATTGTTTATTTATATTGACATAAGTTCCCTTTCGATTTTTTAAAGATACAAATTTTACATAATAGAGTATTGGGAATTTATTCATAAAAAAGGGGGTATTTTCCAGTTTTCGTACAATAACTCAAAATGCTTTGAGCAGTTTTCATGAAACTTTGGTGACTGGTTTATATCTATTAAAATAAGCTCCCTGTGTTTTTTTTTTTTTTTTTTTTTATATAAATTTCTGATTTGATATTGAGGAGTTGTGGAACTTTATTCGTTGAAAAAGCGACGGATGTATCATGCGCACATGGCGCAGCTCTTTATTACCTTTGTATTTATTCATCCAGCTGTATGAAAACCCTTTCTAAGCAACGGGTTTTATTTGTCGGACTAGGGAAGTCATATTTCTAAACGCATGTTAACCCTACGAGTCCAGTTTTAAATTGCCATCTTCTTATTATTATCATAGACCGACAATAACGTTACTTTGCAGCAGGTGGGTCAAACCAGTGTTCACACATCATTATGGAAATTGCCATTCACATTTTTTTCCGCAATGACATACTCCACTTTCATTTTTAAAATCAAGAACTTTCCTCATTTGCTTCCATTTTCAAAAAACACATGTCAAAAAAAGTAAGACGGAAATTAAAGTTTGCCTATACCACCGACTAATTTAGCGTATGCACTGGGCGGAGTTTTGAAAATACAATCCCAACTTTTCCTGTACCGAGTAAGTAGTACATGTATAAATTTTGTTTATATATAAAGCCTTTAGCTGGTAGTCTTTGGAACTGCCCGGTAGACTGCAGGGGTCCTAGGCTAAATCCCCGACTGGGTCAAACCAAAGATTTAGCGCTTCTCCGCAAAGCATGCGGCATGGAGGGATGATAGCATAGACCGATATATAAGGTCGGAATAATAGATTCAGGTTACTATTAACCAATTATCATCTACGATTAAAGGTGGAAAACAGAAGTTTATTGAAGTGTCAGTTTTTTTCTGTGTAAAACAAATAATCAATTTAGTGAAATGTGTTCCTCGAGTTTACGCTGATATATTTTTGTTTAATGCGAACTCGTTCTGCTCATTGATAGATAAAGCCGAAAATAGGAAATAAAATAATAACACATAGCAGAAAAGTAAACATAACATGTCAGAGAGGTTTATTCACGTTTCTCCAACATCTGATAATTAGACTAAAACAACATTAAGGATTATAGGGTCCTCTTAAGGACTGGCATCTTGATATTTACCTGTAATTCGCCTGTATCAGTTCTTAACTAAAATATTGTAAAAAGGGATATTTTTCAAGATCATATTATATATTAAAACATTAACAAAACATATTTATTTATTTTCTACAATAATTGGTTTTTCATATATTCATGGTAGAATATAACCAGAAAATGTTACGTAATTATTTTTATCCGTGCTTGAATTACAAAATTAAAAAGTTATTCAACAAAAGAAATCCATAAAAAAACAAGGAAAATTCTAACATTTCTCCTTCACTGTGAAAATTTCACAAAATTTATCAAGAAATAATCTCAAAATGATTTTTCAATAAAAATGAATTTTAATGAGAATAACATGAAAATCGAAATGTTCACTAGCTGTAACTCATTTTAGTAAATTATTCTATGCTTTTGTATTTTTGTTTCATGTAGATATCCAAATCTAAAACGATGCGCAACAACGAAATTTTATGTACGGATATAGTCATCGAAAGGTGTTGTCTTCTATTGCGAAGAACCATATATAGTCTACCTGGTCGTTCTGTCTGTATATCGGAAGAGCCGAAGTCAATATTCTTGGCATGCTGTCTTAAGCAGATGGAAGAGTCAATTGTATATCTGTTCTTTTTCCACGAAAAAGGGAGAATACAAATTGGGTACACCACGACGTGAACTGTAGGGTGTTTAACTGTGGGAACTGGCTTGTTGGTTTAAATATATTTCATCTTTGATAATAAGCAGCGTCTGATACTTTATATAAGCTTGATGACTCAAGCTAATGAAATTCTTAAAAGCTCTCAGAATATAAAATGTTTATTTTTATTCAAAATTGCAACATTGTAATCAATAATAGAGACAAAATTATGAATTCAAAGTAGAATTAAAATTTACATCACTGTGCTAGATTATATCGACTTTTAAAATCTTGGGACACCATTTTTTTTTTAAATATGAAAAAACCAATCATTGTGAAAAAAATATGTTTTATTAATACTTTACAATAAATCTTTAAAAGAATACTCCTTTTCATAATATTTTAGTTAAGAACTGAAACAGGTGAATTACAGGTTAATATCAAGATACCAGTCCTTAAGAGTACCCGGGCCCCTTACTCCTTGATGTTGTTTTTGTCTAACTATAGAAACGTGAACACGCCATCAGAAATAGAAAACATTGCCCCGAGGTCATATATTATAGGACTAGAGTTCCGGAAATTATCGAATTATGATATGAGTGATATATTAGATATCCTCTTTTAGGCTAACAAAAAAACACTTCAAGGTTAGAAGACAGTAGTTGTTTTAAAGTGCTTTTCGTGCCTTTGATTTGGTAAAGAATATAAATTAGTAAAATTAAAATGTTGGATGTGACTGTCAACTTATTGATACTTTGCTTGAAAATTGTTATATTCAAAACTGTTTTTGTTGAATAAAAATATGTAACTATTAACAAAAAAGTTCTAGTGAGAAAATAGTTTACATGCTTTTGAATAAACTCCTGGCCATTACTTGAAAATGAAGATATCTTAAGTTAAAAAAAGATTTATGACAGTGACAAAATGTAATAAAACGCAAAACTAATAGCGTGCAGATGAGCCCCGATGCCTTTTAGAGCATACTTAATGGGTTTTACTCGTTGTTGAAGGCAACGGTGACATGCAGTTGTTTAAATCGCTGTCCTTTGTTAACCATGTTTACGGTTAAACGTTGCGTCATTGGCAGTCGTACAACATGTCAATACGGTATATGGTTTCACATTTTCTATTGAATATCCAAGTTTATGCTGATATTTTCTTTAAATGCTCGAACTATAGCTTGGCAATGTGTTTTAAACATGTTAAATGTTTTATCTGCCAAAAAACAGTCAAAGAAATGTTCAGAAAAAATTATAATTCTAAAGTTACAGACTTGTATTTGCAAACAAATTGTTTTAATTGCTTATTCATTATATGAAGATCATTTAATAAAAACTATAATCAACCTTTTGTGTTTTCAATGTTCACGGCAAAGACTTTAATGGTTTAGAAATACGACGCAAGCTTGAGGGTTTTTTTCATGAACATGGATATAAGAGAAGCAAAAGATACCAAATGGTCATAGTTATAAATTAACTGTTTAAAACACTTAATTTTTTTTTTTTTTTTTTGACTGAGGATGTTCTACCCCAGGAATAGATAACCTTAGCTGTATTTGGCAAAACCTTTCGGAATTTTGGGTCCTCAATGTTCTTAATACTTCGTAATTCAACTTTTTTATTTAGAGCGTCACTGTTGAGTCTTTTGAAGACAAAACTCGCATCTGGCGTACAAAATTAATCCCGGTATCTATGATGAGTTTATCATCAAAATCCTGTTTCAAATGTCTATCGATCAGTGAAATAAGACAAATGACTAAAACTGTTCTACCTTAGGCATGAAAATTGGCAATCCTTGCTAGGGTCAACTAAAAGACATTTGTCGATGAAAGAAAAACATGATCATGCCCGTCCACCCTGCAGCACAACCGCAACAAAATAAGAGACATTAAAGTTAGTATCCCAAAGTATCATGTACATGAATCTTTCAATGTACTATTATTTGAAAAATAAAAGGCTTAACGTATACCATGCCAATGTTGTAGCTACTTGATAAAAATATATGACCTTGTTAGAAATAACTGAAACCTTTAGTTACAGCTAGGGAATTTAGGCAACACTATTCAAGGGAATAAGCCACACTGTATGAGAGGCATTAATATGTATAGGAATAGGAATCTATTTTTTAAATGGTTTACTTTTATAAATTGTAACTTGGATGGAGAGTTGACTCATTGGCACTCATACCACATCTTCTTATATCTATATACATTGTATATTTTAGAAAAAATAAATAATGTTCAAAAATGGTAAAACTATGTATTTTTATTGACGTTTTATTCCACTTATAAGTTTTGAATGTCCCCTTGGTATCTTCCGCTTCTCACATAAATCACATAACACATTATTTGCTAATTTATGAAATACTTAAACATTCATATCATCACATACACAAGGCACATACATAGAACACTACAACATGTACAAAGCATGTATTAATCGAATGATATATAAGAATATCTAAGGGACATTAGCTACGAGATATACAAAAATTAAAGTATGATTGATTTTTTTTTTTTTTTGTTCAATCATTAATGAAAGTGAAATAATGAAATAATAATTCGGTTTTAGCAGCCAGTTTTTCAACTTTGTCAAAATAAGCTAAGAAACATTGCTGATGAATTATTCTTTTGCAAGATAAGCTAGATATGGGTAACGCATAAACTAGGCGTGTTCAGCTATTAAAAGGTAAAGAATGTCATTATTGAAAGTGAAACAAGGGTAAACCATTCGGTTGACTGATTCGATTCTCAAAATCTCACTCTTATACAGGTAAAAACGATGATTAACATATTTTTCAACCTTTAATATGAAATCAAACAGACCTAGAAAAATCCAATTGCACATGTTCGCTATCTATTTATATCATTATTAATGTTTATATCCGGTTTATGACCGTCGGTAGTCTTCGGAGGTCACCTCGATGGTTAATTAGATGGGGTCTAGGATTAAATACACACGGAATGTTGATACATATTATCTAGTCCTTGCATCGTAAATTGTTTTTGTAGACTTTTTATTAATTTTGATATACGTTTTAGTATGTTATAAATCAGATATGAGAATTTGAGTCAAATCGGTGAACATGGATGCCCTTTAAATTGCTGTTTCATATGTAATTGATGGAACATGTATTCCAAAAATATATACAAATTCTGTAGTTTTACACAGTCTTAATTTATGAAGCTGTTTGATTGTGAATCATTTCATTATTTTCCCGATTTTATAATTGATCAAAATCTTGTAGTTTCCAGAATGCACAGTATAGGGTTTTCAAATTTAGAGCATCTACCGGCAATCCATAAATTGCCGTTGCAATCAGGCGCAGTTAAGCTTGGAGGTTGTATTCCAAAATGAAGGGTAGATACTATTTTAAGAATCTGCCCAGCTTTATTTAATATATGCAAGGCGCTCCAGGTAAGTTCCGCCATTACCATATTTCCTTCGCGTGACTCTGTATGTTGCCCAGGAAAGAAATTATTGATCATAACCTCCTTAGATAAATTTAATGGGTATTTCCAGGCAATATTACGATTTTTGTTCATCATTTTATTCTTTCTAAGTGTATTATCTCGTGTTTCTTGAGTATGAAAAAACAGTATAATCCGTCAGATGTTTTCACCATAGAACTACAATCTACGATTACAGCTTCGTTGAAATATAATCTTGTTTAATTTTGCCTTTCATATCATGGAAAACTATTCTCGACAGGTATTTTTGTTCGATCGGTCTGCCAATTGTAACTCCAAAGTTTATTTTCCTTTGAAACAAGAAATGTTTTTTACTTGTATGGTGAAAAACCGTAATTTTTTTTCATCACTCCGAAAGTATTTAATTTCTCCATTTCATGTTCAGTCAAGAAAGTTAGTCACTTGACTCTGTTGAGCATCCCAATTCGGAACGACTGCATTCTATACTCCTCACAATTTCCATTTTATCGCTTGTTTAACACTCTACAAGTTCTGATATGTCAATAATGCATACATTTCCATTATTAGAAAGAGCCATGCAGAATTGGTCTATTGGTAGTTGGAAAGATTTAATCTTCGTATAACTTATAAAACTCCCTGAAAGGTTAGATGCTGCCTTCCCAAATTCAGTATTTCCTGCTGGAATAAAATCTAACAATTTTATAATTGGCGTATTACATTCATGCAATAGAAATGACTCTTATGAAGCCTTAGTCGTATTTATTAAGGAAAAACATTTGTAAGTTCACCTTTTTCCATTTCTGACAGGATAGATTTTGCACTATCGCGTAACTTGGTAAGCTCTACATTCAGAGTGGTTTCCATTTCTTGTTTAATCCTTTCATCTCAATATTTGTATTTTGTCTTATTTGTAAGCTTATGTGAATTATTAAGTGATCCTTTTCTTTCTTAATAACAATTTTCACCTAATGGAAATTTATTTCTTTAATGCGCCTTGTCTCTTTTAGATTTTCTACTTTTTGTGATACAGATATTTCTAGTTCTTTGTTCATATTTTCAATTAAATCTATTTCATCTCGAAAAAATCAATTCTATTCCTCTCAGAATATGATTTTAATGTGACAACGGTATGCAACTAGAACAGGTTAATACTTCACATGTCTTACAATAAAAACAGTACATCTGAGATTTATGTATTTGACAGCTTGTTGTATTAAGCTTAGTTTTGGGTACCTCCTGTTAATGTTATTCACTGAGATCCTTCATCCCAACTAGATTGTGATCTGCAGCTTGCTTCAGTTTCGAGTGAAGATTTGTTGAACATTTTAAGCATTTAAGTACAGTCCAGCCATTTTCATGTTAGAATCGTTTTAGTTTCACATTATTCGCAAACTAACACCGTTTGAGCTTATTTTAATGTAGATGATATAAGAATATGTTCCCGTCGTAAAATCTACATGTGATGAATTTAATTGTTATGCAGTAAAACATAATTCGTATGATTCTTCAAGGTCTTTGTCTATTTGATATTTGATATTATTACAAGTTCAAGATGAATTACAGATTAAATTTTTCAAAATAATTGCACCACTTAAAGATTTATTTGGTCTGTATCTGTTAATACCTATGAGTCAGATATAGCGTAACAAAGTCTAATCCGTAGTCAAAGCTCATAAAGACAGGCGAAAAATACCAAAAGGACATTCAAACATATAAGTCGAAAATAAACTGATAACGCCACGGCTAAAAAAGAAAAAGACAAACAAAACAGCAGAAAAACAATAGTACACAAAACACAAAGATAAAGATAAACACATACCTAATTATAAACAGTCGCGTTTTCATAAGTATTTAAGATTTGTATAAGACAGTAAAGAAAATGGAAAATAGTAAAAATCAATATACTTTTTTAATTCATGTAGCTTATTTCCATCACATATCAGATTGAAATGTATATTTTGAAATCCCTGTGGATCCAGCACGCTGCCGCGACTATCCAATAATGTCAATTGATAGTAGATTTGATAAATGTAAAGTGGTTGGTAAAAAAACTAAAAAAATATGTGACTGCATGACAAATTAAATTGTCATTTTGTATGTTGTTAATAGATGAACTACAATAATAAAGAATCGTCAAGCAATTAGAAATTATACTTTCTTTGTTTTGATCCTATATTTCGTGTTTCAGTATTTGTACATCCAACATTCATGTATTTAGTTATGATGTTCCATTTGTTATTCTGGTTGGATGTTGTTTTATGTCTTATCGTTTGTGGTTTTGATTCTATTTTTATTTTCTATATGTATGTAAAAGTAAAGATATTAATCACCTAGTTCATTTATATGATTTTTAGTTTAAAGCAACTATATGCACAGGATTTATTTGATTTTACAAAGTTTGATTTAGAAGAAAAAACGACATGGTTATAAAATATAAGTGATTACACCATTATATTAATATTCTTGTTATGGTTAGAAAATACATCAAATAACACCATTACAAACTTAATCCCAATTCAATATTGTATTTTTAGATGTTTACCTGTGACGTCTTTTTTTGTGGCGTTGATATATTCGTGTGACGCACAGTTCATTATTCTATTGTGCTGTCGTAAATTAATGTTAGGTGTTATTCTGTGGTTATTCTGTGGTTTACATGTTGAAATGGACTATTATATTATTTATTTATGTATTTCTCTGTCCTGAATGTTCTTGTATTTATTTGTACTGTATTCCTGTCACGTAATGTTGTCATTTAAGTGGTATTTTTAACATTGCCATATAAGCGGGAGGTTTGGCTAGCCATAAAACCAGGTTCAACCCACCATTTTTTTTTAAATGTCCTGTACCAAGTCAGGAATATGGCAATTGTTATCACATATTCCGTTTCTATGTATGCTGGCGTTTGTTTTTGTAGCAATTCAGCGTTTCTGTTGTTCCGTTTTGTTTCCTTTTAGTTTATGTGTTTCCCTCAGTTTTGGTTTGTGACCCGGATTTGTTTCAGTTAAATCGATTTATGACTATTGAACAGCGGTATACTACTATTGCCTTTATTAAGCAGCAGGGGTCAGAAAAAGCATTTAATTTACCAGACTGACGAAATTTAAATTTTTATTTAACCTAAATCTCATTCCTGCCTGTCATAGTCATTGTCTAAGTTATAATTTTATTTTTGTCTTATAACGGTATAATTTGGTCTTGATTCTATGGTCGTGATAGTGCCACTTATCTGACTAGGCTATATGCTACCTTAACAGTTGCGGCGTTTTTGGTGTAGTTATATACGTTCTTTTGACGTAAATTCGTATTTCCTTTTATTGAACGTTATAATAACATACACAAAGGGAGCGCGATTTTTGTCATGTGACAGACTTATAACTAGTGTAGCATGCTTACCAATACTCCCTTACGTCATGGATAGTCCAGATTTCGCAATGAAAACGCATTGTCCTTTATTCAGTTGTGCTTAAGTGATAACAAATGGTGTTATTGTATTCCGTTTAATAGATAACTTTCAATTATGTCATCGCGTGAATGTTCACGAACATTTATCAAATGATTTAAAACATGTTAATAATGTTAAGAGCTATTTCAGAATCATTTAAACAAAAATGGTTTTGTCAACTATAATAGAACATTCACTCAAAGCATTTGTCGGAATTTATATCTTACCTCTTTTTCAAATTATTTAACTGGTACATACATTTTCGTTGACATCATCGAAATTTTTATAACCTAGAAATGAAGTAACTTTTCCAGATTTCACTATTAACTTAACAGGATAAACTTATTATACAAATTCTTTTGAGTCTCTGG
This sequence comes from Mytilus coruscus, assembly GCA_017311375.1. Lineage (NCBI taxonomy): Eukaryota > Metazoa > Mollusca > Bivalvia > Mytilida > Mytilidae > Mytilus > Mytilus coruscus. Next base: position 32,893,816 of record CM029600.1, read on the forward strand.
ACTGTTTCACGGACAATGTCGTTTACGGAATTGAATTACTTTGTGTGGGCTACTTTATGTTGGTAAAACTCGACAAACTTTGTATAAAAGGATGAATCAACACCGGTCTGATAATAAAGACCAGCAATTCAGGATTCTTTATAACCATTTTAATCAACCGGACCATAATCCTTCTTTATCTATGAAAGCACACCACGCCAATAGCCCTATACTAAGTACTCCTTTCCCGAAAGATAGGGAAAATTCTGGATAATGGAACTAGGTAATGCAATGACATATAGTTGCAATGATGACACCAAAGGAGTATGAAATTTGTCAAGTCCAGCCTGCAGTGGCTGGTAGCTTTGATGACCTTCTATCACATCTTTATTGTCCGCTAGGGTTTCATTACATTAGAACAATTCTTTTTTCACTGCATGTTAATTTTCTAAAATGTTTGAGAGATTATGCGCTTGACAGGGGATGCACAAATACATTTTCTCCAATATACAGACTGGTCAGTATACTTTGTGATGCAGCTCTTTTCCGTTTTTTCAAACCAGTAAGATCGGAACCATTACATAATCAAAAGAGAAAATTCCTTCCAGTTCAGTTTCCTTATAAAGGAACTGATGCTATCAACATCAGCAACGTTCTTCATCACAAAGAGGTAGCATCTAAAATTTCACTTTTAAAATCAGTCTGTTCCTATTGTATTCTTTAATTAAATCAAACCCATTGCACCTAGAGTATTTAACTATAAGCAAGCATTGCACGACCTTGATTTGGAAGAATACATAAAAAAAAAACCTCTGACATGTGACTGTTCCCACTTGCCTTATATTTACAGCCCCTCTGGCTAAGTTATCATTGGGGATCTACACATAATTCAACATGAACATCTCCGAAAGATGATATCTGATGGTACCCCGACACATCAATAGACCACTTTCGAGTTTGTCCGTCACCGGAAAAAACTCGTCAATTATGCGCGCCTTTATGACGTCATTTACCAAATAGAGGGGATCGCCTGTATCCCTGCACTATTAACGTTCATCAAGCGTCTTAGTGATAGTCATTGTGCAGGATAAACTAGAAATAATGTTTGTTCGGAAGGTACTTAATCACAATTCCCTAATGATAGCCGTGCTGATTGTCAATTATGAAAATTCAATTTGCCGAATCGTTCGTGCAATATAGCATCACAGTTTTCCAACCAATTGCTCAACATGGGAACGGAAGTGACGATGCCCCTAAACGCACGAATGATGTTCACTAAAACCAGAGTTTTTGACGGAAATGCATCGAACTCGAAAGTTGTCTATTGGAACCATAACTTCAAAATATTTATGGATTCCATTGAGAACTACGCCACAGTATGATGGGCTAAACAAGAAGAAGTTGAACTGGACATTTTGTCAGAATGGGTTAAAACAATCAGGTCTCTGATAAAAGGTCGAATTCATAAGTTGAAAAACTGTGTGAATGATCGACCAAAGTCCGTTTTCATAGACAAAGTAGCTGTGAAATGTCTATCATCTCTTCACGATAAATATGTTGTTGTTCCAAACAAATTGTTGTTTCGGACAAAGCTTCAGATAATATTGTTTTGTATGTAAATCGTACTACTATGAGTGTCTTGTGACAGGATTAGGAATAAATGAGAAATCAGGTAATCCCACATACAAAAACATATCATTTGACAAGGATGAGATCTTAGCGAATCATAAGTCCTTCATGGCTTTAGTGAACATTACACTGAACAGCAAATCTAAGGACTTACCGTATTTGTATTGGATATCTCAGCTCCACAAAATTCCGTACAAACAACGGTACATTGCCGGCTCATCTGCATGTTCTACGAAGGAATTGTCCATTAGATTGATAAAATTCCTGTCCGTAGTGAAAAAAAGGTCTTTAGAAATAATGTGAAACTGTTTACTCACGTAATGGTATTAACGATTTGTGGATTCTAAAAAAAAAACGCGAAAGTACTTCTGGATAATTTTAAATCTCGATCTTTCTCTAAAATTAACTCTATCAAGACTTTCGATTTTTCAATCCTTTATACCACCATTCCCCATGTGAAATTGAAAAATCGTCTAAAAGATAAATTCAATTAATGTTTTCATTATAAAATTCGTAGCATTTTGGCCATTTTGGGGTTTTTGCTAATGGCAGTTCAAGGTGGTCTATCTTAAATGAGTTAACAACTTTTCTAGACACGAAGTGATTTAGAGCTTCGCGTTTTGCATCGAAACTAAGTCTCTTTTTATTTTCTATGACCGTATGTTCATCTCTAGATGTGTCTAGAGTTTTTTTTTTTTTTTTTGCATCATCATATTATTTAATTTATCCAACATCTATCATTGATATTTATTTCTTTTTTTACAAATGTTGCAAAGTTGTTTTATAACAACAATATGGCAATAGAAAAGTATGACTTTTGAATGAATCTTGAAAACACTGTATATTCTATAACCATTTTTTAAAGAAATTCTAAAATATGTTTCTTATAGCCATGCAGCTAGGTAAAAATTTGATTATATACTTTTGATAGGAAAACAAACCTTTGGTATACATGATCATATGACTTTGTGATTACATGATCATACGTCTTTGTGATTAAGAATATTTTGTCTTCGTCTAATTTGGGTTATCTCGATTAAGATTGTTCTATCTATTACTAATGATTTATCTTACATCAAAGCTACTTTACTTATAAATCTCTTTGACCTCTAGCTTTAGATTATTTCATATTTTTACTAGCTGATAATAATTGGAACAGTTGAATGTGATCAGAAAACAAACTAATGAGCTAATGAGATCAAGATTTGATGTTAGAATGAACTACCAATAAACATGTAATATAAGGCATTGTATATTTTTACATACAAATAATACGGATATGGAATGACGTACTTAAAACAATTAAGATTTTTAAAATGCTTTTTTGAGGTGTCAAAGCGATGTCCGAGACACATTTAATATGAAACACGAATGCAAATCTAAGAGTTTGAATAAATTCGGTGTACATAAATTAAACAGCTAATGCCCCTTTACGTGCCCTTCAAAGTACGCATTCCTGTATTCCATTATTATATCTTTTTGCTACAAACGTCTCATCTTTGTAGCATGGTCAAATCTTGTTATAAGTTACAGTGAAGGCCAGAAGAAAGTCATAGGTCACACTGAAATTATTGTCGATGGTAGAACGGTCATATATTATTTAAATTTTTTAAGTTATTTGTGTTTGGATGTCTGTGATGTATGTTTATACAGTTTTGGCTGCTGGATCCCAATTATTAGAAAAGTGCATAAAAAATTATGTTTTACCAAACTGCATGTACTATCAACTACAAAAACCTTGTTTTTGTTTGAATCTTAGTCAGAATTATTTGTATATTAGTTTGAATTTTTAAATCAGTTGGGTTTGTATGTCTCTGATGTATGTTTACACTGTTTTGGCTACTGGGTTCGAATTATTGTCACATTTACCAATTATGTATGGTTAGGTTGCTCACCCAATATTATGAATATATCAGAACTATAAACAAGTGCCATACAAGTGGGATGTTTAGCTATCTATAAAACCAAGTTTAACCCACCATTTTCTTCAGGGAACGCCTGTACCATGTCAGGAATTTATTTGTATTTGTACCCGTTCGAGACTACAAGTTTGAAAAGCAAAAACTACTAACCGTCGGAAAGCAAAAAAGAAACCTAGACAGAACAGCCTGAGATCGTTTGAGACGAATAGGATAGAGAACGAAAATGGGGAATGTGTCAAAGAGACAACAACCCGTCCGAAGATAACAAACGCCAGCCCAAGGCCATCAATGGGTCTTCAACGCAGCCAGAACATACCGCAGGAGGCGGGCTTCGTGTGGTCTCTAAACAATAATGTCTACTAGTTCAGCTAAATGGACGCTAGACTAAACTCCGAAACATACAAATGTACCAAAATTGAAGAAAACACACAAGATTTACAAAGGAAAGAGGTTCTTGACTTGGGACAGACGCAAATATGCAGCGGGTTAAACATGTTTTGAGAGAGCTCAACCCTCTCCGTACACCTCTAACCAATAAACAAACACACAGCAATACGCACAGCAAAACTCAGTTTAAAAGAAGTCCAATAGACATATGAATTATATCCAAGGGAATTGCAACCTAAGCTTTAGCACAACTACGATTATTTCAGTTCCATAATTTCATAAACGATTTGCATTACATTTTCTTATAATCATAATACAAAGGGTGCTACAATAACAAGATAAATGTCTCAAAGTGGTTATGGTTATGAAATAAAAGTAAAGTTTCCATTTTAAGATAATGGATATAAACAACACTGTTAGAAATAGTTCAGACTACTTAGATAAATCTAAGAACCACTTAAAGGGGCATTAGCTGTCAAATTCATGTTCACCGATTTGACTCAAATTCTCATATCTGATTTATAACATACTAAAACGTATATTATCAAATTATAAAAATTCTAAAATAAACAATTTACGATGTATGGACTCGATAATATGTATCAGCATTTCGTGTGTGTCTTAGTCTAGACGCCATCTAATTAACCCTCGAGGTGACCTACGAAGACTAATGTCGGTCATATAACCTGATATAAACATATATAGAAAAATAAAAGATAGCGAACACGTGCAGTTGGATTTTTCTAGGTCTGTTTGATTTCATATTATAGGTTTCAGAAAATATGTTAATCATCGTTTTCACCTGTATAAGAATGAGTTTTTGTTGAACAAATCTGTCAACCAAATGGTTTACCCTTGTTTAACTTTCAATGTTGACATTCTTTTCCTTTTAATAGCTTAACACGCCTAGTTTATTCGTAACCCATCTCTAGCTAAGGGGCAAAATTGAAAGTCACATGAATACGGATTCCATGAGATCGAATTGTTCACTTGCAAATGAATAATTCATAAGCGATGTTTCTAAGCATATTTTGACAAAATTGAACCAAACTGGCTGCTAAAGGCGAATTATTACTTCACTATCTCACTTTTATTAACAAAGAAAAATGATATTTTATTATTTTTTATATGTCGTATATAGCTTATGCCCCTTTAAAAGTCCTTCATACGAGAATCATATATTAGCAAACAATATAAGTGATAAAAAAATTTAAAATCCGTTGGAATTGGTGAGACTATTGCTTAGGTAACTGTCTGATTTTGGTTTTATATCTATTTTTTGTTAAGAATTCATCCCCGTTTCTTTGCATTTTTTTCATGGTAAACATTAAAAGGTTGCAAATAAATACATGCACATTACACACTATTTGGTAATTAATGAAATTCTTAGACATTCCTATTACCAATATATATACATGGCACACATATAAGATACCATAGGGTGTGTTTTATAAAAAACAAAATATACTCAGCTTGGTAAAACTAACTGAGTTGCAGTTCTAAGAATCTTCAAGAAGTCAAAACCTGAAAATATCCAGAAATCAAAGGGGAAGTTATTCATTTAACGAGGATATTTACGTCACAATAACAATATACTGATGTATAGCTCGACACATCTATCACTGCTTATACTATTTAAAATTCATTGAATCAGATATTTAAAAGATATTGTAATTACAATATAATTTAGTTATATTAAACTGTTGTTTCATTTGAAATTGCATCCCCAAAAAAAGATGTAAAATACTGTATGTTTATACAAATGATGCAATCAGGGTGTAAATGATTTCATAATTGATCAAAATCCTATAATTTCCAGAACGCACAATATTGAGTTCTCAGAGTTAGAGCATTTACCAATGATCCAGAGATTGCCGTTGCAATCACATGCAATTCGGCTTGGCCGTTGTATGCCAAATTGAACGGTAGATACAACTTTCAAAATCTGTCCAGCTTTATCTAAAATATGCAAGGCACTTGAAGTACGTTCCGTCATAATTATATTACCTTGTCGGGACTCGGTTAGTTGGACTGGAATGAAATTATCGGTAGTAGTCTCCTTAGATAAATTCAATGGGTATTCCCAAATAATATTACGACTTTTATTCATCATCTTAACCTTTCTGAAAGTATTGTCCCGTGCTACTTGCGATGTAAAGCAAAATAATCCATCAGATGTTTTTATTATAGAATTGCAATCAACGATAACAGGTTCGCTGAAATTATACTCTTGTTTGATTTTGCCACTCATGGTTAGGACAACGATTTCTTGTTCGATTGCTTCGTTTCCTGCAACTCCAAAGTAACAGTAAGTTCTTTCTCCTTTGAAACGTGAAATGTCGTTGACTTGTATGGCGCAAAATCATATATTTTTTTCATTGTTCCGAATTCATTTAATTTATTTATTTCATGTTCAGTCAGAAAAAGTATGTCATTTGACTCAGTTGAGTGTCCTAACTCACAACAATTGCATTCTATACTTCTCAATGTCTCCATCTTGTCGCTGGCATTATATTCTACAAGTTGCGATCCGTCGGATATCCAAACATTTCCATTATTAGCATGAGCCATGCGGAATGGATAAATTGGTAGTTGGAAAGATTTAATCAGCGTATAACTTGTAAAGGTCCCTAAAATTTTAGATGTTATTTTCGTCAAATCGACATTTCCCGGAATAAAATCCAACAATTGTATAACTGGCTCAGTACATTCACTCAATCTTAATTTTTGTGAGGCCTCGGTTGTATTAATCAAGGAAGCGATATTGGCAGTTTCTCCTTTTTCAATTTCGGACTGAATAGACTTTAAGCTATCACTTAACTCTGTCAGATTTAAATTAATACTGGTTTCTTCCTCTGATAATGCTTTATCGTCTAGTCTCCATTTCTTTTCCAGTCCATTCAACTCAATATTTGTCTTATTTTTAAGCTGAACTATTAAGCGATCCTCTTCCTTCTTGATTTCATCTTTCACTTCATGGAAGTTTGCTTCTTTTATGCGCCTAGCCTCCTTTAAATTTTCGACTTTTTGTGATAAAGATATTTTTAGTTCTTTATTCAGATTTTCAATATCATTTATTTTTTCTTGAAAAATCAAGTCTATCCCTCGTAGTTTATGATTTTGATGTGACGGTATGCATGTAGGACATACTAGTTCTTCACATGTTTTGCAATATAAACAATATGTTTGAGAATTGTGCATTTTACAGCTCGTTGATTTAAGCTTCATTTTCGGCACATCCTGCCTCAGTTGTTTACTAAGATCCTTCAGTTCAACTATTTTGTGATCTGCAGCTTGCTGAAGTTTTAAATGTAGATTTTTTGAACATTTTGAGCATAAAAGTAAACTACAGTCCAGGCATTTTCCAATTAGTTTCCTTTCAGTTTCACAGAACTCACAAACTTGCACCGTTTGGGCGTGTTTTAATGTGGATATCATGATATAGTACTATGTTCTCAATCTGTAATTCAACTTTAAATTTCAAAATGCAGTAAACATTATATCTTATTTCGTATGATAGTCCTACGTCAATGTCTTTATCAAATTAGCTTTTGATAGTAATACAAACCAAGATAAATTAAGATAAAAAACAAAGTTGTCTCATAAATTTGAGATTGTTTTGTACTACATTCCAGTCAGATATTGCGTAACAAAGTCTAACCCGTATTCAAATAACACATGATTATTATAGAGGTTTTCTTTTTTAATCAATTAGAACGTTTTTGTTGTACCTCGTATAAAGACTGATCCTTTAATGAAAAAGATAAGTATGGTAGACAGTGATAAAAAGCGAAGGAAGAGACTAATAGGGAAGCGAAAAGTAAGCAACATAGTGCATTTGATAAAACAAGCAATGATTTGGTTTGTAGATTCCTTTTAGTTTACTTCAATGAAATAAATCGTTGGCAACCTGAATTTCTACCTTTTTCAAAATTGCCGACACGAATTAAGAAACGGCGTCATTTGGTCATACAAATTAAATTGTTAAAAAATGTAAATGATTAAGAGATCTGTCCCATTCAACCCCTTATACATAACGCGATTATAACCATTAAGCATACACGTGTAAGCTCTCTAACTGTTAAAACAAGTATTGGCAATTTTATGCATTGCGCACGCACTGTTTCTATAAGGGAAAACCTTTTTTCAAATATATTCACTACAGTTACAGCTGCACAAAGCAGGACGGGATAATCTGGAACGAAAACTCTTGCAATGTCTTAAAGATGTTCCAGACAGGTGTCAGCTGTGGTGCCGTAGATAAAAAAAATGTCCAAAATGGTATCCAAACTTCATTCTCTTTTTCCCACCCCATCTAGACGGCGATGGCAACTGTTGATTTCTCTGACTGTTAATGACGTCTTTACACTAAATCCATTGGATGTTAGATGTGTACTGCTTGATGTTTTAGTCTCAGATGGATGAATTATGTTTTGTTATTGGCTTTGAACTAGCTTTCAGGACCTGTGAGTACTCTTAAATCTGTGCTTTGTGTCTGTTGGTTTTTTGTTTGTTTATTTTGTTTATTTTCTTTTTTTTTTTTTTCTGCTTCACAATGTCCCAGTTTAAGGGAGGTTTGGTGCCAGCAAACATGTTTAACCCCGCCACATTCAATATGTGCCTGTTCCAAGTCAGGCGCATGCAATTCAGTGATTGTCGTTTGTTGATGTATATCAAATTTGTTTTTCATTTATTGTTTTGTACATAAATCAGGCCGTTATTTTTCCCGTTTGAATAGTTTAACATGCGTTATTTCGGGGTCTTTCAAGGTTAACTATGCAGTACGGGTTTTGTCCATTGTTGAAGGCCGTATTGTGACCTATAGTTAACTTTTACGTCATTTGGTCTCTTGAGAGTTGTCTCATTTGTAATCATACCACATCTTCTTATTTTTATTTTGACCTATGTCTGTGAAGCATGAACAGTATCTCTTGGTTCTTTAGTGTATTTTTTCTAGATGCTCAGCTACTCAAGGTCATAATGTATGAAAGCTTTGCTTGTCCTACGTCTTACAGTACTTGTAATATTAACTTTAATGTAAACTTTAATTAAGCATGTGATGCATGAAAAGTAGGTCATGGTATAAGTTGTCAGTATGTCATCATTTTATGAGAATTTGAAATTGAATACAGAATGTTGGCGCGTAAACAGCGACTGAATTTGACATTGTGTTCTGCAAAATGGCATCTTCTAGTAATTTAATCGACTTCTGTGATGTTGGTTTTGTTCAATTTGACGTAAAATTTTCGACAAAGTATTTAAATCCTGAAATCTTTCTCAAGAATTTGATTAATATAAATATTTTTTAAGTCGATGAATCGTACATTATTTGCAGAGAGAGAGAGAGAGGTGACAAATAGGCGCAATATTTCGCTAGACAATCTAGATTTTATTTCTAGGCAATATATATATTCATTGACATTAAACAAAGTTGTCTTAAAATTCCTTCTTTTAAAATCGTTGCTGTTTTGTATGTTATAAATTTTTAGATCTTTTTAAATCTATCGGGAAATTGCAATACATACAGAAAATTCAACATGTTGCATGGAAGTCGATAAACTAGTATTTCAAAATATCGCAATATGTAGAATATTGTGTTATTCCTTGCAAGTAAAATATACGATGATAAGTCGTATTCGGTAGTCACAATCGAAGAAATAAGGACATGATTGTAGTTACGACAAGTGGAACATATTCCTGGTCATCTATTACACAGATATTCCATAACGATCAACCAAATCATGGTGGGTCCGTAAAACTTTCGGGGGATGACTTCAAATTTACCATGTGTTACCATTCGTATAGTAACTTTATTAGTCTAAACATATTTTATTGTTCAAAATGATAGGTGGATCAGTAGCTTTATTGTCAGCAGCGACACCCTATCAAGGAAATCATTATGGCAAAAGCAAGCCCTTGAATATCAAGTTGGAGATCCTACATAGTCAGGCACTGTTTGACTGTTGTTACACTGAAATGGAAATTTCACAACGGAAAAAATTGAAATCATCTCTTTTTTCGTAAAATTCTCAAACTACATTCATTGTCAACGTCTAGATTTTTTTTTAAGAATTCCTTATATATATATATTGATTTCGTCTCGTAAGACTGGAGGAACAAGTCGGCAAACAGAGGTTTGATTCCATAGGAAAACTGATTGTCTGTTGATAAAACAAAACGTCCTCAAAAAGAAACAAATTTTTCCACAATGAAAAATCTATCATCTTGATGGTGTCAGTTTCTGAGAGAACTTTCCATTTGAATTAAAGTGGTTTTTTTTTTTTTTTTACATCAGATGAACTGGACTATTCGCTGCTATTCGTCAATCATTCCTTTTGGTCATAAATATATATATAAGCTTTGCCATTGTCATTTTGTACGCCAGACGCACGATTCGTCTACAAAAGACTCATCACTGACGCTCGAATCAAAAAAGTTAAAAGGTTAAATAAAGTACGAAGTTGGAGAGCAATGAAGATAAAAAAAAAAATCCAATAAGATATTATTAATTGAAAAAAACATAATCTGCAATAACTAATCCCCGAGATTAGCTTCTTTAAGTTTGGATATTCTGCACCGAGCATAGTAATATTAATTTTGTATACACCTGACCTAAGTCAGGAATCTGATGTTCAGTAGTTGTCGTTTGTTGATGTGGTTCATAAGTGTTTCTCGTTTCTCGTTTTTTTTTCATATAGATTAGACCGTTGGTTTTCCCGTTTGAATGGTTTTACACTAGTAATTGTTGGGGCCCTTTATAGCTTGCTGTTCGGTGTGAGCCAAGGCTCCGTATTGAAGACCGTACTTTGACCTGTAATGGTTTACTTTTATACATTTTGACTTGGATGGAGAGTTGTCTCATTTGCACTCACACCACATCTTCTTATATCTATATATTCTGTGCCACCGTCCCTAAGGGCTTGATGACCCGTTTAAACATCGACTCTTGGTACTTACTGCATATGAGTTATAAATCAATTATTCAATGTGATTTGCAGTATATATATTCCTCATAATTAAATATTTTCAATAACGTAATCATGTCAATAGGGACTTAAATTAATGGTTATTTGATGGTTAAAATTTTTAAACTGTCTGGTCGACTATTGTGCCAATGTCAAAATAATATTAATTTTTTTTTTTTTTTTTTTTTTTATTTATTTATATCGCTATCGTTCTTCAAATGTTTTTAAAACATGGTATTGTGTGTGTGTTGTGTGCCTCCTGGGCCCGTTATTTCGTGAATACACTATATTCTATATAGCTTTGAGCGTTCCTGATGAAGGAAAATCCAGATAAGTGCTTCGAACGCAACTAATATTTATCCTAACATTTCATATCAAGGATCGGAATAAATTAACTGCTACTCCGGATACGACTCGAGCATTACACGGTTCAGAGAGAGGTGAGCCCAACATGGACATGTGGTCCCGGAAGCGCGAGATATGAAATTTTAATATGGGAAGAAGTAGTGAAGACACAGATGAAACTCAGCCTCAAAATTTGGCATCCGAAGAGATTAAAATACAAACTTCTCAGTCTGATGACTGTTCGGGATTATTTAATATGTCGTCGCGATATAATGCAAGACAAAACAAAAGGAGATACAGAGACAGAAGAGGTTCGTCCTCGAGTTCATCGGAAGAAGGTTATGATTCTCCATATGTAGGTGGAAAATTGAAGATCATACCTTCCTCAACATGTCATTGGAATATGGCTTGTCTTGATTCAGTATGTGTTATTTACAATGATGACTATTTTTCATCACCCTTAGGTGTTCTTGATTTTATTTTTGAAAAAACTGGCAATTTTGGACCACTGACGGAGAAAGATAAAGAACATGTAAAGAATGTGCAGGATAGTATGTCATTCAGCATGTCTGCTGAAGAACTACTCCAATTAACCACTGAGAAACGTGAAAGTGTATTAATTCCAGTGTCGGAACAAATAGAGAAAGATTTAGACAATCTTCATCAGTTAGAATTCAGGTACATCGTGCAGGAAGAAAGACAACTCGCCCCACTTCCATATCGCCCCATTTTTCCACCAACTCGCCCCACTCTTGTTTACCAACTCGCCCCACTTATGAAAAAGGGTAAAATCACGTTGAATTTAGTCCTACCAACTCGCCCCACTTATGAAAAAGGGTAAAATCCTGATGAATAAAGATCTGCCAACACACCCCACTTATGAAAAGTTAAAGTAGTAAAATCCCGATGAAATTAGTCCTGCCAACTCGCCCTACTTATGAAAAAGGGTAAAATTCCAATGAATTTGACCCGTATTTAGCCTTGCCAACTCACTCCACTTAGTCTTGTGAAAAATAGTAAAGGACCAATGAATTTAGTCCTGCCAACTTGCACCACTTCTGAAAAAGAGTTTAATCATTATCAATAAAGGTCTGCTGTAACACAATGCGGTTTAGAACATTATTAATTTAATCACATAACAACAAATGTGTAATGCATTAACAGACTATACAAGTGGTGTTACAATTATTTTGACAATAGTGATAAAATAACACTGGGACAATTTGTAACAGTATTTCATTATATACAGACAAATGTTTATTTCATTAATAGACTGTGCACTTTATTATACAATCTGTTTTTAATTCAATTACGCTGATACATGTATCCTGCAGCAAATTAATAACCTTACACAGACTGACCAGGAAGATTGTCCATGAGGGGCCTGATGGGTTATTTTCGTTCTTCGTGATCGGTGCATTTTCGCTATCGTGATCCGTTTTTCTACAGATTTATACTCTTTTTATATTTTCGTGATCCGTGATCATGGAAATTTATTTTCTGTGAATCGTGATTGACAAAAAAATCAACTCGTGAATCGTGATGAGACCCCCATCAGGCCCCTCGTCCATATATAAACATGATAAATACTAGGAAAGAAGAAATATGCAGGAGATTTCCGCTAGGTTTCACCCTCTCGTGGGTAGGCTGGAATTCACTTACCATCCAAATTCATACTGTTCAGGAATGAAAATTATAACTCTATGCGATCACATGTCCGTGTGACAATTTGTTGAACTTTTGAACATTTTAACTTTAGAGACAATTTGTGAACGTTTGAACATTTGAACTTTAGAAACATTCTTAACTTTGTAATTACATAATAAACATATAATTTATTTACTGACTTCGTTATACTGCTAACTTGCTCCACTAATGAAAAAAAGAATTAAACCGTACTGCATTAAAGACTACCAGCATGACCAGCTGGTACATAATCATAAGTTTTCTATGGAACTGTGGAATCAGGATTTTACTATTTTTCATAAGAGGGGAAAGTTGGCAAGACCAAATTTATTGCGATTTTACTATTTTTCATAAGCATGATACATGTAAGTGGGGCGAGTTGGCATACCTTTAATCATCGGGATTTTATTCTTTTTCATAAGTAGGGTTAGTTGGCAGACCTTTATTTATCGGGATTTTACTCCTTTTTTCATAAAAGAGGGACAAAAGATACCAGACGGACAGTCAAACTCATAGATTGAAAATAAACTGACAACGCCATGGCTAAAAATAAAAAGACAAACAGGCAAATAATAGTACAGAAGACACAACATAGAAAACTAAAGACTAAGCAACACGAACCCCACAAAAAACTGGGGGTGATCTCAGTTGCTCCGGAAGGGTAAGCAGATCCTGCTCCACATGTGGCACCCGTCATGTTGCTTATGTTAGGGAGCTACCATTTGATTTTTATGGGGGGGCTAGGATGAAATTTGAAAAAAATAGGCAGGACAGGAGTTTCGAGTAAAAAAAAAGGCAGGATGAGATTATTTGCAAAAAAAAAGGCAGGATGACAATTTATGTAAAAAAAAAAGTCAGGATAAACTAAAAAAAAAAGGCAGGACCGAATAGAGTGAAAAATAAAAAGGCAGGACCGAATAGAGGGAAAAATAAAAAGGCAGGACAAAATTTTTCATCTTAGCCCCCCCATAAAAATCAAATGGTAGCTCCCTTATTACAAATCCGGTAAATAGTCTAATTCGGTAGGTCACATTCGTGAAAAGGGAAAGGTATTGTAGTTAGGACATAAGGAACATATCCGATATCATCTGTGAAACGGTTATTCCATAACGGTCAACCTGAACTTGTGATGGCGTCCATAAAATTTTCGAAGGGATGATTTTAACTTCGCCATTTGGAACTCTTGGTTTAATAGCTTCCTTGTGAGCAGCAATCCTCTATCAAGGAAATCATGATAGGAAATACAAGCCCGGGAATATCGTATCAATTGGGAGATATATACTCTGTATGCAGGCGCTGCTGGAATGTTGCTACATAGAAATGGAAAGTTCACAATTGGGAAGCTGAAATCATCTCTTTTGTCGTAAAGTTTTGTTTTCAACCGACCCTCATTGTCAATTTCTAGATGTAAGTCAAGATATGAGGCAGACTTATCTGTATCTGTAGTATCCTTTTTCTCTAGTTCGATGGGATAGATTCATTCAACATAGTCACCAAATTTTGTATTATTTAGTGAGAGAACATCATCTATATAGCGGAACGTAAAGTTAAAGGATATTGCTAACTTCTTATCTTTCTTCCTAAGAAGTTCCTGTATGAAGTTAGCCTCATAATAATAAAGAACCAATCGGCAAGGAGAGGGGCACAATTGGTTCCCATTGGAATTCCGACAGTCTGTTGAAAAACACGTCCTCCAAACATAACAAATATGTTGTCAATCAAGAAATCAAGCATCTTGATAATGTCAGTTTCAGAGAATTTTTTGTTTGAGTCCGAGTGATTCTTTACAAAGTAGGATTTATCCCTCCCCAAGACAAGATACTTGTATCTACATTCGCCATTCTATAAGTGGAGGAAGTTGTCAGGACTAAATTCAACGTGCTTTTACCCTTTTTCGTAAGTGGGGCGAGTTGGTAGAAAGTGGGGTGAGTTGGTTGAAAAGTGGGGCGTGTGGGGCAATTTGGCAGTGGGGCAAGTTGTCATGGATTCCATCATGCACATGTAATTGTTGAAACAACAAAAAAACATTATTCTTGAAAATATCACATATCATATCAGACTACTGAGAGTGAGAGAAAAAAACAACAGAAAAAACAGTTGAAGTCGTCAAAGTCGGTGTCCATGTATTTTTAGAATACTGGTCCAGGACCGGTTACCGTCACCTTGCATTTTATGCAGTAACAGACGTGTTGTGTAAATACAGCTTACTGCTATTATCGTTATAAAAATACTCTTATTTGATTTTTAAAAATTTGGTTTTGTTTGATCAATCAAGCCTCGGAAATCTTCAATTTTTTTCGTTCTTTTATCGCGTACATGTAGTGGGAAGATATGCGTGCTGGGACATGATGTCATCACTTTATGATGCCCTTGATTTTAGAAAACTGACCATTTTCAGATAAAGTGAAAGCATAGCTTACTTAGGACATAAACATTCCTTCAAAGGAATAAAAAAAGTTAATTAATTTTAGAATGAATTTCTATGATCCCCTTCAATGTAGTGTAACTTGTTGATTTCAGATGACATAAATTGGAGATTAGTTCAGGTTAAGTGAAAGTTTCAGATATTCAGGTTTTATGGGCGGAATGACAATATTGTTGTGTTAATTTGACATGTTTGTCAAACCTCCATCTCTGTTTGCATAAAAGCAGTAAACATGGTAAAATATGACAATTATTTTCTTATAAATATGTCATTTCTATAATTTAGGAACTAGATTCTTAAGTGACGGTAACTGGTCCTTGTAACCATGCAATTTCAAGCAAAAATTGGTACACTAGTAAAACGCTTTTCGTTGAAGAGGAGTTACAGTCTTGAGTCCATCTATGGTCCTAGACATAAAAAAGTTTTCATATTTAATTAAATGGTCTTTTGAAAAATCTCATTACAAATTTATTTGCTGTAACTCGTTTAAAGCCTTTTTCTGTAACGAAAAAGGAAAGTATGCTAGATACACTTACTGGAAATGTGAAGATATGATTGAAGCTTTAAATTTTCTCCTGGACAACATATATGTACGTTTCGGCGATAAAGTGTATCGACAAGTAGTAGGTATTCCTATGGGCACTAACTGCGCCCCTTTAATAGCAGATTTATTCCTGTATTGCTATGAATCTCAGTTTATGACCAAACTCAGTAAAGACACGTCATTGTTACATTTGGTTGATACATTCAACAATACCTTCCGTTATCTAGATGATATTTTTTCGTTAAATAATCCAGAGTTCTTTAAATATACTACCGAAATTTACCCAATAGAACTTACTTTAACTAAATCTAACATAAACAGCAGTAGTTGTCCTTTTCTGGACTTGGACATTTCAATCTCTAAAGGAAAACTCCATACGAAAATTTACGACAAAAGAGACGATTTTTCATTCCCTATTGTTAATTTTCCTTTTTTAGACGGCGATGTTCCTTTGGCTCCATCATACGGTGTGTATATATCCCAACTCGTTCGTTATGCCCGTGTGTGTAGTGATGTCATAGATTTTAACGAACGTAATCAATGCATCACTAGTAAACTATTAAGTCAGGGATTTCGTTACCATAAATTACGTAAAACTTTTACTAAGTTCTTTCATAGATACAAAGATTTGATTAGTAAATTTGGCTGTACCTGTAGGAAACTGATTAAAAACGGTATTTCACATCCTAAATTTTACGGTAATATTGTACTTAAAGCGCGGAAATCACTATATGATCCGTGTAAACCGGTAAACTCATCGAACCTTTAAATAAACTTATTAGTTCAGGTTATCTTACCAATGTTGTAATTAGATCTTTGAATATAGTTTACATTGGCACTAATATCGATTTTGTCATCAGCAAATTAAAACATAACTAAATTTGTATTCTTTTCAAACGGGATGTTTAAAGACACACCCACGTTCATTTTGATCTATAAAGAGGTTAAACTCCGAACTATCCTACTGTCTGTCGATACATTTATTTTTGGCATTGCACTAGTCATGTCTTCTTTGACTGTTCATGACGTTAAATACTAAATCCCTGGGATGTGTTTTAGTTGATTTTAGTTTCTGATGCATGATTTTTATTATTAATTGTTTTGGCTTTTAACTAGCTGTCAGTAACTGCAGTACTCTCAAATCGTACTTTCTTGTTTATTTGACCTGTTGATACTAATTGTAATGCTTTTTGTTATTTAATGTTATTCAGGGTTATATCTGGTCTATATACCAGCTTTGATAAGTGTTTGGTACTAATATAAATTTCCACTTGTACTATGAACATCAAAATTATTTATTTTGTTAAAATATTTCCTTTCTCTATTGTTACTGTATACGATACCTAACAACAAAATTATTTTATTTACCTGTGTTTAAAGTTATTGCAAATGGCTGATATTTTTGTTCGAGCATATTGTTTTTCTTAAATTGTTTAACATTTCATACCGATATAACATGTTACTTTTATTATTCTTCCCTTAGTTTATTTATTTTGAATTTGCATTGTATCATAGGTCAAATTTATTTGTTCAGTGTATGTTCAATGGTGTTAATATGTCCTTTGATTGAGTTAAGCTATTTCAGTTGATATTTTATAGTGTGTTTTCTATGTTGTGATGTTACACTATTGTTTCAGAAAAAGGGTGAAGGTTTGGTACCATTAAAACGTTTAAACCCGCTGCATTTGTTTGCACCTGTCCTAAGTCAGGAATCTGATGTTCAGTAGTTGTCGTTTGTTGATGTGGTTCATAAGTGTTTCTCGTTTCGCGTTTTATATAGATTAGACCGTTGGTTTTCCCGCTTGAATGGTTTTACACTAGTAATTTTTGGGGCCCTTTATAGCTTACTGTTCGGTGTGAGCCTAGGCTCTGTGTTGAAGACCGTACTTTGACCTATAGTGGTTTACATTTATAAATTTTGACTTGGATGGAGAGTTGTCTCATTGGCACTCATACCACATCTTCTTATATCTATATAACGTTTGGTAACCCTTTTCCTGCTAAAAGAATATTTCCATCTGACAGTATTTTCTGTTGAAAGTTATTTGAGAAAAACTGTGAATATTTGACGGTAACTGGTACTAGACTAGTAAAGAATCGCTTAGAAGACAATATTAGTCAAAAGTGTACCTTCTTGTAACTTTGTTTTGTTGTAAATAATGGCACACTCTTCTGTTGACCTACAATGTACATTTGCTTTTTGTGGTGAAGTACATGAACATGTAGCTAAAACATACTTGAGTTCTGAGATAGTATCTGTTTCAGTGTGGAGGCAAAATAATTGTAACACCTGACAATTTTTTTTAGGCAAGTGCCTCTCTTTCCCAAATGTGAATGAAGCACTATTGGAATGATTTAAAAAGATTTCATTTAGATTAATCAACCCCCCTTTATTGCTCTTTGTGCTCTTCTATTTTCACCCTTCAACCTACATAAGTACACAGGTACATGCACTAAAATTCTTTGGCCAGTTGTATATATATACTGTAAATTCAGAAATTATTGCGATGTTTTTATTATTGCGAAAAATGCGACAGGGTTATAATCGCAATAATTAAAACTCGCATTTTGAAATTTTTTATATGAATTAAACAGGATTTTTCTCAATATCGCAAAAATTAAAATCGCATTTTAGTCTAAAATGACAAAATCGCAATAATAAATGCACGCAATAATTTCTGAATTTACAGTATATTGAAATTTTTTGCAGACAATATGTTGTTAAATCCAATAAAGCATATTACTTTCTGACTTACATGTTATCACATTCACATGAGTCGATATGACTGTGTGTGTATAATGAGATCAGACATTCAATGTAGGGTGGAAAAAACCCAGTAATTCTGTATGTGCCTGTCCCAAATCTGGAGCTTGTAATTCAGTAGTTGTCTCTCATATTTGTTTTTCATTTTGGAATTTCTGGTTTGATCATGTTGAATATTTTACATTTTGTTTTGTCAGAGCTTTTTATGGCTAATAACTACATGTATATGTATTATTCAATATGGGTTTAACTAATTTTTAAAGGTCATACAGTGGTCTATAGCATGTATAATTGCTTAAATCTGCTTCTTTTGGACTCTGTTAGATAGTTGTCTCATTGGCAATCATACCACATTTATACCACATTATATATTTTATAGATTGAATCTTGCAGGCAAAAATAGATCCCTTAATTAATTCAATATATACATTTTGAAATTATGGATTTTTCATAAATCTTAAGTCGAATGGCCCATAACATGCATAAATGCCTTTAAACTTTCCAGACTAAATATAGTCATGATAGTCACTGTTTATGATATCTTAACACTAAATCTGTTGGATCTATAATGATTGATACTTTATTCTGGGAGAATATGATTTATTTATGTATGTAAGTTACAATTGGCTTTGAACTAGCTTTCAGTAACTGTTAGTACTCTTATTTCGGTGCTTTGTGTCTATTGCTTTTATCAATGTTTATGTAAGTTGGTCCGAGGACACAGTTATCGTCCTTAGATTTTCGTTGTCTTCTAATATAGTCCCTAGTGTGGACAGTGTATAACTTGCAAATTTTTTTCATGCACATTCCAAATTTATTTCTTTATATTTTATGCACTAAATATTAAGTAAGGGGATGAAATTACATGTTAGAAAAATCTGGGTGCTTTATGTTAAGTAGTGATTTGGTCCAGTTAAAAAAGGTCAAAAACTAGTATGTCTGAAGCTGTCAAACTGAATTTTAGACCCCCTTAACATAGAATTGTCAATATTTTAAGTTAGAACTAGTAGACTTTTCTATAATTTTGATATTATTTGTTTCAATAGTATTACACTACACTGTAAAAATCTTTTTGAGATAGAGCAGGTACAATTTTTTTAATTTGACTTTATTGTCTAAAAGAAATGCACTACGAAATAACTGTGTTCTTGGGCCTAAGAGATGAATTCAGGAAATGTAGATTCTGTACTTTGGCAACGTCCCTGAATGGTTTGCTGGTTTCAGTTTATCAAACTCAATAAAAGTAAAGGATTCACAACTTTATTTGAAAGAAATTCTGTTAAAATGTCCCATTTTGACATTATACGGCTAAAATAAGCATTTTAAAGCAGTTTCAATTTTTAAGCCTAAGAGGCATGCTGACTTTCTATCTGACAGCTTTTTATGCTTTAATATTTGTGTTTCTATGATTAATTCAAATTCTATTAACCATTTGTGAACTCTGAATATAGAGAAAAGTAGGTTATCACAGAAAAAAATGTGCAAAATGTGTTGTATTTAGGCCCTGGTCGAACGGCCTGTTTAATGTATGTGAAATGTGAAGAGCTTTGTACATAAAATGTGAAGTCCATCATAAATATTTCACTAAATCTGTAAAAAAAGCACCTGACAATGATCTGTTCACCTTATCCATTTCATATACTACCTTTATTTTCTTCTGTAGGATAGTTATTTTTGTGGTTCAAATATATGCCAGTTGAGACTAAAACTACATGCAAGTTTTCCATTTAAAAGTGAAAAAACTGTGCATCAGACCATACTGTCTGCAAAAAAAGTTGAATGCAAGAGTCTTTTTGCAATAAGACTTCTTGTATCATGACATCTTAGCATAATAATGAGCAAAAAGTAACAAATTTCTATTTCTGATAGCTTCTGTATGCATTTTTATAGTAAATATGTGCTACGGCCTAAATTGACTCTAAATAATGTTCATTCTTACATAGCCTAAGACCATTTTATACTCATTTGGTATGCTTTTTGTATCTTTTCTTTCCATTTAAAGTACATTTAATAAATATGGAAGAATAATTTATGGTAAAAAACTTCAAAAATTTCAAGTTGGTTGAAAAAAATGCATGTTTATGTAAGGCTCCCCTTAATTCGAAAATCTCTATTTTCAGGCACAGGCTCATATAAATTTGACTTTTGAATAATTGTAATAAATCTGATAAATCAAATGAGTGTTCAGTTGCTTTTATACTTAATATATTATATTTAAGAGCATTTAAAAAGCAAATTTTTGCAATGTTTAAATTTTTTAAGCCCAAATCTTGATAGCTGAAATTATTTGATTAAACCTCAAAGTTAAACATTCAAATTTCAATATTAAAATGGCCATAGTTTCTATAATATATATCTTATGGCCATGAAACTTGGCCTACTATTTTATGATTTCCTAAGCTTAGGTCATGCAAAGTTTTATTAGAATTGGTCAAGTCTTTCTATACTATTAGGTCCGAGGACACAGTTATTGTCCTTAGATTTTCGTTGTCTACAAATATAGTCCCTAGTGTGGACAGTGTATAACTTGCAAATTTTTTTCATGCACTTTCCAGATTTATTTCTTTATATTTTATGCATGAAATATTAAGTAAGGGTATGAAATTACATGTTAAAAAAACTTGGGTGCTGAATCTTTATGTAAAGTACTGATTTGGTCCAGTTAAAAAAGGTCAAAAACTAGTATGTCTGAAGCTGTCAAACTGAATTTTAGACCCCCTTAACATAGAATTGTCAATATTTTAAGTTAGAGCTGGTAGACTTTTCTATAGTTTTGATATTATTTGTCCCAATAGTATTACACAACACTGTAAAAACCTTTTTGAGATAGAGCAGGTGCAATTTTTTAATTTGACTTTATTGTCTAAAAGAAATGCACACATTCTTTATGCACCTGTCCCAAGTCAGGAGCCTGTAGTTCAGTGGTTGTCGTTGGTTCATATCTGTCTTATTTGTTCTTGACAAAATTGTTTTGTTATAAATTAGGCAATTAGTTTTCTCAATTGAAATGTTTCACATTTTTCATGTCAGGGCCTTTCAAAAGGGACTATATGGTATGGGTTTTTCTCATTGTTGAAAGCCGTACAGTTGCCTATAATTGCTTACATCCACTTCATTTGAACTTTGGTGGATAGTTGTACATATTTCATTGGCAAACCATATCACATCTCTTTATTTTTATATGACAAGAATTCAGAAAGCCTTTCTAACTTCTTTTCATAATCATTCTTTGCTCTTTAGAATTGCAGCATTTAAGGTATTCATGGCTTTATCCTTAATTTCAGGCACAAATTAGATATTGCAGATCCAATTAATTTCATCAACGCTGTTCAAGTAATGATAGCATATCAGGATGCCCATTGTTTTGATAGAAAAGGATATAGAAAATCTGTTGGTGGTGTGCCCAAAGATATGTTTGTGGATATGGTCAAAGAATTCTCTAAATTATGTAAACTGCTGCCTCTGTGAGTATTTTACAGTTTGGTATAATGTTATCATATAAGTACACTGTACATGCTGTACAATGGGTCATATTGTAACAACTAAAGAAATGAATAATTACAGTTTTTTTAACACATGAATTTATATCATACATGTCATTATCAGAGATGTCTTGTACAATTTCTAAAATCAGTGCAGATCAACTATTTCTAATGGAGTTTAGCCCTTCATGCCCTTGGAAATATGAATTATATGGTAAATTGCATTATATTAAGGGAGCTACCATTTGATTTTTATGGGGGCTAGGATGAAATTTGAAAAAATAGGCAGGACAGGAGTTTTGAGTAAAAAAGGCAGGATGAGATTATTTGCAAAAAAAGGCAGGATGACAATTTATGTAAAAAAAGTCAGGATAAACTAAAAAAAAAGGGCAGGACCGAATAGAGTGAAAAATAAAAAGGCAGGACCAAATAGAGGGAAAAATAAAAAGGCAGGACAAAATTTTTCATCTTAGCCCCCATAAAAATCAAATGGTAGCTCCTAAGCACTCTCACACCTACATTTCTTGTACGATTGGTATGAAATTTAGATCAAAGGTTTATATCAGCAATGACAGAAGTTAAATATGTCCCTTTGAAATGTAAATTGAAACTGAAATTATTTTTTTTATTTAACATTGCAATATAAGCACTCTCACACCTACATTTCTTGTTGGATTTTTATGAAATTTTTATCGAAGGTTTATACCAGCATGGAGTTTAAACAGAATGGACTAATTAGTTTTCAGGAGTTATGTTTCTTGGATATAGAAAATATATAGAAAATAACATTGTTAGCAATCTCATGTCTTCATTTCTGTAGGATAATTATGAAAAAGTTTAAATGAACACAAAAACTTTTTTCTGAAGTTATTGCCCTTGGGCAGATAAAGAACATGTAAATGCAGGGGACATTTGAACTCTGTTCTTTTATTTATGAAGCAATTCTGTTTAAGTTTCAT
Organism: Mytilus coruscus; assembly: GCA_017311375.1. NCBI lineage: Eukaryota > Metazoa > Mollusca > Bivalvia > Mytilida > Mytilidae > Mytilus > Mytilus coruscus. The sequence continues at coordinate 32,916,903 of CM029600.1, forward strand.
TGATTCTATACCAGTGTACACTCACTGTCAGAAATGTAGGAGATATACATGATATAACATCTACGAATATTCATAATAGACTGATGTAATAAACATATTTACACTTTTGGGATTTAACTGAATTTTGTCTCCGAATGACCTCAGATCTGTCTCCGAATAACCTTCTGACGTCAAGCAACAATCATTTTTTATACGCCTGTTTACAGGACATATTATGGTATACCGTTGTCCATCCGTTGTCAACATGTCGGACATTAACTCAAAAACGTTCTCACCAATTTTCATGAGACTTTATTGAATTGTTTATATCTATTGATGTAAGCTCCCTTTCGATTTCTATAAATTTAAGATTTTACATTTCCGAGTTATGGGATTTTATTCATAAAAAATGGGGGATTTTCCAGTTTTCTGACTATAACTCAAAAATGCTTTAAACAATTTTCATGAAACTTTAGTGGATTGTTTACATATATTGACATAAGTTCCTTTCGATTTAAAGATAATTCTGATTTTATGTTTTCGAGTATTGGGACTTTATTCAGAAAAAAGGGGGAATTTTCCAGTATTTTGGACAATAACTCAAAAAACACTTTAAGCAGTTATCATGAAACTTTGGTGACTTGTTTATATCTATTGAAATAAGCTCCCTTTTGTCTTTTATAAATTTCTGATATGACATCGCAGAGTTGTGCAACTTTATTAGTTGAAAACTGTCCAGTTGACGCAGGCGTATCATGCACTCATGGTGCAGCTCTTTATTAATTATGACGTCAATTTTTTTCAATTATGATGTCAAATTTTACAGGAACTTGTGCGATTTTAAGTCATGGTGCACAAACTTGCATACAAATGAAAATTTTTATACGTCTTTAGAATAACATTGAGCAACAAAAACATGTAAAATGTTGGGGATACATCAGTGTTTGCCCTAGAAATTTCTAGTATCATCCTTGCAATGATGAATTGTTGCATTTTGTTTTCCTCTATAAGTTAACTGATTTACAAAATCATGCAGACCTAAACTTTATTAGAAAACATTTGAAAATCAATAACTGAAAGAAGGATTAGCATAATTATAGGGTTCAAAAACCTTAGAGAGAATATATGCATACCGGTAAGCAATTCTGTCAACATTCTGATTTATATCAAACCACTCACTTGCTAACAAGAGTCCTAGAGGACCTGAAGTGAGACAATTGACTTAAATCAGATTAGTCTCTCAAGTTTTAATCCATTCCAAAGAAAACTGTAGGAAATGGTGTCTTCTCAAACTTATGTAATGAACTGATAGGTTTTCTAAGCTTCAAAGTTTTAAAAAAAACAAATGACTGACAAAACTTTGATATATTTAATTGTAAGCTCAATAAACTTTTTATGTTCCATTCTATTCTGATTAAGGGAGCTACCATTTGATTTTTATGGGGGCTAGGATGAAATTTGAAAAAAAAAGGCAGGACAGGAGTTTTGAGTTAAAAAAAGGCAGGATGACAATTTATGTAAAAAGTCAGGATAAACTAATAAAACTAGAGGCTCCAAGGACCCTGTGTCGCTCACCTGATATTTTTATTTACAATTGATGCATGATAAATGCAACTGTTGTACTGTCGTTTAGTTTCAGAGATATTAGACTAAAAAGTGCGTTTGAAACCTATGTTTTATTTCAGCCATGTGTGCCATGTTGGCAGGCAGGGTCATCATACACAGTGGTCCCTGGATATCCTAGTGGTGATTTAAACCAAGTTTGCTTTAATTTGACAGTAGTTTCAGGGGAGAATTTTTGTAAAATTTATCTAACGAGAAATGCAAAGTGATGAGAAAGTTTGTTGTGAAGTTTTGTTGTTGCGCAACACCCCTTCCAAAAACAAAAGATAATAAAAATTATCATTTAAGGGCAATCTTTCCTATTAATGATTTCTGCAAAATTCAGTTGATTGTGCAAGGGTTGTATAGCCAGCTGAGGTCGTTAAAACTCTCATTTGTTGTTGCAAAATTCAAGTGGTTTTGAATTGCTTTGTTGATCTTTTTGTATTCAACTTTTAAACAACAAAGTACAACAAATATGATGACTGATACTCATGACACTGAAATTATGGTCTTCATTCTTGTGAAGAAAATGGTAAGGTTTGAAATATTTCTTAAATATTATTTCAATACCAATACTTTAATTTGTATTGATTTATCCCAGGAAATGAGAACAAGGGACACAATTAAATTCCATTTTTTTCCCTAAACTTCTGATAAAATATAAAATGAAGAACTATATTTTTTAATGAGAATTTTTTTTTAATAGTTAATTGATAATTTGAACAATATTAATTAAGTTTTAGATCTTTCATGGTTGATTAATTTTCTCTCAAAATTTCTGATATTCTATTAAAGTTTTAAATATAATATGAGGCAGGCATTACCTGTGAAAGGGGATGAAGTCTGTATAAATTAGTGTAGGAATTCAAGCATCATTTGCACTTCGGACTCTGTAGAAAATGAAGCCAAAGTACTGAAACATATCTGACATTCGACCTATTGTTCAGGATTATAGTTGTGACATCATTTTCAATGTAAAGAAAGAAACACCATCATCAGGTATTAATGTGGTTTTTTTCATGTTATAGAATTATCAATTATTTTTATTGCCAGTTCATTAGTAGATTGTTTTCTATATTGATTTTCTACTGCAGTTTCAGAAAAGAAGATTATAAAAGGAAAACATTTTGTAAAATTTACCAAAATTTACCAAATTAATGAAAATTGTTAAAATTGACTATAAAGGGCAATAACTCCTTAAGGGGTCAACTGACCATTTTGGTCATGTTGACTTATTTGAAGATCTTACTTTGCTGAACATTATTGCTGTTTACAGTTTATCTCTATCTGTAATAATTTTCAAGATAATAACCAAAACAGCAAAATTTCCTTAAAATTACCAATTCAGGGCAGCAACCCAACAACCAGTTGTCCAATTCATCTGAAAATTTGAGGGCAGATAGATATTTACTTGATAAACAAGTTAATCTCTGTAAGATTTGCTTTAAATGCTTTGGTTTCAGAGTTACAAGCCAAAATCTACATTTTACCCTATGTTCTATTTTTAGCCATGGCAGCCATCTTGGTTGGTTGGCTGGGTCACCACACATTTTTAAAACTAAATACCCTAATAATGATTGTGGCTAAGTTTGGTTGAATTTGGTCATGTAGTTTCAGAGGAGAAGATTTTGTAAAAGATTACAAAATTTACAAAAATTGGTAAAAATTACTTTAAAGGGCAAAACTCCTTAAGGGGTCAACTGACCATTTTGATCATGTTGATTTATTTGAAGATCTTACTTTGCTGAACATTATTGCTGTTTACAGTTTATTTCTATCTGTAATAATTTTCAAGATAATAACCAAAACGGCAAAATTTCCTTAAAATTACCAATTCAGGGCAGCAACCCAACAACCAGTTGTCCAATTCATCTGAAATTTGAGGGCAGATAGATATTTACTTGATAAACAAGTTAATCCCTGTAAGATTTGCTTTAAATGCTTTGGTTTCAGAGTTACAAGCCAAAATCTACATTTTACCCCTATGTTCTATTTTTAGCCATGGCAGCCATCTTGGTTGGTTGGCTGGGTAACCGCATATATTTTTAAACTAAATACCCTAATAATGATTGTGGCTAAGTTTGGTTGAATTTGGTCCAGTAGTTTCAGAGAAGATTTTGTAAAGATTACAAAATTTACAAAAATTGGTAAAAATTACTTTAAAGGGCAAAACTCCTTAAGGGTCAACTGACCATTTTGATCATGTTGACTTATTTGTAGATCTTACTTTGCTGAACATTATTGCTGTTTACAGTTTATCTCTATCTATAATAATTTTCAAGATAATAACCGAAAACCGAAAAAAAATCCTTAAAATTACTAATTCAGGGCAGCAACCCAACAACCCATTTTTCGATTCATCTGAAAATTTCAGGGCAGATAGATCTTGACTTGATCAACAATTTTTCCTGTCAGATTTGCTCTAAATGCTTTGGTTTCAGAGTTATAAGCCAAAATATACATTTTACCCTATGTTTATTTTTAGCCATGGCGGCCATCTTGGTTGGTTTGGCAGGTCACCGGACACAATTTTTAAACTAGATACCCTAATGATGATTGTGGCCAAGTTTGGTTAAATTTGGCCCAGTAGTTTCAGAGAAGAAGATTTTGTAAAGTTAACGACGACGACGACGGACGCCAAGTGATGAGAAAGCTCACTTGGCCCTTCGGCCAGGTGAGCTAAAAAGGCAGGACAGAATAGAGTGAAAAATAAAAAGGCAGGACAGAGATTACAACTAAAAAAAAATGCAGGACAAAATTTTTATCCTAGCCCCCTCCCCCATAAAAATCAAATGGTAGCTCCCTTAAACTTTGGAAATTTTGAATTCACAAACTTTTATATCAAATTAAACAAACAGAAAAAAATATTGTTTGACCTTTCCAATGATTTATTGCCAATGGATGGGGTTAAGTGGAGATACGTTTAAGACTTCAAGGCCACTCCAGTCAGAAGTGAACAACAGCTTGTCAATAAGTTTTTAAGTTCCTTAACTGCCCCTATCACAATGTCTGATGTTGAAAATAGCTTAGATAGTTAGATCCTTCCCTGGCATTCTATGGCACCCCAAGGAAATGTACTTAGATAGTTGGATCCTTCCCTGGCATTCTATGGCACTCCAGGGAAATGTACTTTGATAGTTGGATCCATCCCTGGCATTCTATGGCACTCCAAGGAAATGTACTTAGATAGTTGGATCCTTCCCTGGCATTCTATGGCACTCCAGGGAAATGTACTTTGATAGTTGGATCCTTCCCTGGCATTCTATGGCACTCAAAAGAAATGTACTTAGATAGTTAGATCCTGCCCTGGCATTCTTTGGCACTCCTAGGGAATGTTCTGAAATATTGGATGCACCTTTAAATTTTCAGGAAATAAAATATGCTCTTCTTTCATTTCTATATTTCGGCCAAAACAGTGAGGCATCAGTAATTTTCAATAAATACAATTGCGGAATTGTTTTAAATTGGATAACACAATAATTTTTCAAAAATTCCCTAGTTTAAGACCTGGACTAAACGTCTTTAATGTTCAACTTTTGAATGTCAGGAAACATTAAACAAGAGTTGTTTCAACTTTCAATTCGCCGTTTCAGAATCTAATGTATTCTGGGTAATATTTTCAAAAATGTACACCAAAACGCTGTGATAAGCTTACATCATCCAAGACAATTGTAATTCAACCAATGACATGATGTTGTTTTCATTTTAGAGTACTATCAGTGAGATTACCCATGGTCCTTTAGATTCTGAAATGGGGAATTATGATTATGATGTACATGTATGGTCCCTAAGATATGGCATAGATTATGAAATTAGTTAGATTTGAAGTTTCCATCAATGACTTGAAGTTGAGGATACTACAACCACATCTTTTAAAATTTTAACGAAATTTTTTGTAGTAGGATCATTATAAAAAGTGAAGTTAAGAAAAATAAGGCTTTTACAAGTCGTGCAAATATTGTGCCTGAAAATGCTGAATAAGAGGCTAAAATACATGAAAATATGCCTCTGGATAATGCAGTTTCGATAAATGTTTTCTTTATGCATTTTGGTAAGATTTTGTTTGAATGAAATGATTCATAGGCATTTCCAATTGAACAGGACCATTGAGTTAGGTGGTTTCATTGTGTTTTTTTTTTTTTCTTTTAAGACCAGGTTCAGCATTTGTCGGGGACACAGAGATTTGTCTTGACAAGAGAGTGAAAGTTACAGCAAAGTCAGATATAATTTTAGTCCCAAGAGCTTATTCTGTTGATATTCTTTCAAAGACTGTTACAGGAAAAAGGAGACAGCCTCATGTTGTGTCAGTTGTTGAGGTATGATGAATAATGCAACCGTTTCCATTTCTACATGTTCTATGTAAACAGATTTGATGTAACCATTATAATTCAAAGTATATATATAAAGCCAAATAGGGTCTGCTGTCTAAATAATCAACTCAACTGTCCAGAAAAGCCTTTGTAAGCAATCATCATCATTAATCTTAATAAGTTAACAAATTTTCAATGCTTACTCTTTTACTTTCAGTCAAAATGAACCATGTACAATGATGTATTTTTATATTTTAGGTTAAAAATTTAGAATATTCAATCAATAAAAACTATATTGGAATGGAACACGAAAAAAAAAGACATTCAAATTCAAGTAGTGAAGCTAGTGGGAATGAAATGTCTGTTCATGCTGGAAAGCCAATATTTCAATGGTTTAACCCAGATATATTAGCAAAACACGGAGGAGACCTACTCTTACTCGACCAGTTTTTCACAGAACAACTGGGAGGAACAGATGGTCTAAGAGAGTATCGCCCTGGGATAATAGTAGTTGGAACTGAAGTATGTAGCACTCACCTAGAATCTTATAATTGATTAAGATTTTATAGTCATGCAGTATGTGCCTGCTAACAAAGGTAATGCAGCTTGTACATGTTGTAGGGTGCAAATTGCATACTTCTTTTTGAAGGCTGTACAGCAACATGTAGATGTATGTAAAAAATATAATTTTTAGAAATGACCGAAAAACAAACATTTACTATCAAAAGTCAGTGAAGTTAAGAAAGTTTAATCCCTAGCTGCACATGTACCTAAAATATTTTGTAACAGGATATTGTTTATAAATTTATGTTAAAAAAAAAACATATACATGTAAACACATTGACAGAAGTCCATACTTTGGGTTGGTGCTTTTATTTTTGTTCTTCAACTGAAACTCTGAGGACTTTATCACAGAGCAAAAGAACACACTTCACTACTACAAGTTTAAGATAGCCCCTATCACTGGTTTCAGAGGAATTCTAGTTGTTGATAATGCTACGTCTGTATAAATGTGTGTGTATGGAAGCACAAATGTACCCAGTTCAAAAGTTTAAACTGAAATCAGATAACAGTCCTTACTCCTTGAGAGGTGTTGCTCAAGGTAATCTGATAGTTCCTGAGCCAAAAAATGAGCTGTTTAAGAAATCTTTTATTTTTTTTCTGGATCAGTGCTATGGAATGGACTACCATACAAAATGTGTAAAGCCCAAAACACTTTTACTTTTAAACAAAGTATCAAGAAGTACTTGACACAGTCCTGATAAGATTCTGTTTTCTACAATGTATTTTGTTTATTTGTATATTTTTTATTTTATTTTTTATTTTATTTTTTTTTATTATTTACTAAATGTACCTCTTCAACAGTTTTATCTCTTATCATGTTTATAATAATACATTGAACTACTTGACTGTAAATTAACTATGTGTATCATTATTACTATTATGTACATGGTTGGTGCAAATTAGCGACTACAATATTTGGGAAAATTTCTCTCCTTGATACATAAGTGTAAAAATTTAATTGATATACTACATGTACTGATCAATAGTAGTAACCATCTATCTGACATCTGTCTCAGCTTATTGTATGATTGTTCTGAGTTAAGCATATATATTTTTCCAGTATCAATAAACAAATTTAAGCCAGGTTAAGCAATGAAAAGCTTCTTGTAGCCTTTATTTATATGAAGCCATTGAATAGCTGAATACCTTAAACCTTTTATGTTTCCCAGAAACAAAATATAGGAATTGTCATTGTAGGGTTTAATGATTATCGGAAGCAGATGTATATAGATAGATATAAGAAGATGTGGTATGAGTGCCAATGAGACAAGTCTCCATCCAAGTCAAAATTTATAAATGTAAACCATTATAGGTCAAAGCACGGTCTTCAACACGGAGCCTAGGCTCACACCGAACAGTAAGCTATAAAGGGCCCCAAAATTACTAGTGTAAAACCATTGAAACGGAAAACCAACGGTCTAATCTATATAAAACGAGAAACGAGAAACACTTATGAATCACATCAACAAACGACAACTACTGAACATCAGATTCCTGACTTAGGACAGGTGCAAACAAATGCAGCGGGTTTAAACGTTTTAATGGTACCAAACCTTCACCCTTTACATTTTACCTTTACCCTTACATGTTTAGCTCTACTCCCAGTTCATCAAACTTGCAATGGGATCTTAAAAATTTCAATCTTTTAAAATGCAGATTTTGTGTCCTCACTTGACTAACAAGAAACTGAAAAGCAAACATTTCATTGGTTGATTTAATAATTACCAAAATTAAAAAATTTTGAACAGAGTCTTGTCATATCCTTGTAATTGAAGGGTAGATAAAAGTGTCTGCATAACCAGATTGTAAAACAACAATTGAAAGTGCATGATAAATATATGTATACTCAGTATTTACAAATTATAACCAAATGATTCAACATTAATATATTTACAGGTGACATTTACAGTGCTAGAAATCAAAACTGGTCATTTGACTGACGTAAAGAATAAATTTTGTGAAGATGGTAAAGCTACAATATATTACTCAAAACCAAGAGACTTCTTACTGAAGGAAGATCGTGACATATTTGTAGAGGCATTCACAAGACTTAATAATGGATGGGTTGACTGAACAGGAATTCTCTGGAGTTCTCAACATTCACATCATCATCAATGCCTGTCAATGTTTATTTTTCAAATAAACTGTTATCACAGAGATATGTCTCACCTTTTTGTAATTTTGATAATGCAAATGTTGAAATTAAAACAGCAATACTTTAACATGTAAGTTATGCAAATATTCAAAGTCGATGAACCATGACTGAAGGTACATGGCTAAACAATCTCCATGGAATGAGATGTGCCAATGCTAATACAACTGCATACCAAATACCATTGACTTATTATAAGTCATTCCCTTTAAACAAACCTAAACACAAACATTAACTTGTAAACTATGTAAAAGTTTCAAAGTCAATGAACCATGATCAGGGTGGGGCTATATAATATCCATGGAACGATACTTGCAAATGCCGATACATTTGCATACCAAATATCATTGACTTAACATTAGCAGTTCATCTTAAACTGATCTAATCACAAACTAATACATGTAAACTAAGCAAAAGTTTCAAAGTCAATAGACCATGACTGAGGGGGCCGGGCCAAATATTCTCCATGGAAATGAGATGTGCTAATGCTTATACAACTTAACACCAATTAACATTGGCCTTCCACTAATGGTTCCCTTGAACTGACCTAATCACAAACTAATACATGTTAACTTAGCAAAATTTTCAAAGACTATAGACCATGACTAAGGGGCGGAGCCAAACAATTTCCATGGAAATGAGATATGCCAATGCTTATACAACTGCATACCAAATATCATTGACCTACCACTAGTGGTTCCCCATAAATTGACCTAATCACAAACTAATACATGTAAACTATGGAAAGTTTCAAAGTCAATAGACCTTGACTGAGGGGCAGGGCCAAATAATCTCCATGGTAATGAGATGTGCCAATGCTAGTACAACTGCATACCAAATATCATTGACCTACCACTAGTGGTTCACCATGAACTAGACCTAATCACAAACTAATACATTGTTGACGCCCATCGCCGTCGCCGACGCCGAAACAGCATACCTAAATCTCGCTTTTTACTTCATCAAGGCGAGACAAAATTACATAAATATCTGTTGAATTTATGTGGTAACATAAAAGTATTTATTTTTTTTAGCAAAGTTCTCAAGGATTTGTCTTTTGTTAAATATTCTTCTTTGATAATGTACGGAACAAAAATAGAAACTCATAGTGTTTTATATCAGCTTACCTGTCCTTAAAATGAGTTTTTCATTCACTTGGCATCAATCGTTTCTGGACTTCCAATATTCCACTTTTACTTTGACAGAATTATCACGATCTGATGCTTATGTGTGCTTGTCTTATTTGATAAGTAAAGGGCTAACATTTATATGCCTATGTGTCCTCATCTTATTTGATAATTATATGTGCTAACATTAATATGCTTATGTGTGCTTGTCTTATTTGATACCTTGTTTTATTCTCATGTTTTGTATATATATGTTATATTCGTTTGTAAAAGCTTTCTTAAGTTCATGTTGATTGTACATTAATAAAATTAACTTACCAGGTACTTAGAAAAGTGACATTATCCATCAAAAGTGGGGCTTAATGTGATTATTGATAGTATTAAAATTATAGAATAATGGTACATTTGTATATATATGTGTTATTAATAAAAAAAAATCAGGTAGTAGTTACATCTTTGAAATGATTTCAATGACTGGTGTTACATTTGACTTCGATGAAGTAATCATAAATCATAAATCCGCTTCATTTGAACTCTGTTGGATACTTGTCTCATTGACAATCATACCACATAGGTTAGGGTTAGGTAAAGCTGCGGTCACACCTTACCGGATAGCACGAACGGACGCCTAACGGATGAAAATAAAAGTTGTCCGTTGACAAAATTGTTATCCATTGGGAGTCCGTTGATGTACTGACCAAATAAAACGAACGCGTAACGAATGCATAACGGAAACACACCGGATATGCAACGTACGAGAAACGGAAACGTACCGGACAGAACGGATGTCGAACGTACATCCAACGGACGAGTACCGCATAAAACGGACACCTAACGGAAGCGTACCGGATAAAACGGATGAACAAGTTATACGGAAAAATTAAAGGCGACAATAATAATACATGTAAATCGCATAAATATTCAAAATGTTTCTGTGTAACTGGTTTTGGTTTGTTCTTCAAAATGTCACCAAAGGGCAGTGTCTGGCCTGAATAAGAGCTGCTTGATAGTGAAGACGTCCCCTTACTCTAAGATCGGTTATGAATAATGAGAATTCATGAACCTCAAGAAATCTGACATATCAATAATTGGCATTCCTGACGCGAAATTTTCAATTGGCATTTATCCGTTTCAGATCCGTTCATCATCCGTTTTATCCGTTATATGTCCGGTAGAAGTCCGTTTAACATTCGTTCAACATCCGTTTTATCCGTTAAACGTCCGGTAGTTGTCCGTTGGTGAATTTGTCCACCAGACCTCCAACGGATGTATAACGGACAAGTAACGGATACAAAACGGAAACGAAACGGACGAGTACCGTACAAAACGGACGTCTACCGGACGTTCAACGGACACTTCATCCGTTGGACGTCCGTTCAAAGTTTTGAACATGCTCAAAATTTTCCACCGGACAGAACGGACGTCGACGGATAAAACGGACGCTAAACGGACATGAAACGGATATGGAAGGACGTCTAACGGATAAGAACGGACGTCTAACGGACATAAACGGATTGAAAAAAAGTTATCCGTTCGAGCTATCCGTTAAGGTGTGACCAAGGCTTTAGGGTTATCTCCTTGTTATATATAGTTATAATTTGTTAGAGAATACTTCAGTGGAATGATTACAGTATTTTGTTCTAATTTACATATAAAAAAGTTATTTGACTATATTGTAATAAAGCTATTTAAATTAGTCTCATAAATTATGTTTTTTAAAGGTTCCATACTCCAAAATTATATTCACAGAATTGAACATTCAGTGTGTACTGCAGATTATCAGAAAAACTAGTACGATATTAGTCAGTGTATATTATTTTTATTGTTTTGTATACAAAAAAATGCATTTTATGCCCCACCTACGATAGTAGAGGGCATTATGTTTTCTGGTCTGTGCGTCCGTTCGTTCGTTCGTCTGTTCGTCCGTCCGTCCGTTCGTCCCGCTTCAGGTTAAAGTTTTTGGTCGAGGTAGTTTTTGATGAAGTTGAAGTCCAATCAACTTGAAACTTAGAATACATGTTCCCTATGATATGATCTTTCTGATTTTAATGCCAAATTAGAGATTTTCTCCCATTTTCACGGTCCACTGAACATAGAAAATGATAGTGCGAGTGAGGCATCCGTGTACTATGGACACATTCTTGTTTAAGAATTGATATTGATTCACTCATAGAGTCTTTGCATCAGAAATAAAACACATTTATTCTAAAACTGATACAGGTTATGTTCTTCTCGTACAATTTATGATAGCATGATACTAATCCTCTAATAGTAGGGATTGTAATCTTTCGATCAGTTTAATTGAGGTCTGGAGCTAGCATGTCAGTAACTGCTAGTAATCCTTTGTTAATTTATGTTGATCATTGTCATTTTGCTATATTTCTTCTGTTACCTATTTTAACATGGGACTCAGACTTTTATAAACTGAGTTTGACTCTGCATATTGCTGTGTGTTTGTTTATTATACATTGGCTAGAGGTATAGGGGGAGGGTTGAGACCTCACAAAACATGTTTAACCCTGCCTCATTTTTGCGCCTGCCTAAAGTCAGGAACATCTAGCCTTTTTAAGTCTTGTTTTTTTTTATTTTGGTTTATTTGTATGTTTCAGAGTTAAGTATGGCATCCATTTCTCTGAACTAGTATACATTATTGTTTAGGGGCCAGCTGAAGCCCGCCTCTAGGTGCAGGACTTTCTCGCTATGTTGAAGGCCCATTGGTGGCTTTGGGTTGTTTTCTGCTCTTCGGTCGGGTTGTTGTCCCTTTGACATATTCCATGATTCCATTTTCTATTCTATACACAGAACAATACACAGTGTTTGCTCATTGTTCAAAGTATTTTTTTTTAATCATGAATACGTTGGTTGTGCAGTAGATCTCTTCTTACTTGATATCAAGTGATATATTGGAGTAATGTTTTTCCTTGCCTGCAACACAAGTCACAGAATGCAAGACAGAAATGCTAATTTGTATAAAGAGAGGTGAAAGATACCAAAGGGACATTCAAACTGAAAAGTCAAAAAAAAACTGACAAATCCATGGCAAAAAACGAAAAACAACGAAATGACAAACAGTACACAACATAGAAAACTAAAGCTTTATATTTCAGAAGCCAAGGAAGCAGACTAAGATGCTTCATACCTTGTATATAGATGCCCTATGCTACGAAATTTCTATCTGTCCTATGTCCATTGGCTTATTATGAGTAATAGAATAATATTATATTTGGTTAATCGGATCCTTGCAAGGTTTACATGTCTGTCAGACATGGCTCGACCTCATTTCATGGATCGGTTATCAAAGGTAAAGTTACTTAATTAGGTCTGTTTCTCAGATGATATATATAACAGTTACTGAAGGTTGGCGTATGGAATACTGGTTGAGTGCACATAGAATATGAAAGGATATGGAGTAAATGTACATGGGACAAAATCGCACACGATACATAGAAAACATAGAAAATTATCAATGAACAGGGCTTTTATTCCTGTTCTTCATCTTGACAGTTGATGTAGGGTCTTCAACATGTCTGTTTAGCAGGTATCACCTGACCTTGACCCTTTAACATGGTTCATTGGTCAGTGTTTAGTTTCCATAGTTTGATCGTTTTCTCAAAAACTATAAGCAATATGTCAACTATATTGTATTATATGTCTCTGAATAGGTGAATGGAATGATTGTAAGGTGCACGTCATTTTAGAAGGTATGATCTGACCTTGACCCATTTCATTGGTTAATGGTAAGTTTTCGTGGTTTGGTCTGCCAGATACTCTAAGCTATAGGTCCGTTTGGCATGGTTCGTCTGACCTTGACCTCATTTTCAGGAAATTTCCTAAATCGGTCTGTTTTCGGATACAATCAGCAGTACGTCTATTATATTTGGTGTATGGTGCACATGCACGTATGGTAAGGTTCCTCCGACATCGACCTCTTTTTCTTGTTCATTGGTTAATGTTAAGTCGTAAGTTTTGTTTGTTGGTAGCAATAGGTTACTATTTTGAGTGTATGGAATGATTGTAAGGTATTAAATGTCGTCGGGCAGGGTACCTCTGACCTTGACGTTATTTACATGGATCATTGATGTAGTAAAACCTTTAAATAAAATCCAATCACGACCAATTAAGTAGGCGAGCCATTTCAGCGTCTGCAAACATTGTTTTATATATCTTGTCCTTTATTGGTGCTAGGAAAAGGTTAATGCTAATCTTCTAAATGGCTTTTCAAACTGATTGCTCCTAAATGTATAAAAAGTCATAAATATTACTATATAATCTTATTTTAATTTGAATGGACTAAATCTTTAAGTCTATGTATAACGTTTATGCTGAGAAATACATTTTATATTACATCAAATAATCACTCTTTTTTTCCATACAAGGCAGTTTTGTTATTTAGTATCTGGAAATAAGTGAATTCAAACAAATCAAATCTGCTGCCGTTGACATTTAGTGTTCGGTTTTTCCATTCGCATGATGAAACTATTGTGCTGCAGATTTGCAATAGTCTTTTAGCGTTAAGCATATATTACGTCTAAAAATCGCTCAAAAAATGAATTTATGTTCATAGGATAGTATTATCGAAGGATACTTGCGAAAGAGACTTCAACAAAGTCGATGTTGTATAATTGTATTACATCATAGTGAAATGATTCCTTCCTGTATACTCTAAATGAGGAAGGAATGTGGTGATTATACTACAACATACCTATAATGGCAAATAAGATAAACTTTCTTAGGAGAATAAAACTGAAAGAGAAAATTTACTAGCTTGAAAATTAAATTAAATTAGATTTGATTAAATATTATGTTTCTTGCCACAAATGCATAAAATGCTTTCACACCCATAGCCGGGTGGGGGTTAGGAGTTCGTATGAACTCCCTCCTTGAAAACAAATAAGCACTGTTAAAGTCGATGTTCTGTTTGAACTGTAACTGTTAAAGTGAGCTTCATGAGACCATGTACCCCCTTTTGGAAATTCCTGGCTACGGGCCTGTGCTTTATAATGCTACGTATTACAAAAAGACGTTTGCATCACTGAAGACATCTTAGCCAGTATTGAGTCTGCGACATTAAGGGCATACGATACAGTTTTGATCCCGTAATGAAATTTTGATGAAAATTTGCATATAGGCTATTTTTTACCTGATTAAATCAAATATGCAATAAAAAATATACCATCATGTGCTACTTTTTGAGTAAATTGAGGTTGAAATTTCAGATATTTCCTCAAAATTCGGATTTGTGGACGTATTTTTCCTTTCGACAGAAATACATAACTTTTTGTTTTAAAAGATAAACACAAGCTGTTTTTTGTTAAATTATTTGTAATTTCTGTTTTATATAAATGTTCTATAAATTTGTACATTTTATTTTTACAAATAACTCATATTTATCAAATGTTCATGAATGTAGAAAAAACGTTTTTTGCTGTATATTTATCAAATTTAAAATAATTGCACTATTGACTTTTCATGAAAATTGGTACAAATAATCTTCATACGTAATCAAACAAAATGTCATTTTAAAAAGAGGGGTCCATGAACTCGTTTTCAAGTTAAATCAGTTTGAATGATAAAATCAGTCGAAAACTGCATCTTTTCCCGATAAGTCACAGTTTGTTTGGCTTTGAGCGTTCCTGATGAAGGTAAATCCAGAAAAGCGCTTCGGACGCATGAAATTCTTAAACGTGTTGTTTTCAATTTTTACATCACTGGGTCGATACCTCTGCTGGTGGACTATCAGTCCCCGAGGGTATCATCAGCTCAGTAGTCAGTACTTCGGTACTGACATGATTTATAACAAACTTTTCTAAAATTGCCCGTTGATAAATTTTGAAATTTTAAAGAAACTAAGGTTTCAACTCCCTCAGTTAAAGTTGACCTTAGATGGATTTGGCTATTTGTTTTAGGTATTTTGTCATATAGCTCTTCAACTGTTTCGGTACTTATACATCCCTCGGATTTCAAATGTTTGGCTTTGAGCGTTCCTGATGAAGGTAAATCCAGAAAAGCGCTTCGGACGCATGAAATTATTAAACATGTTGTTTTCAATTTTTTTTTTTGACGTCGCGAAAATAACAATTTACGTTAGCAACGTCATTACCTCCCCTGTAACTGTATCGTATGCCCTTAAGAAAGACACGGTGATCCTAGATTCCGTCAGCGGCCGCAACGCCGTCGTCAATATTTAGGTTAAATTTTGAGACACCAATAACTTTTCAAACCTTTATGGGATTTGTACAGATGCTTTCTTTATGAACAAACGACAGTATCCACAGATCAAAGTTGGGAAAATATCCATTTTATATTTTTCTGTATTTTACTGAGAAATGGACAGTTTTTATACAGTTTACATTTAGATACAGTCTAAGGTTGAAGTTTTTCAGTCATGCATCAATAACTTTGCCAAACCATCTTGGAAGTTGGACAGAACTTTTTTATGATCAAAGAGCGTATACAAAGCAAAATAATGTGTAGTGTTTTTTTTTTTTTTTTTTTTTTGTTTTTTTCATTTTCCGTATTTTACTGATAAATAGACTTAATTTTGATGCATTTAACATTATGATGCAGTCTGGGGTTAAAGTTTTTTTGACATAATAAATTTGTAAACCGTCATGGATTGTTATAACATTTAGACAGAAGCTAATCTTCAAGATCAAGAAATAGCATCCAAAGAAACATTTCATACTTTTTGATTCTGTATTTTACTGATAAATGGACACACTTTTATAGTCAACATTACACTTTAACACCGCAGGCTAGACACCGGGTTCCACGGAACCCTTTACGAATTTTGACATGAAACACCTTTATGAACATTCGTAAAGCACATGTATACCATATAATATGTAAAACGGGTTTTTATAAACATATTTACTAGGAGAAATCTTTGATAATCCGGTGATGAGACGGGAGAATTTAATAGATAAAATTTTCTTTTTTCAACTGTTGCTACGCTGGCTTTTTGTTTTTGCGCCAAAAATTGTTTTCAATTTAGTTCCACAATTATTTTCTATATAACAATTAGGAGATGTGGTATGATTGCCAATGAGACAAGTATCCACCAAAGTTAAAAACCCTCGTGCATGTTGTGGGGAGAATATTCATATATTGTCTTCCTGTCTTGGGCAATATTATTTATCTTCAGTTCTTACCAGGCCAGGATTTTTATTTCTAAAATACGTTGCTAGTTTATCTTGTGTAGTAATTCAGATTTTCTACAGGAATTTCCACCTTTCAGATTCAACTATTTAAACCATCTTAATATGTGTGGAAGTGAGTACTAGATGTATTGATTACCCTTCTTTCTTTTGGAACCAGATAAAAGTAGCAGTCAATTTTTTTGTATTATGTTTCATGTAGACATGAAGGCCAGCATAGATAATGGAGTTATTATAATTTTTTTTTTTTTTTTGCGTTGACTAAAACGTTTTAATGGATGTCAAACCTCAGATATTTTTTATATCGTAAACCCAATTTTAAACCGAGCTGGCGGAAACACTTGTCTGGCATTTGAGATTTTTGTAATGGCTTTTCTTGACTTTAATTTGGAAGAATGTCACTTAAGTGAATGTATTTTCTGTTTAGAATAAGTTCTTTTTTCATATTGACACTTTGAAATAGTTTTTTAATTGTGCATCCTTTTAAACTTTTCACTCCTCCTTACATTAAACGCCAGAGTTTATTACTTTTCTTCGATCTATAATAATTACTATAGTATTACCAATTTTTCTATTAAGAAGTATATCTTAACAAAAACAACTACAGTCCTGGTTGAAATTTGTACAACATTAAAAAGTTGACTATTGTGTGTAGTTAATTTACTGCTATGAAAATAATTATATCGCAGAAAAGGGTCAATTCTGCAGAATAACAGATTTAAAGACGAATAAATGATTTTAATTATATTTAGCTGGTATGGAAGAGATTGGTGACATCGTAAATAATTCCGGGCCTCTCAGGTTAGGTGTAACAGTTAGATGCTTCGGACTATTATATTATGCCAATGAATTATTCGAAGATTAACTTGAGGCTGATTAAGTCCTTCTCATCGTAGTCCTTTGCTGAATCACAGAAACGTGAAATGTGGAGACGCATGCCTGGATCAACCATACATGCACTTGAATAACCGAATACTAAAAGCCAAAACGTATCAAAAATAGCCAAAACTGATTTAGCAAAATACTTGATTGATTGTCAAAACTTGTTAGTGCCTATTTAAAAAAAAAGTGTGACTGACTTCTTGACTAACTGCTAACACATGCTGTTCATGGATAATTCAAACAGAATTTTATGATAAAGGAATGGAGAGAGTAGAACTTGATTTTTTCTTAGATCCAAGAAATATATCCGGATTTTTATTCGAAATATGTCGGTTTATTGGTTGTACTTAATATTACATGTATATGACGACTTTGTATGAACAGAAAACCGTGAAAATAAAAGAACTTTTCTTAAAACGATATCCAAATATGTCTTTATACCTTTCGTCCTGAACATGCATGAAACATTTGTCACTGGACGCTCAGCAATCAACAATCAATCAATCTTTATATCTCATAGGTTAAATGTCTTGGCCGAAGTCTTTAAAATTCAAGAGACGCACTCGTTGACTTGTTGCCCACTGGTGAAAGATTAATCATAATGGAAAGAACTGCACAACATTATTTTAAGTTGATTTGATAAGGATTGCTCCTACGTGTTATAAGAATACAAAGACAATTATTATACAAAGAATTAGTATTATATAATCTTATCTTAATTTGCACTGATTACCTCTTCCTACGTGTTCTATAAAGAGACAATAAGTTTTATATAAAACAGTCTTTAGAGATGAGGACAGAGAATCTTAGTTGTTTTTGTTTTTTTTCTTCTTGTATATGTATTCAAAACAGTTTATTTTTGTTGTTGTTTTTATTTGTATTTGTCACAAGCATAATGTTTTACTAAAATATGACAATAAAGAATTATTAAGATGTTGTCAAAATATTCATTATTTATACAGAAAAAGTTTCATGATCAGCAAAATCTTAACTACATTTCTTAAAGTTTGTTTTTTTCACGTACAAAGAATTAGGGCTAATTTGACATCAATTTACTTTACAACAGGAACATTCTCAATAAGCGTTTAAATCTGAACTAAAAATTAACATTTCAAAAGCTTCATATATTCTATCACAAGACTTCACATGATGAAATGTCTCGCCTGTTTCACTGATCATGATTGAGTTTATGTTGAAACGCTTTAAGATAAAAGTTCTACTACAACATTAATTTATGTAAATGAGGTCAATGTCAGGTGGACCCTGCTAGACAGACATATACACCTTGCACTCATTCCATACACCAAATACAGTTGACCTACTGCCTATAGTTCCCAGAAACCGACAAAACCTCAAAAACTTAACACTGATCAATAAACCATGAACATGAGGTCATGGTCAGTCAGACATGTAGACCTTACAACAGCACGCCTTATTCTCGCTTTCGCGACTTCGTCGATGCGCGATAAAAACTATTTCTATTAAACAAATTTTGTCAACAAATAGCAATTTTCAAGCCAATCTTTAGCTGAATCTGAATACAATTTGTTGCGATTCCTGTTCATAATATGTAATTCAGTTGAACTAAGAAATGCGGGGTTCATTTTTTTCAAATGTAATTATTGATTGCAAATACGGCATATACTTATCTATAGAAATTAATAACTTTTGCGAGTAAACCATAAAATCAAAAATAAATTTAAAATAGTGGTCCCCTTCTTTTTCCTTGCTAATTTACAAAAATATAGAATTTGGTTAACTTATCAGTGCAGTTTTAAATTACTACTCCCTGAATTGAAAACATTTGAGTAAACGTTTTCTTCTCCAGTTCTTAGATTCATCAATAGGTAAATAATTGCAGTTTATTTTATTTTGAAAATAGTGAGATCAATTGTTTTAGCGCGTAAATTTCTAGTCGACTTACAAATCAAGTAATAACTAAAGAGAGGACTCCTCTCTATCAACACCAAATAATCTGTGAATGCTTAGTCGGACATTGGCAGACCACTTAAATTACTTCAGTCATGTCAGTATATCGTTCGTGAATCACGTGAGAGTAATCTTCATGACAATATTGTGTGGCTCTTCACATAAGCCCTTTGTCTGAATTTATCATTTTAAATCAATTCGATAAAGTGAAGTCTGTTTTTGTATTCTTTGAAGAAAAAAAATCTACGCAGAATATTCTATAAGCACTCGTTAAGTGCTAGAAGTTCATCCATTCAAAACGAAATTTGATTTGAATAGATTTCAATCCTTTATTACATCCAATGGACACTAAACTATGGTATCTGTATCCGAAAATTGTTTTCCCTATAATCAAACTAAATGCATGAAGGTCGAAATCGCTAAAAAGAAATCAAAGTACAAGATTTTATTTGTGAAGAAAATATTGCTTTTGTGCGTGGAATATGTTAACTGTATTGTTCTGTATATCAGTTTCTTCTTTTTTTCCAGAGATGTTACCATAAACCTATAGTATGTATTACCGTATAACATTTGAAATATCAAAATACTTTCTTACAGTATAGATGTTCGGGAGGATATTTGTTTAACATTTATCTCAACACAACCGAATCAAAAGTTCGTAGTTCGTAATGGAGAAAGATAAAAGAAAATAAAAGAACTAAAATTTGGACGAAAAGTATTACTGGTGTAAGATAATGACATAATTAAAATCTGTATTTTCTGATTTCTTTTACAAACGCACTGTACGAGTTGCGAGTCTTTTATGCAAGACCATCCCTTTATGCATGGAATATTTGTCGTGTTTATAATATACAATTTATTCACCTCATCATAAGCAAAAGTTATGATCACCCCCAGTTTTTGCTGGGGTTCGTGTTGCTTAGTCTTTGGTTTTCTATGTTGTGTTTTGTGTACTGTTGTTTGTCTGTTTGTCCTTTTCTTTTTTAGCCATGGCGTTGTCAGTTTATATTCGACTTATGAGTTTGAATGTCCCTTTGGTATCCTTCGCCTCTCTTTTATAATTTTAAATCACAATCTTTCTCTGGAAATTAATTCTATAAAAACTTTTATTTCAACACTGATATTCGTTGAAAATCGTCTTAAAGAAATAATCCACAATGCTTTTCAATATAAAAATTCGTAAGTTGTTCTACGGAACCCTGTGTCTCGCCTACAATTGCTGCTGTCAGTGTAAAAGTGTAATGTTGAGCGAGTCAATTTATCAGTAAGATACAGAATTTAAAAAAACAACTTTTTCTTTAGATGCTAAGATAAGCTTCTGTCAAAGTTTCATAACAATCCATAAGGTTTACAAATTTATCATGTCAAAAAAAATTAATCCCAGACTGTCTGTAGATGTTAACTGTAAAATAACTAAGTCCATCTATCAGAAAAATTCTGAAAATGAAAATATATTTTCAAAAGTTAGCTTCAGACATTATCTCTTAATCATAAAAAGCATCTGCCAAAGTTTCATAAAATTCTATGAAGGTTTGACAAAGTAATTGATGTGTAACAAACTTTAACCCTATGTTGTATCTACTTGTTAACTGTAAGTACATTTATCAGTAAAATACAGCAAAATGAAAATAAATGTTTTCAAAATTTTCCTCTGGATACTGTATTTTGCTCATAAACAAGCTTCTGTCCAAATTTCTTAAAATTCCATGAAGGTTTCAATCTAATTAAAATATAGAACTCAGATTTCGTTATACTACATACGTAGTATAACGAAATTAATTAGATGGATGAAGGTTTGACAAAGCTATTGATGTCTAAAAAAACTTTAACCACAGACTGAACCTAAATGTTGACGCCGCCGACGACGGAATATAGGATCGCTATGTCTCGCTTTCGCGACATAAATGTCGCAGGCTCGACAAAAATGGTTGCATACGCTATTGCTTTGGGATACCATACGGCATACTTTGTTAAGGGTGAACAAAAAGGTAAAACATACTACACAGAGGAACAAGTGATCAGTATGCTTGAGTTTCTTATTGACAACATATTTGTTGAATTTGAAGGTAGACTTTTTCAACAAATTGTCGGCATTCCTATGGGAACGAACTGTGCGCCTCTCCATGCCGACCTCTTCTTATTTTCATATGAGTCGGAATTCCTTCAGACACTTGTCAAAACAAGAAGATCAAAGAAGCCAGATCATTAATTTCATATTCAGGTATATTGATGATGTTCTTTCCATTAACAATCTAAACTTTTCTGATTGGGTTCCATTAATATATCATCCAGAACAAGAAATTAAAGAAACCAACAGACACGGCTTTCTCTGCCTAATTTTTGACTTAAGCGGTCATCTCAGTACCAGAATCTATGACAAACGAGACGATTTTAATTTTGAAATTATAAATTCTCCTCATCTTAGCAGCAATATACCAACTTCACCTGCATATGGAATATACATTTTCAACTCATTATGTATTCAAGAGCTTGTAGCTGCTACTCAGACTTTATAAAATGTCACCAGTGTCTGAGCAGAAAGTTGATGAGACAAGGTTATGTCAAAGAACGTCTCGTCCTTTTTCTAAAAAAGGTTCATTGGAAGATACCAAGACCTTGTTGATAAATATTCCGTATCAACTTCACAAATAATACAATATGGTCTTGAAGTATAGATTCTAAAACTGACATTGCTTATCATCTTAATTACGTGTTATAGTGTTCTTTTTATTGTCCTTGTACATTTTTAACCTTTACTGTTTAGTCCATTTTTTGGTAAAATACTTTTGGCGTGGCTCGGTACTTATACATCCCGCCATTGTGTTATTGTGCTATGGTCAAATTTGAATTCTTGTCTTTTATTTTTGCTTATGTACTTTGTCTATAGAGTGTCTACATGCCATTTTGTTTTTCTTTGTCGAAATAGTTATTTGTTTTATAGTGATTAAGATTATATTACAATGTTGACTGCTGTACCCCAATTTTTGACATTTTTACCTATTATATCTGTTTGTTTTGCTCACGCATTGTTGTCAATATAATGGAATTATATGCGACTGTTCTACAAGTGAGAGGTTTAGCTAGCTATAAAACCAGGTTTAATCCACCATTTTCTACATTAGAAAATGCTTGTACCAAGTCAGGAATATGACAGTTGTTTTCCATTCGCTTGATGTGTTTGAGCATTTGATTTGCCATTTGATAAAGGACTTTCCGTTTTGAATTTCCCTTGGAGTTTGGTATGTTTGTTATTTTACTTTTTATGAATACATGTACCTATTATAATTACGACAAATAAGGTTGATTGGTATTTTGGGTCTCGTGTTCATTTTTATACTTGTAAATCTATAATTTCAATGTTGTGCTAAGTGCCTTCGTCCATTAGCTTCCTTGTATTCAAACGGCTGTTTGTATTTCAAACAATTGTAATACGGTCAACAATAAAAATACACTCCAAACAATACATTTTAATATTTATATATTTCTATCAATTTGTTTCAATAGTCTTGTGTTAATAAAATAAAGATTTCGTATGTCTATCATTCTATACAGAACGGAAAGCGTTAGCAGCCTTCATATTGTAAAACACACAATATGGATTCTTCGTCATTGTTGTAAGACAGACCTTCCACCCAGAGATATCCGTCATTATCAAGGAAAAGAAGACCTGGTCGAGTAAGTCCAAACTGTGTGACATCAATAACGTCAATAACAAGTCCATTCTTATCAAGGATGTGCAAGTTATTCTCGCCTCTTTCTGCTACTACGATGTTACCGAGTCGAGTTTCAATCAATTCGTTGGGAATGAAATACTTGGCCTTTGACCCAGACGCCGGATATTCCCAAACAATTTCTTTCTTGTTATTTATCATTTTGATTTTGCTGTCATTTTCTAATGGTTGAAAGGTGTAGTATATAGAACCATTGGAATCTTTCAATAAAGAATTACATCTTACTGCTATAAGACGGTGCAAACTGTCAAAACAATATTCTTCTTTAACTTTCCCGTTCAATCCAAGGACAACAAACTTTGATGCCGGCTTCTTCAATCTAGAAGACCTTTTACTTTGGTCCATCTCTACGGAAGCAACAATTTCATCATGTTGTGTTATGTTAAATGTAATAGGTGTGTACGGCGAAAAGTCGCATACTTTCTTATCAATACCAGTTTTAGTTACTTTTCGGATTTGATGATCGAATATTCCGTATAATTCGTGTTTTGAACTAAGACTCAGGTCAATGCAATGAACATTTGATAACTTATTCAACCTTTTCATTCCATTTGTCGTGTCTATTTCTATCAGATTCTGTTTGTCTGCTATCCACACTGTTCCGTCTTTTGTGATCGCCATGCATTCAGGATCAAAAGGTAAAACACACATCTGTCTGACCTTGAAATGTATATTTCCCCTGCTCTCTTGTTTGCAAACGTATCTCTTATTGCCACCCTTTTTCTGATCTTCGCTGTCATCGTTCTTCGATAGCTTTCGTTGCTTTTCATTTGATTCAAAGTCACAAAATTTACAACATACCGATTTAGTTCGTTTTCTTTTCATTTCAAGAAAGGAATTTCATAAAATACACTTACGACTATTGATAATCGATCACAATATCTAAATATAGAGATCATAATGTGTAAATATAATTATCTTTTAAATGCACTGAGGTATAGATATACACATACTGGTATAATATTGTTAAACATTAAATCTATATTTAGGTATATATAATGAATATGAGGTTAGATGATACATTGCAATACATTTTTGTAATATAAGTTAACTTACATGAGCTTAAAATAGTACATCATTCAACACGATTTAAACACAATAAGAATGATTCTTTTTTTTTTAAATTCAAAAAGTGATTAGAACAAACCTGATTGTAAGTAATGATCACCGTTTGACCTTCACCAATGAGCAAAGCCCATACCTAATTGTCAGCTATAAAAAGCACCTACATGTCAATTCAAACGAGAAAAGTAACGGCATGATTTACGATAAAACTATAAACAAGAACAAAGAAAGAAGTATGACAGGCAGAAGTCATCGATAACCACTGAAGTATATTCATTTTTGTTCTAATTAAATTCTAGACAAAACACATGATAAAATATACGTGCAGATTATACGCAGATTGTTTCTAATTATATTCTAGACAAAACACATACGCGGGCAGGTTGTTTCTAATTACAGTCTAGACAAAACACATGATATACGCAGGTTGTTTCTAATTACAGTCTAGACAAAACACATGATATACGCAGGTTGTTTCTAACTATAGTCTAGACAAAACACATGATATACGCAGGTTGATTCTAATTACAGTCTAGACAAAACACATGATATACGCAGGTTGTTTCTAACTACAGTCTAGACAAAACAAATAATATACACAAGTTGTTTCTTAATTACAATACAGTCTAGACAAAACACAAATATATGCAGGTTGTTTCTATGTACTTTTGCTGAAAACTCAAACTTGATATAGTTTTCTTTATACTGTATTGGCGAATGATTTTGTTCATAAATGTCAAAAGATCATTCTATTTGTAATAATTATACTCCAAATATATATATATTATTTGGTTTGCAAATTGGTTACGACATAGGCGGCAACTGTACTTTAAAGTGTCGGAATAAAAGTCCAATGTATTTATCTTAATAATACTAACACCCTACAAAATGCCATCAATTTAATTCTATAATAATACTAACATCCTACATAATTCCATCAATTTGATCCTACAGAACTTAAAAAAAAGAAGACGTTCTTTTAAAGCAGACTTGAACCATTCCAATACTCTCTTATTAGCAATTATTCAAACAATGTTCTAGTTAAGAAATGGTTTTAATGCCGAAGTACAGTGCAATGTTCGATGTCCTAAAAGTACTTTTGTGCACATTCAACGCATCTTCAGGAAATTAATATGACAATATATAAGCTTTGTTTCCATTTATATTTGTATAATAACTTCATTTATTTCAGCTGAACACTTTCACAAACCATGAAAAGTAGATTAAGGTATAGGTCAATGAGAGAGCACCACAACGACTAAAACAATTAAAAGACATCTAGTGGTCAACAGATATACTTCAACAATAGACAAGTGTCTATACTATATGTCAAGCTCTTAATAGCCACGTGTCAATATAAAATGAGGAGAAGTGGTTAAATGCCAAGACAACTGTCAGGTACAAATGTGTGATATCATTATGGGAAAATTTAAGTTTTCTTTTTCCCAACCAACCATCGTCCGATTTCAAAGTGTATGTCAAGAGATGAAATAGATTTGAAATAATTATGAACTGGCTTAACATTTTCTTTTTTCTCATCATAGCCGACCCGGATCGTATCAAACGGTGAAAAGCATCAAATTAGATAAAACCAGCAGTGAGGAAGACATAGATGAAAACCCATATTTACAAATTTTGGTTAATTTTTAGTATTTATCCCAAAATGTACAAGAAGGACACCATTAAACAAAACAAAAATTCTGTTGGAAGTAAAGCTAAGTATATATTATCTTTCGGATTCAAATTAATTCATTTGGTAAGTGACATATTGACGCAAACAAATGTCTCGCCTGCTTTACTTATAATTGAATTTATGTTGAAAGTCTGTAGTATGAAGGTTTCAAATGTACCACAAATTACTTAAAAGCTTTACTAAATTCTTCCATAGATATAAAGATTTGGTTTTGAAATTTGGTTGTACTTGTAGAAAACTTATTTTAAACGGGATAGCACATCCTAATTTTTTACGGAGATATTGTTTACCGAGCCCGGAAATTTAGATACGATCCGGGTAAACTTATCGATCCTTTGAATAAACTTATTCTAAAAGGTTACCAATTCAACACTGTAATTAGATCTTTGAATATTGTTTTTATTGGTATATATATTGATTTTGTTATCAGTAAATTAAAATTAAATTAAATATTATTTTTATATACGTATGCACATTCATGGCTCTACAATTTGTCTATACCTGTATCTTGGCATTGCACAAGGTCATGTTTTTCTCTGACTGTTAATGACGTCTTTACCCTAAATCCATTGGATGTTGGATGTGTACTGATTGATATTTGCTTCGCATCACCAATCTAGGCACACCTCCAGAGAGGCACACCTCCAGAGTCGTGTCTATTTGTAAATGTTTTAATTTTCAACAAGTAAAATGAACAAAATTTTAAAAGCATGGGTGTATAACGCACACTCTTAAAGTAGAACAACATCATTTTCACTGAAACTAAATATTTATTGCTGTTTACAATTATATGTTATTGCTTCACATTGCAAGCTTTATGGTAAATCGTCGGTAATACGAATATCACGTGATAATTGTTTGTCTTCATCACTCGAAATCATGTTACTCTTAATCAACATACCTAAACATTCATATATATCTAAATAAATTATATACAGAACTAGCAATCAAAATCGCAAGTCAATGACCAGCTGGAAGAACTAGAAAACCACACTCCACAAAACACATTGACAACTAAACACTGAACAGCCAGTTTAAAATTTCAGAAAATTCATCTCAATATATATACAAAATTGATATTCCAAGTCTAAGACATCCATTTCATATCAATCAATTTCTAAAAATACCACATTTCCAATACTAAATCAACAACCACATGCACACATATTACCTTAAATTAGGATAGAGCGAAGCAGTCCACAGCTTTTTAGAAAGCTCAAACTTGTTTAGTCTTAGATGCATGATTTTTGTCGAGCCTGCGACTTTTGTCGCAGAAAGCTCGACATAGGGATAGTGATCCGGCGGCGGCGGCATTAACTAACTTCTTAAAAGCTTAATATTTCAGAAGGTAGAAGACCTGGATGCTTCATACTTTGTATATAGATGCCTTATGATATGAAGTTTCCGTCTGTCATATGTCCATTGTCCTTGACCTCATTTTCATGGTTCAGTGACTACTTGAAAAAAAGTTAAGATTTTTTGTAATGTTAATTTTTCCCTTATTATGAGTAATAGGATAACTATATTTGGTATGTGCGTACCTTGCAAGGTCCTCATGCCTGTCAGACAGTTTTCACTTGACCTCGACCTCGTTACATGGATCAGTGAACAAGGTTAAATTTTCGTGGTCAAGTCCATATCTCAGATACTATAAGCAATAGGTCTACTATATTTGGTGTATGTAATGATTGTAAGGTGTACATGTCCAACTGGCAGGTGTCATCTGACCTTGACCTCATTTTCAAGGTTCAGTGGTCATAGTTTAGTTTTTGTGTTTTGGTCTGTTTTTCTAATACTGTATGCAATAGGTCAACTATATTTGGTGTATGGAAATATTTTAAGATGCACATGTTAGTCTGGCAGGTTTTATTTGACCTTGACCTCATTTTCACGGTTCATTGCTCAATGTTAAGTTTGTGTGTTTCGGTCTGTTTTTCTAATACTGTATGCAGTAGGTCAACTATATTTCGTGTATGGAAATATTTTACGATGTACATGTCAGTCTTGCAGGTTTTTGACCTTGACCTCATTTTCACAGTTCATTGCTCAATGTTAAGTTTTTGTGTTTTGGTCTGTTGTTCTAATACTGTATGCAATAGGTCAACTATATTTGGTGTATGGAAATATTTTAAGATGTACTTGTCAGTCTGGCAGGTTTTATTTGACCTTGACCTCATTTTCACGGTTCATTGATCAATGTTAAGGTTTTGTGTTTTGGTCTGTTTTTCTAATACTGTATGCAGTAGGTCAATTATATTTGGTGCATGGAAATATTTTACGACGTACATGTCTGTCTGGCAGGTTTTATTTGACCTTGACCTCATTTTCATGGTTCATTGCTCAATGTTACGTTTTTGTGTTTAGGTCTGTTTTTCTAATACTGTATGCAAAAGGTCAACTATATTTGGTGTATGGAAATATTTTACGATGTACATGTCAGTCTGGCAGGTTTTATTTGACCTTGACCTCATTTTCATGGTTCATTGCTTATGTTTAGTTTTTGTGTTTTGGTCTGTTTTTCTTAAACTTTTAGCAATAGGTCAACTATATTTGGTGTATGGAATGATTGTAAGGTGTATATGTCTGTCTGGCAGGTTTCTTCTGACCTTGACTTCATTTTCATGGTTCATTGGTCAATATAGAATTTCCATGATTTGGTCTGTTTCTTTTATACTATAAGCAAAAAGGTCATCTATATTCTGTTTATGGAATGATTGTATTAAAGGTGTACATGTATTTCCTGCTTGGTTTATCTGACCTTCCCCTGATTTTCTTGGATCATAAATGTTAATGTGATACTTGTAGTAAAACTTTATGCGTAGGACTATCACCATAAAATCAAAGGTCAGTATAGTAGGCGAGACATTTCAGCGTGTGCACTCTTGTTTATTAGTTGTTATTGGTTTTGAACTAGCTAACTAGCTGTCAGTAACTGCGAGTACTCTCAGATCTGTACTTAGTGTCTTTCTTTTTGTTGTGGGGATGTATAAGTACCCTGTCACATCCACTCTGTGATTTTGTTAGATGTATTTCTATTTGTATCCATCTGATGAGTTAAGCCTTTTTCAACTGATTTTTGTAGTTTGTTCTTATGTTGTACTGTTATACCACTGTCCCAGGTAAGGGGGGTTGGCGCCTTCAAACTAGTGTAACCCCATCACATTCTGTATGTGCCTGTCCCAAATCAGGAACCTGTAATTCAGTGGTTGTCGTTTGTTGCTGTGTATCATATTTGTTTTTCATTCATTATTTTGTACATAAATTAGGCCGTTAGTTTTCTCGTTTGAATTGTTTTACATTTTTCATTTCGTATGCGGTATGGGTTTTGCTCATTGTTGAAGGCCGTACGATGACCTATAGTTGTTAATTTCTGTGTCATTTGGTCTCTTGTGGAGAGTTGCCTCATTGGCAATCATACCACATCTTCTTATATATATATATATATATATATAGTATCACAAGAACAACAACTTCTCTTTCAATGAAAACATTATCTCCAGATAGACGGTACTAGTATGGACAAAATGGCCCCGTCATATGCCAACATATTTATGGGCCAACTTGAAAACGCCTCTTGGCTAGTGCTCCATACCAGCCCTTATCATGGTTCCGATTCATTGACGATATTGATTTCAAATGGACAGATTCACAAGAACATCTTAATGAATTTCTAGGACACTGTAACTCTTTCCACCATTCAATAAAATTTACATATGAATCATCTATGGAAAAATAAACTTCCTCGACACTACGAGTTACATCAAGAACGGAACCATTATAACGGACCTTCATACCAAACAAACGGACAAACATCAATTCCTTTCTCCTAAAAGTTGCCATCCTAAACACTGCTCCCGTGGCATCCCATTCAGCCAGGCATTGCGAATCAAGAGAATATGCTCTACTGAAAATACGCAAAATGCTAGACTTGGACAACTACGTAAACATCTAGTTGTTCGAGGATACAATAACAACATCATTGATAGCGCTTTCGAAAGAGCAAACAAAACTAGTCGCCAAGAACTTCTAGAGTACAAAGATAAGAATAAAGCAGCTAACAGAACACCCTTGTACTCACTTACCATCCTGATTTTAAAATGTGTCTTCCATTGTTCAGAAGCATTGGAAAATTATAGAAAATGATTCAAATCTGAAAAAGTATTTTCCTCACCACCAATTATGGCCTTCAGAAGACCTAAAACATCCGTGACAAATTAGTGACATCTGTATTAGCAAAGCAGCCTACTCCATCTCCCGGTTGCTACAAACAATGTGGTCGAAGGAACTGCTTGTGTTGTAAAGCTGCCAATACAAGCAGTTCTTTCATCAGCTCCGTTACTAAACAAAATTATACCATCTACTCAAATTCCAACTGTAAAACGGAGAACTCAATTTATATATTAACATGTGACACTTGTGGCATTCAGTATGTGGAGAAACAATGGACAAATTTAATATTCGGCTCAATAACCATCGTTCATGGTACAAAACCAACAAAACTGTCCTCTCACAAGACATCTTCGTTCAACGAAACATTCTTTTGATAATGTTACTTTCCAAATCATAGAAGTCAACACCGAGTGGGACACCACGGCGAGAAGGAGAAGAGAAAATTTTGGATCCACCAACTCCACACTTTAGAACCTGATGGTCTTAACGAAAAGATGAGAAAAGATACAGGAAAGATAAAGAATAATTTAGTACACAGCATCGTCCTTTTGAGCTGTAATATTGGCCAATGGACGTTGCTAACTTCAACTACCAATTTTGTAAAATCTTGAACTTCATCCAAATTATGTATTATTTTCAAGGCAGCTTAATTTTTGCAACATATACATTGAGCTGCAAAAGTTTCTTATCCTCAATCCGATTTCACCTGGATAGATGCACGCTTGATAAAGCTAGTTAGTCTAGCGAAATATTGCGTTTATTTTCATCATTTTGTAAATATTTTAAACATTCTTATATTTACATACTAAATAGTGTGTTAAAATTACATTGAGGCCAATGTCAGATGAACAATGACAGACAAATATGTACACATTACAATCATTCCATACACCAAATATAGTGGTTCTATTGCTTATAGTACCCGGAAAAAGTCCAAACCACATAAACGTAACATTGACCAATGAACCATGAAATTAGGTAAATGTCATATGAACCCTAAGACAGACATGTACACCTTACAATCATTCCATACAACAAATATAGTTGCCATATTGCTTATAGTATTTGATAAACTAACAAAACAACGAAAACTTAACATTGACCAAGGAACCATGAAAATGGGACCAAGGTCATATCGTGATCGCTACCAAACAGACATGCACACTTTATAATAAGTCTATACACCTAATATAATTGATCTTTTGCTTATAATATCAGCAATAATCGATAGTTTACTGGACAAAATTCGGAACTATTAATTGGTGGCTGCTTACGTCCATCGTCAAATATTACATATATTTCGAGGACAAGATGTTATTGAAACCTTAAGTCTTTCATCTTTAGTTATGCAAATGATGTACTTGATTGAACGTAATGCACTTCAGCAATTTTGTTCTAACTTATTTTCTCAGGAAGAATTTTAGTAATACTATTTATTAGCAGCAATGTGAGTGATGTTGATAAAGTCTCATTAATCATGCCATCCATGAACTGTTTTGATTTCAACTAATCTTTATGAAAACAGTGCATTTCGGAATGTTCTAAAGGACAAGAATTCTTTAAAACTCATTCCAATATGGTAATCATATTGTTTGTGACACTTGACAGTAGATGGATCCAATTTTTCGCATACGGCAGCAAAGCAAGGTCAATATTAAACAAATTAGCTTTCGGAGTGACAGATCTTTAGATTTAAATTCAATTTAAAAAAAATCAACTTTTGTAGTGAATATTCATCCGTGCAGTTTAATTTATAAGAGTGAAAGTAAAGAACTATTTAATATTGAATTGTACATTTCAAATATATGAAATAAAGTTCCTAATGTGGACAGTAACTGAAAAAAACAAGATAACCAGATCATGAAATTTTCACATTCACCAACTAATCATGATTGATGGCTGTTTAACGTCCAGCGGCAAATTAAATGCATATTCAGGAAGACTACCTGTTAATGTTATTTTAAAATTAACCCTGCTATGTACTAGACCGACACGCTGAGCAGAGTGTTTATATATTAGGTTAACGTGCTAGTTCATAAGGTAACAGACCGCAGGAAGACATGTCACCCTATTCGGACACATTATTCTGACTTCTAGCCGACCAGTCTTTGTTCTTACTCCTTGATGTCGTGTGCTTATTAGAGAAGCAGCACATAACATTTTTAAAGTCTTTAGTATGACCCGGCCGTGGTTCGAACCCACCACCTACCGCACTCGAGGTAATCACGTTCCCACTAGACCACCAAGGCGGTCCAAGCTTAAGGTTACAAGAACCCTGCCAAATGGACATGTACACCTTACCATCATGCAATACAACAAATATGAATGACCAATTACATATAAAAAGAAACTGGCTTATTAAAAAACATTTAACGTTAATTAAAGAACAATTAACTACGAGTGCTCTCTGATCGGTACTTTGTATCGATCTGATTAGTCAAGACCTTTTGAAATGATTCTTATAGTTTGTTCTTATGTTGTGATGTTACACCCCTGTCCAGGGTAAGGGCGATAATTGACCCTGTCACATTCTGTATGTTCCTGTTCCAAGTCGGGATCCTGTAATTCAGGATATATCATATTTGTTTCTGTTTTTTGTTTTATACATAAATCAGGCCATTGGCTTCTTCGTTTGAAATGTTTTACGTTTTCATTCGGACCTTTTATAGCTTGTTATGCGGTATGGGTTTTGCTCATTGCTGAAGGTCGTACGGTGACCAACAGGTTAACTTTCCGTCATTTTTGTCTCTGGTGGGTAGTTGTCACATTGGCAAACATTCCACATCTACTTATTTTACATTTGAATGAAATCAAGGTCAGATAAAATGTCAGACGCCGGATATGCAGTGGCGGATTCAGGGGGACGTAGAGGGCGTTTTTATAGCATCTGAGAAACTGACCTTATCACGAAAACTTACCGCGGTCTTGATCCTGACATACAGGTATACATTGCAGAGATTCTATATATACCAACTAAAGTTGACTTTTACATGAAAGTCCATTCTTGTAACAGAAAAGATCACGTAATAACAAGAGTGCACACGCTGAAATGTCTCGCCTGCTTTACTGATCATTGATTTTATGTTGATAGTCCAAAATATGAAATTTTACAAGTATCACATAAACTTAACATGATCCATTAAAATGAGATCAAGGTCAGATAAACCAAGCCAGAAAGACATGTACACCTGACAATTATTCCATACACCGAATAAAGTTGACCTATTGCTTATAGTCTACAAGAAACAGACCAAACCATGAAAACTTTATATTGACCAATGAACAATGAAAATGAGGTCAAGGTCAGATGAACCCTGCTAGATAGACATGTACTCCTTACAATCATTCCATGCATCAAATATAGTTGACCTATTGCACATAATATCTAAGAAACAAACTTAAGCAGGAAAACTTATAATTGACCAGTTAACCATGAAAATGAGGTCAAGGTAAGATCATACCTGCCAGACAGACATATATACCTTACAATCATTCCATGCACCAAATATAGTTGATCTATTGCGTATAGTTGAAGAAAAACAGACAAAAAACTGAAATAATAAGCTTTTAAGTAGTTAGTTAACGGCATCTCCGCCGCCGCCGGATCACTATCATTATGTCTCACTTTCTACGACAGAAGTCGAAGGCTCGACAAAAACCTATACATTTTTTGTGTCCATGTTAAGGACAACAGACATTTGCTGATCGGACACTTCAGACCAAAAGGCATTTTGAAACAGTATATGGATTATGCAGCTCACCTGCCTCCTGAAGTATAAAGGTTTGTTTAAAAAGATGTATCCGGATGCCACTGTATAGGAATTTCATGACAAAGTAATATAGAATACAAAAAGGCGGCTAGGCTTAACATTGACTTGTGAATGTTGCTATCAGAATCCCGACAATTATTCGAGTATTCATATCTTACAGCAACATATAGATTAGGTACAATATGAATTATATATCATGTGGAATGAACGTCAATGGTACAACATACTAGAATTTAAACACTTCTTGAAAAGAATGTAATTAAAAGTCTTCACTGTAGGTATAGATTTTATTTGTTAAGTTTATTATACACAATTTGTGAAGGATTTCAAATAAGCGACCATGGAATTGCCCGGAATAGCAGTAGCTCATTACTCATTACACAACGGGTGCCACATGTGGAGCAGGATCTGCTTACCCTTCCGGAGCACCTGCGATCACCCCCAGTTTGAGGTGTGGTTCGTGTTGCTCAGTCTTTGGTTTCTATGTTGTGCTTTGTGAACTGTGTTTGTCTTTGTTTTATCTAGCCATGGCGTTGTCAGTTTATTTTCGACTTATGAGTTTGAATGTCTCTTTGGTATCCTTCGCCTCTCTTTAACAAGCGATATATGTATATATGTAGTGTAGTCTAAGAA
Organism: Mytilus coruscus; assembly: GCA_017311375.1. NCBI lineage: Eukaryota > Metazoa > Mollusca > Bivalvia > Mytilida > Mytilidae > Mytilus > Mytilus coruscus. The sequence goes on from CM029600.1 coordinate 32,951,670, forward strand.
TGACAACTCTAACACATATTTTGTTCGTCCGTTTCATAGTCTGTCTGAAATTCAACTTTGGCAAAAAAGTCACTTTCTCTTTTTGTAAAAATGTTTTATTTCAAATTTATTATTAACCTTTTGTATTTTGTGGTAATTTTATACACCACATAACGGTCACGAGACAATTTTACTGGTTATTATTTAAAGTTGAATTTCTGAATAAAGCAGCAAGCATTCTACATATCTTGTTTTGAGTAGAAATATAATTAACATAAGGAGATGTGGTATGATGGCCAATGAAAAAACTATCATGTTCTTATTCTGATTATGACTAATAGAGCATCAAGTGAATTATATATATCCATCAGTATTATGTGTATGGGTGTAAATGCATTTTCTGTATCACAGATTTATGCATCCCTAAACGGGCGCAGGGCATTTTAACGAAAAATATAAAACAACAAGGGGACATTTTAGCGCAGACATCATAGCCCATTTTAGCGCCGAATTAATCCGTTCACTTGTACTTTCGATAGCCAATTTTAGCGAAAACTTATCTGGTTTAATAAAACTCACCATACTAGAACCGTGAACAGTATTTTTTGCTGGCTGAATGGTTAAGTTGTTTGCATTAACAATTTGGTTATTTATGGAAATGAAATAAAATGTGGTTGAAACAGGAAATAAAAGTGCAATATGTTACAAATGTCACCCAGCCATTTACGTTTTCTGGATATTTTCATCAAATTACAAACAACAACAAATTTTAAAACAAAAGTGCACACGCTGAAATGTCTCGCCTGTTTTACTAATCATTGAATTCGTGTTGAAAGTCTGTAATATGGGGCTATAAAGGTTTTACTACAAGTACGACATAAACTTAACATTATCAATTTTCTATGAAAATGAGGCCATGCTAAGATGAACCATGCCAGACAGACATGTACACCTTACAATCATTCCATACACCAAATATAGTGATCCTATCACTAATAGTACCTGAGAAACTGTATAAACCACAAAATCTCTTTACATTGACTAAAGAACCATGAAAATAAGGTCAAGGTCATAAGAACCCTGCCAGACAGACATGTACACCTTACAATAATTCCATACACCAAATATAGTTGACCTATTGCTTATAGTATCTAAAAAACTAACAAATTATGAAAACTTATTGACAATGAACCATGAAAATGATGTCAAGGTCATATGAACCCAGCCAGACAGACATGTACACATTACAATCATTCCATACACCAAATATGATTGACCTATTGCTTATAATATCTGAGAAATAGACCAAACCACAAAAACTAAACAGTGTTTAATGAACAATGAAAATGAGGTCAAGGTCATATGAAACCTGTCAGTCAAACATGTACACCTTATAATCATTCCATACGCTATATATGATTGCCCTATTGCTTATATTATCTGAGAAATAGACCAAACCACAAAAACTTAACATTATCATATGAACCATGAAATTGAGGTCAAGGTCAGATGAAACCCGCCAGTTGGACATGTACACATTACAATCATTCCATACATCAACTATAGTTGACCTGCTGCTTATAGTATCTATTACGTTCAATGGGACATAAATTGACAATTGAACTTTTCAGTTAACTTTTCAAGTTTTAGAGCAGTATTTTTATGAACATGATATGTTTTATGTTGTGCTGTTTTGGTTCTATTAAAATTTATCATTCTATTATGAATAAATTTCCGTCGCTAAAATGGGCATTGCTAATTTCACTTTACGATAAAATGGGTAAAATATCTGGCGCTAAAATGGGCTTTACTTTGGTGCTAAAACGTCCGATCTTTTTCGCTAAAATCTATCAATACTGTAAAATGTTCTCCGCCGCCCTAAACTTCAGGTACTAAAACAAATTCAATATAAACAAAAAAGTAAACTGTGAACTAATATTTTTATAATCATGTTTTATTATTTAAAGGTAGCATACAAGTTAATATAGTTTCTGTAAAGCTGATAACACAGTGATAGAGAACACCATTTTCAACAATAAAGACAAGAACAACCACTTATGTATACGAACGTCTGGCATGCCTTTCATGGGCATTTTAAAAATAAAAGAAAACATTACTAAATAATTAAAAAAACTAACCTAAATGGAATGAAACACTTGACATATGGATTGAAAAGCTGTCCTATTCATCAATCAACACTTAATATTCTTACTTGTCATTCATGCTTGCCTATTCAAAATTTTCATTCATGCTTGCCTTCCCGGACTTTTCATTCATTCTTGCCTACCCTGACTTATCATTCATTCTCGTCTTTCCTGACTTCTTATTCATGCTGCCTATCCTGACTTATCATTGATAGTTGCCTATTCTGACTTATCATTCATGCTTGCCTATCCTGATTTTTTAATGCTTGTCTATTCTGACTTATCATTCATGCTTGCCTATCCTGATTTTTCATGCTTGCCTATTCTGACTAATCAAGCATGCTTGCCTATCCTGATATCATCATTCTTGTCTATACCGATTTATCATTCATGCTTGCCTTTCCTAAATTATCATTCATGCTTGCCTATTCTGATTTATCATACATGTTTGCCTATTCTGACTAATCAAGCATGTTTGCTTATCGTTACTTGTCATTCATGGTTCCATATCCAGAAATAATTATAGTATTCCTCATCTTTGAGCATTTGTATCACTGTAAAGTTGATTTATGCGATGTGTATTCATCATTTCTCATTATCAATTATTCATTATCCCAAACTTCAAAGCAAGTGTTTTAAAGGGACTACCATATAAACAGTGACTTTTTTGCAGATATCCCTGTTTTTATCAAAAATAACATGCACCAAATAATTGGGTTTTTTCTCAGTTATTTTGATCCGATTAGTAAATTATGTTAAAAACGTTTTATTCTAAATAAAAACAATTATATACCTTGATCATAAATAGATCATTTCTTAGATTCGCAGACAGGTGTCCTTCTAATTTTGGGTCTTGTTTGGAAAGGGTCTGAATCTTGAGGATTCCTTTTAGGGGTTGACAGATGATTAGCAGTTTTAATAACGTTTTGATCGTCTTTTCGTGGCACCAAACAATGTCCATTTCTACTGGTTTCTTTCGGTGGACTGCTGGGACAACTAATCGAAATAACAGGACCATTATTGGTCCCTCTGTTTGGAGTAGAACTTGGCATATCAGATTCCATTGATGAACAAATCTCGTCAAGTGTCGAATCCAAACATTTCTCTGTTTTGTTGAGTAAATTCCTCAATTTTGAAACATCAGAATGTGTAATATCTGGTCTTGTCTTGCTCAATACAAAAATCATTGCTCTCTGTAAAAGAATTTAGTCAAATAGATTTCTGTTGCTGCTATATACATTTAAGAAAGAGATTTATTGATAAATGTTATAATTTTTACTTGTTTAACACCTAGACTAAGTGTTTTTTAAATGACGCAGGTGCTGCCTAATGAGCTCTCGAATGTTATTGCTTTTTAAAAAGTGGATTTTGTATGCATGCTTTACTAGACAGCCGCAATATCATGTGCTTGTCTTCGGCTTCAATCAAATTTTTACGGTAACATACATTATTTCGATATAGCAGTGTGTGATATCACGCGGCAGGAAGTTTTATCACCGCCATGTTGTTGAAGGTTTTTCAGAGCCATAGTATAAAAACCCAAATCTTTACCGTTTCAACCAACTTTTCCAGTTTGAAAAAAATATATATACATATACATATGTTTTGTTGATGGATTTCTATTAGTGGTTTTAAATGACATTTTTCAATGTATTTTTTTTTTAAATTATTTACTATTTAATCATGACTTTTTTTATGCCTTCTTGTATTATTTGTTCAGTTGATGAAACAAATATAGTTTTCGAACATATGGATAGACAAACATCTGATTGAACGAATCAACTTAAAGGTTTAGTGGGGCTAGTTAGAATCTTTCAAGGGTTTAAACAATTGTTTTTACAGTTTGTTCTAATACACTAACACCACTATCCAAAGTAAAGGATTGTTTGAGTGCTCACAAACATGTTTAACCCTACAAAATAATATATGCCTGTCCCATGCCAGGAGCATGTTGTCCAGGATATCCCACATCAAGGCGGTACAAAAATTGTGTTTTAAAATGAATCAAGACGTTTTGTCCACGTATAACTTTATGCTTGAAATCCCCACTAAAGACGACAAAACTTCGGGCAACGGATGTATGATCAATATAGACAATCTACACCCGTGTAAGCCATGAAAGGCGTAGACCTCCCTGCAAAAGACAGCAAAACTTCTGGCAATGGATGTATGATCAATATAGACAATCTACATCCGTGTAAGCCATGAAAGGCGTAGACCTCCCTGCAAAAGACGGCAAAACTTCAGGCAACGGATGTATGATCAATATAGTCAATCTACATTCGTATAAGCCATGAAAGGCGTAGACCTCCCCGCAAAAGACGGCAAAACTTCAGGCAACGGATGTATGATCAATATAGTCAATATACATTCGTATAAGCCATGAAAGGCGTAGACCTCCCCGCTAAAGACAGCAAAACTTCAGGCAACGGATGTGTGATAAATATAGACAATCTACACCCGTGTTAGCCATGAAAGGCGTAGACCTCCCTTCAAAAGACGGCAAAATTCAGGAAACGGATGTATGATCAATATAGACAATCTTCATCCGTGTAAGCCATGAAAGGCGTAGACCTCCTGCAAAAGACGGCAAAACTTCAGGCAACGGATGTATGATCAATATAGACAATCTACACACGTGTAAGCCATGATGAAAGGCGTAGACCTCCCTACAAAAGACGGCAAAACTTCAGGCAACGGATGTATGATCAATATAGACAATCTACATCCGTGTAAGCCATGAAAGGCGTAGACCTTCCTGCAAAAGACGGCAAAACTTCAGGCAACGGATGTGTGATCAATATAGACAATCTACATCCGTGTAAGCCATGAAAGGCGTAGACCTCCCTGCAAAATACAGCAAAACTTCAGGCAACGGATGTATGATCAATATAGAAAATCTACACCCGTGTAAGCAATGAAAGTCGTAGACCTCCCTGCAAAAGACGGCAAAACTTCAGGCAACGGATGTGTGATCAATATAGACAATCTACATCCGTGTAAGCCATGAAAGGCGTAGACATCCCCGCAAAAAGACGGCAAAACTTCAGGCGACGGATGTATGATCAATATATACAATCTACATCCGTGTAAGCCATGAAAGTCGTAGACCTCCCGCAAATGACAGCAAAACTTCAGGCATCGGATGTATGATCAATATAGACAATCTACATTCGTATAAGCCACGATAGGCATAGATTGAGTAATTTCATTTATATACTTACTTTGTATTTCTCAAAACGTAGGTTAAATTCAGTTTTTGTATTGTCCACTTCATTGTGCAATGACCGAATGGTCTTTTTCTGTACTTCACACTGATTCCATAACATGTCAATCTCATTTTGGTTTGAATGAGATTTCTGAAAATACAGAAATATTACCAATAAACATGTGTTGCTATGGATAACAAGAAACAAACTCTCGAAAAAAAGTATGTCGTGGATAATAACATTTACATTTATAAAAAAAAAAATAGCATGTTTATTGAATAATATTACTGTATTTCAAAATAAATGCCAAAATAGCTGTTGGAGGAGTTTAATCAAATCAAATCAAATCAAATCATCTTTTTTCAGTTTTATTAAAAGAAATATGATCTGGTACAAACGTTTTTAAATTTTCGTTATAAGACTGTTTTATTAAAAGAACATAAAATCTTGTACAAATGTCTGAATTTTTATTATCAGATCTTATAAAGATAGTTCACTTTAAAACGATAAATGGCACTATTGTTGTTATACCCTTGGTGTACTGCTTGTCTTTGTGGTATTAGTCTGTATCTACAAAATACAAAAATAAAAGAGTTCAACATATGACTAAACGCTAGCTTTCGCGCTGTAAAGAAAAACAACTATAATATCGGACACACAATGAACAAAATATATATAGATAATATCGGGTTTATAAACCTTATTCATAAAGTATAGTTAAAAATTCTTTGGATGTTTTAGATAAACTACGTGCTTTTTGATGGTCCTTTTGATTCTGCTGACAGTTTTGACTTTTCAACTCTTTACACTACACTTCCACACAATCTCATCGAAAAAGTTTTCCTATTTAATCAAATGGTCGTTTGAAAAATTCGTAAGGGGTTCCACGGACCCCTGTGTCTCGCCTGCGTTTGCTGCTATCAGCGTAAAAGTGTAATGTTGACTTAAAAAGTGAGTCCATTTATAGTAAAATACAGAATTTAAAAAAAAATCAAACTTTTTCTTTAGATGCTATTTCATGGTCTTGAAGATTAGCTTCTGTTCAAATTTCATAACAATCCATGAAGTTTTAAAAATTTATCATGTCAAAAAAAGTTTAATCCATGACTGTCTGCAAATGTTATCTGTTAGATGGGAAAAGGGGGTTTGGCGCCAGCAAACTAGTTTAACCCCGCCACATTCTGTATGTGCCTGTCCCAAGTCAGGAGCCTGTAATTCAGTGGTGTCGTTTGTTGCTGTGTAACATATTTGTTTTTCGTTCATTATTTTGTTAATAAATTAGGCCGTTAGTTTTCTCGTTTGAATTGTTTTACATTTGTCATATCGGGGCCTTTTATAGCTGACTATGCGGTATGAGCTTTGCTCATTGTTGAAGGCCGGACGGTGACCTATAGTTGTAAATTTCTATGTAATTTGGTCTCTGGTCGAGAGTTGTCTCATTGGCAATTATACCACAGCTTATCTTTATATTATAGAAGTAATATTGAATTTTGACTTTAAATTCCATGAAACGTAGATTGTAACCATTTTTAGCTCACCTGGCCCGAGCCTTTAGTTAATGAATACAGTTTATTAGAGTGGGGCAAATATGTCCCAAATGTGCATTCAAAAGGTTAGGGGCGAGAAAACGTGTAACATCCTCACAAATACCAAAAATTCACGTGAATTATGAACGAATGATGGCGTTTATGAGTCTCTTCACAGCGTTGTAAAAAACGTCTAAATGCCTCAGGTGTGTAGACGTTTGATAAGAATAAAAGCAGAAGGATCTATAATCACATTGGGTAATCTGGCACTTATATGGGATCTAAAGACATCATGTCAGTGGAGAGTGCATGCAAATTGTGCTTTAAAGCCTGTGCTTTAAAATTTGACTGCTTGATTTGTTTTGCTTTTCTTTTTTTTTTTTTGTGTTGCTATTGTCTTCTGTGCTTAATTTTCTAACTTAAAATGCTATGTTTTAAAACACATATTTTGCATTTATTTTTTTCTAAAATCTGACTTGAAACTATGCTTTTTAACTTTTATTTGAACTGTATTTATTATCTTACCGTCCATTATATGTTTACATTGTTTTTGTTGATGCAGACGTAACAAATTAAGGTGTACTTAAAGTGTCGAAATTACACGAATAAAATGTCATCGGAGTAAACAATTATTCTGTCCATTTCAAAAGCTGCGGAAAATACAATTATACTGCCGGTATGTAATCGATTTGAAAAGCTCATTATAGCTTGTGATTATGTTGTCTGTTTACTGAATATCATTTCCGTACTCCATGTATACCTTATAAAATTATTTTTATTTACCTGTGTACGTTATTTTATTTGGCGGCATTTTGTCCAAGGTTATGGTTATCTTTCTGATATTGTTTTACATCTAATCCCCTTGTTTTATTAATTTTGTATTTACATTGTGTCATAGATCAAATTTATTCGTTCAGTGCATGTTCACTTGTTTTTGTTAATATGTCTTTTGATTGAGTTAAGCCATTTCAATTGATATTTTATAGTGTGTCTTTCTATGTTGTGATGTTACACTATTGTTTCAGGTAGGGTGAAGGTTGGCGCCTATTAAAACGTTTAAACCCGCTGCATTTGTTTGCACCTGTCCTAAGTCAGGAACCTGATGTTCAGTGGTTGTCGTTTATTGATGTGGTTCATAAGTGTTTCTCGTTTCTCGTTTTTTATATAGATTAGACCGTTGGTTTTCCTGTTTGAATGGTTTTACACTAGTCATTTTTGGGGCCCTTTCATAGCTTGCTGTTCGGTGAGAGCCAAGGCTCCGTGTTGAAGGCCGTACTTTGACCTATAATGGTTTACTTTTACAAATTGTGACTTGGATGGAGAGTTGTCTCATTGGCACTCATACCACATCTTCTTATATCTATTTAAATGAAACGTAGAATTGAATTGTTGATTTCTGTATTGCTGCCCTAATTGATGCCTATAACAATAAAATCTACAGTCAAGCAATCTAGCTTAACTTACAGACAAACGAAAATTCTTACCAATAGACATTTTCGGACAATTGGGCCTTCCGAATAACGAACCTTTAAGAGTATAACATTCTCTGCTGTGGTCATTGAGGATACTCTTTTTAATTTCGTAGACGTTTAGCGTGAATGAATGAAATACTTTGTAAACGTAACACCTTGGAATATTGGGTAAACTGAAATCCTAATAGTTGGTAGGATCGCACATTAGGCTATTTTCTGTTTAAAACAAATCTCAAAGGATTGGCCATATCTAGATACAATTGGCTGGTGCTATTTGGATACATATAATGCCTAATACACATGGTTTTTAAGAAGATACATGTATACCTTCAAGTGGAAGAGCAATAACAATAGGCGCTGTCGATTAGTTGCTTCTTTATATTTGATGCAAGTTTTAAAGTTACCATGACGTATTACCTTTCCAGGTATGAAAATTTAGTAGTACATGTGCTTCTTACTCATGTACCTGGTGAAGTGTTGTGTGTCTTACGTATGCACTTACCTGGTGGTGTTGTGTAACTTACTCATACCTGGTGAAGTGTTGTGTTCCTTACTCACTTACCTGGTGAATTTTTTTTTTTTACTCATTTACCTGGTGAATAGTTGTGTTTCTTTCTAACTTACCTGGTGAAGTGTTGCGTTTTTCAAGTTGTTCATGTCTTCTTTCAGTTGTCTTGTTTCATTGCGATTAGTGTCTAAATCAGTTTGCAGAGACTCATTCGTTGTCTGGAAAAAAAAAGAGATAGCTTTTTCGTCATTTATTAAATCGTCATATCCTTATATAGTATCATAGTTTGTTACCCCTCACTCTGTGCTCTTTTTTTATATCAGCAATTTGATTCAACTGATCGAATAAATTTCAACTTGTTTGATCCCCTCGAAAGATCGACAATAATCGATTTTACAAAACACCCAAAAACTGAAATTATTTGCCATCGGTTTAACTTGATATAAACCATCAGGCTCTGGGTATATATTATTATAAGCTGGGATCGATTCAAATAAACATCTTTAAGTTTGAAACCCGTTGGCATTTGCATAAAATGCATATAAACCGGTAGGAAACTTAATAGATCTAAATCATTATTGTTTCCATGAACACCGATTGCAAACCGTTATGTTGTCAAGCTATTGGATTATGCATTTAGGTAGTTGTTACTCGTCGTAAAAGATGTATTTACACCTTGAGGTATTTAGCCGAACTTTGTCTCCGAATAACCCTAGATCTGTAGACTCAAATAACCTTCTTACGTCATGCAACAAACACTTTTTTATTACGTCAAATATTATGAATTGTGATGCAATATTTTGCGGGATCTTGTGCGATTTTTAGTAATGGTTGACAAAACATACATTGTGTAAATACGTCTATTAAGCTCGTCTTTTCTGTTTCATATAACCCCCTTCAACAGGACTAAAATAAGATAAATGACAATCGGTCTTTCTATGATATAAACATATCTTTACTCCTTTAAATAATGGTTACTAATATTTCTCTTTTGTTATTATTTTTTTTATTAGTATTATTTTGCATTATAGTTAAATTACCTTAACAGTTTCCATTTCGGATTTCAGATCTGTCAGTTGTTCAGTTACAAGTTCTAAAATTTCGTTTATTTCGCTCATCATATCTCCACAAGCACAATGTGCCGACTTTGGAGTATTACCACCTACACTCTCCTTTCTTATACTCCCCAACACTTCAGACATACGTTTGGCAACGGATGACGTATTCTGTTTTGTGTTCCTGTCACTGTTTGGTGTGCTTCTCGTGTTAGTAGTCCTTGGTGTTTCTACAATATCCTCAAGAGTGAAGGTACTGTTAGCATTTTTTTCTTCGTCTTTCTTTGAATCATGTTCTCCATCATCAACGAAAGGACATTCTTTTGCATTCATTTCGCCAGTATCGTTAGTGTTAGTAATAATTGTCTTTGTAATTTGATCGTGTGTATCATTTTGTGTGTTTTGTTTTGAGATGTGCTGTCTTTTCGACTTAGTTCCACTTTCAATGTGTGTTACTATCTCTTGATTTTGTGCAGTCTGACTGTTATCATTTCGGTTTGATAACGGTTTTCGTGTATTTGTCTTGATCTGCTTCCTATTCGAATGCCCTCTAATTCTACTGCTATTTGCAATTTCCGTCACTGCACTTGTGTTAAGTTCACATTCATCCTGATTTTCTGTTTGCTCTAAATGTTCTGTCTCTTTCTCTGTGATAGTCAATTTGTCATCTGTATTGCCCTTCTTACCTTTTTTATTTCGTTTACTGGTTGTTTTATTATCTGATTTGTGTGGTATTTTTTTAACTTCCACCGCTGACGCTTCACTATTATCTCCATCATTATCTTTAAGTTCTGAAACATCGATGGTATCTTTAATTTTACCTCTGGCTTTTGTCGGTAATTTAGATTTTGTACTTTTGGAATTTTCCTTTTCTGGTTCCATATATTTTTCCGTTTCTTTTGTGTTCAATTTACGCTTCTGTGTTTCTTTCTTCTTTGCTATTTTGATTATTTCTTTTTCAAGTTTTGCATCATCTTTTGCTCTTTTCTTAACAACTGGCGAGTCTTCGACATAGTTTACAACCTTCTTTGCTCTCCCTGTTCTCCTGCTGGATATATTTTCTTTTTCTCCAATCTAGTTTTGAAAAGAAAACATACAAGGACATTTTTTTCATGTAAAAATACAAACACAACCATAGAATGACATTGTCATAAGTTACATCTTTCTATTAGTGAGATGCAGAAATGTCAATAAATATCTTCTTTTGTGATGATGATGGATGGGTGCTTAACGTCCAGCGGCAAATTAATATGCATATTCAGGACGAAAACATGGTAATGTAATGTGAATATTTACCCTTTTCGCCTTTAAAAAAATCCTGATTCAACCCCTTGGTGTCTATATAAAACATGTAAATCTTTATCGTCCCTTGTCTAACAGGTTGTGAACAGATTTCACATTTGTCTTTAATACCAGTTTCACCAAAATATCATAATACACTGGCGGTTTGAATATGTGGTGGGGGTATACAAGTGCTGTATTTTTAGACCTAACTCCTCGTCCTTTTTAATGCAACAGTCTTCAAATAAAAACATTGACATTAAACCTTTAAAACTTACAAATATGTATTTCGTATATAATGTTGTTTACAAATGACGACACGTATTATATTCGATATTTAATTTAACTTTATTGCAGATCATTGCAGAGTAACGCAAACATTACATGTACACAAGAAACTTACAATACATGAACAAGTTTTAAACAAGTCCAGTTAATATTAATAATATATAAGTATATAGATAATTGACCATTGTGGACCTCATTTTCGCAACTCCATTGATTGCTTTATATAGCCCACAATATTAGACAAAATATCTTTTGGGGATCTAAAATAGTTTTCAGTTTAGAGTTTGAGCCAAGCTGGTTAAAATCAGGGTAATGGGTTTCAATAATAATTGCATTTATAAGGGGATTTCTAATATTACTGCTGATTTGGCTATGAGGAAAACAGTGTTCCTCATAATCTAGAATTTACGGACTTTATACACTCCATGTTCTCTTGGAATTTTCTTATATCGATCTATTTCAATTTACAAGTTATGGTCACTTATACGGAATATTGTTAAAAGTTGACGACTTTTAAATTTTTTTAGATTGTGCAAGAAGTCTTCCAATTTAATTTCATTTTAAGTTTACTATAAAGGTAAAGTTTTGATCTATATTTGAAAGTTTTTCAAGAGTGATTTTATAATACTTTTCTTTAACAATATGTGTAATAGTTTTTTAAATCTATTTTTCTATTAGTTTAAAAGGTTTATCAAAATCAACATATTCTTCTTCATCAATATTCAATTCTGTAAAAACCTGCTTTGCAAAAGTATACCAAGAGACAGACACGTGCATGCATGTGAAGGATAGGATGTGCATCGTTGCATGTGGTAGCATACGACATTTTATGTAATAAGTAAATAAAAAATAAATATTCTTACAACGGATTCTTCGACCACTTTTCCTCTCTTCTTCCCTCTGCTGGCCATTTTCACGTCTTATTTGGTTATCTGTGTTGTTGTGAAATAAACAAAGTTTGAGTAGTACTCATATATATATTGTACCGACACCACTAATTGTCCTTGCTCAAGGTCATCAGTTTCACTTATTATAACCATATACTGCCAAGAGGAAAATTTACGCCTTTTTGTGCTTTGAGCTTTGCATAATTATGAAAATAAAATAATTAAATTCAATTAACGTTTTAGCGGATAAATTGTAAAAGTGAAATGTTGTTTCAACTCTGACAAAATCCGCAAATTTTACGAGTTGCAGTTAATTTGTACAACTCATTTATCATGGTTATTATAAAACTCAAATATGAATAAAAAAAACAGAGACATATAAAGCCAAAATTTGCATTATCATTTTTTTCAATTAACAAACATTATGTTTGTTTTTTTGCATAGTGAATGTTCAAGCAAGAAATGTTATTATACAAAACAAACACAACATAACCAGCATACAATCTCAAATTTATACATTAAAATGGAAAACCCCCTCCCCCTAAAAATATCAAATTCAAGATAATCGGCAAACTAGTAAAACTCATCATCTAAGGACAATAACTCAAATAGGGGCCAATTAAGCACGTCAGTTTAAATGACAATTTTGGTCATTTTATATGTTTATACTTGTTTTCTATTTAAGGGTTCAAGATAGTTATTCCTTTAAATATTTTGCTTTCTCTATTATTTTTTTTTTTGCCGGATTATTCTCTTTTCTGTCAACCCCATCCATACCCTCATAGTAGGCAAAAATTCGTAAAATGTATCAAAAACCATCATTAATTTGTAGACAATAGCTCCTATAATGGATCAATTTTTTGATAACGTCATATTGTCATTTTTAGCTCACCTGGCCTAAAAGGCCATGTGAATTTTTGGCATCACTTAGCGTCCGCCGTACGGTAGTCTGTTGTCGTCCGTCGTAAACCTTTTCAAAGATCTTCTATGAAATTACTGAGCCAATGCTAACCCAACTTGGGGTGAATTATCCTTACGGTATCTAGTATAAAAATTTTGGTCAATCAATAAACATGGCCGCCAAGGCTATAAATAGAACATACGGATAATTGCATTCATTATCTTGTATCTTGAAAACCACAATAGATTGAGAAATGGCTATTGGTACTTTACGGAACGGAACGGAACGGAATTTCATTTAAGTTATCCATAGGGGGCATCTATCAAAATTTCGAAAAATCTTTAAAACGAAACAAACTTTAAAATTTTCTGTTTACGGTTTTCAATATACAGATAACACAATTGTATACTAAATCTCATCTTCACATGTAAAATGTGTAATAATGTATATAACATCGGGAAATATCCTCTAGATGTACATGCATGTCCTGATAAATTATCATGAATTTGACGCATTGGCAGGTCAGATAAAAAAGTATTACTCCTTTCATTCATTATGATATCTAAGAAGACAGACCTTCCGTCGTTCTTTCCGGCGATGATTAGAAACATTGATTCTGATTTTAACTTTTTAAATTTGTTATTCCGTTCCGTTCCGCAAAGTACCAATTGCTCTGAGGAATTGGTATTTAACGGAATCGAACGGAAACAGACATCTATGTAAAAGACGGTATGATTAATTTTTTTTTTTGTCTTGCACCTCTTTTTTTGAATGAGTGGTAAGTGTTTTAGATATGCATTCAATAACCGGATCAAAAATTTATATGAAATAGGCAAGTCAGACAAAAAGTATTACTCCTTTCATTCGTAATTATATCTAAGAAGACAAGACCTCCCGTCGTCCTTTCCGACAATGATTAGAAACATTGATTCTGATTTTAACTTTGAATTTGTTATTCCGTTCCTTTCCATTCCGTAAAGTACCAATAGCCTTGAGAAATCTAATAGAGAGAAAATGCTCCGAATGCCAAGATTTACCGACCACGGTACCTATTGTTCAAAAATATTGTTGCATTATAATTGTATCCATTTACTTTTGCTCAAAATGCTAGGTGAGTGATATAGACTCCTATAGTAGGAGCCTCTTGTTATAGATCATGTCTTGCTGCTGATTTTTACTGCCATGCAGTTTCTGTCAGTTATAGTTTTCAAGTAAATAAGCAAACACAACTAAAATTGATCGAAAATCGTTATTCATGGGCAATTACTCCTACAAGAAGCCATCTGATAATGTTGGTACAAATGGAAAGCTAGTAGATCTCGACATTCTCATCCATCATCATATTTTATCTGTCTCTTATGGTTTTTTAAAAGATACAAGACAACTACTTGCATTTTACTCCCATGTTCTATTTTTTGCCGTGGTGACCATCTAAGTTGATAGAACATAATATAATTAACAAACTATTATCTAGACACACCAATGGTCAATCCAGAGTAGTTTGGTATGAATGGGTTCAGCAGTTTCAGAGGAGAAGATTATTGAAAGAGTTCGGTCCAGAGTAGCTAAAAAGGCCTATGCTCCTTTATTGGCGTATATCAGATATGTAGTCCTCTACAAACAAGAGTGAACCTTCTCATGTCAACTAAAATAATGTATAGTAATGTCACTCAGTCCATATCTCCTTGTACCCCTTAACATATATAAGAAGACTGGAACATAAAATTTATGAACTCGAGGGGGGATGACTTACTATGTAATTTGTGGTTGAGTTGAACCGCTGGAATAGGTCGCTTTTTTCGGATATGTGATGAGGCCGAGAATTGAAGATGAAGTATATGACAAGGTTGCTGATTTAATAATAATCAAGTATCTGATTTGAAACTATTCAGATGTCGATTAAAACTACAGTTATAAATCTATCAGATATTTGTCAATTCTATTTATATCTCTTTGAAATAGCGTAAGCACGTTAGCTGTAGGTTTATTTTTTGATAAAAATATATGATAAGGTATGTATTTTTGGTATTTTTGTTATTCGAAATATATGAGAAGGGTTGGTTACTCGATATCTCAGCTGCTCACTTCTACCACAAATGGGCCGAAGTGAACCCACCACACCTCCCTACCCCGAGTTGATGAATGGCGGTGGAATTGATATTTTCCATTTACTTACTTTCTTATTTTAACTTGATTAGACCATTGTTAAATTTAAACACAAAATCTATAGTAGTCTAGAAAAAAATCCTGAAAATTTCAATCACCAGTGAGGTCAATTATATATGTTATGTATGTTGATTAATGTTCGATATAAGAAACAATAGTAATTGACTTCATCTTATAATAGTTATTTTTCTCTTTTACTCATTTTCAATAATAAACTTGGATGTGAATGACAACTGGTTTTAAGAAATTAGAAATGAGAACCAATTCAACTTTACTTCAAATATCTGCACATCAATTAAGTGTATAGATCTAGGGTTCTATTAAAGAGTGTTATAAGTAAATAAAAATAAATATTCTTACAACGGATTCTTCGACCACTTTTCCTCTCTTCTTCCTCTGCTGGCCATTTTCACGTCTTATTTGGTTATCTGTGTTGTTGTGAAATAAACAAAGTTTGAGTAGTACTCATATATATATATATTGTACCGACACCACTAATTGTCCTTGCTCAAGGTCATCAGTTTCACTTATTATAACCATATACTGCCAAGAGGAAAATTTACGCCTTTTTGTGCTTTGAGCTTTGCATAATTATGAAAATAAAATAATTAAATTCAATTAACGTTTTAGCGGATAAATTGTAAAAGTGAAATGTTGTTTCAACTCTGACAAAATCCGCAAATTTTACGAGTTGCAGTTAATTTGTACAACTCATTTATCATGGTTATTATAAAACTCAAATATGAATAAAAAAACAGAGACATATAAAGCCAAAATTTGCATTATCATTTTTTTCAATTATATAACAAACATTATGTTTGTTTTTTTGCATAGTGAATGTTCAAGCAAGAAATGTTATTATACAAAACAAACACAACATAACCAGCATACAATCTCAAATTTATACATTAAAATGGAAAACCCCTTCCCCCTAAAAATATCAAATTCAAGATAATCGGCAAACTAGTAAAACTCATCATCTAAGGACAATAACTCAAATAGGGCCAATTAAGCACGTTAGTTTAAATGACAATTTTGGTCATTTTATATGTTTATACTTGTTTTCTATTTAAGGGTTCAAGATAGTTATTCCTTTAAATATTTTGCTTTCTATTATTTTTTTTATTTTTTTTTTGCCGGATTATTCTCTTTTCTGTTAACCCCATCCATACCCTCATAGTAGGCAAAAATTCGTAAAATGTATCAAAAACCATCATTATTTATTAGACAATAGCTCCTATAATGGATCATTTTTTTTGATAACGTCATATTGTCATTTTTAGCTCACTTGGCCTAAAAGGCCATGTGAATTTTTGGCATCACTTAGCGTCCACCGTACGGTAGTCTGTTGTCGTCCGTCGTAAACCTTTTCAAAGATCTTCTATGAAATTACTGAACCAATGCTAACCCAACTTGGGGTGAATTATCCTTACGGTATCTAGTATAAAAATTTTGGTCAATCAATAAACATGGCCGCCAAGGCTATAAATAGAACATACGGATAATTGCATTCATTATCTTGTATCTTGAAAACCACAATAGATTGAGAAATGGCTATTGGTACTTTACGGAACGGAACGGAACGGAATTTCATTTAAGTTATCCATAGGGGCATCTATCAAAATTTCGAAAATCTTTAAAACGAAACAAACTTTAAAATTTTCTGTTTACGGTTTTCAATATACAGATAACACAATTGTATACTAAATCTCATCTTCACATGTAAAATGTGTAATAATGTATAACATCGGGAAATATCCTGTAGATGTACATGCATGTCCTGATAAATTATCATGAATTTGACGCATTGGCAGGTCAGATAAAAAAGTATTACTCCTTTCATTCATTATGATATCTAAGAAGACAGACCTCCCGTCGTTCTTTCCGGCGATGATTAGAAACATTGATTCTGATTTTAACTTTTTAAATTTGTTATTCCGTTCCGTTCCGTTCCGTTCCGCAAAGTACCAATTGCTCTGAGGAATTGGTATTTAACGGAATCGAACGGAAACAGACATCTATGTAAAAGACGGTATGATTCATTTTTTTGTCTTGCACCTCTTTTTTTAAATGAGTGGTAAGTGTTTTAGATATGCATTCAATAACCGGATCAATAATTTATATGAAATAGGCAAGTCAGACAAAAAGTATTACTCCTTTCATTCGTAATTATATCTAAGAAGACAAGACCTCCCGTCGTCCTTTCCGACGATGATTAGAAACATTGATTCTGATTTTAACTTTTTGAATTTGTTATTCCGTTCCTTTCCGTTCCGTAAAGTACCAATAGCCTTCAGAAATCTTATAGAGAGAAAATGCTCAGAATGCCAAGATTTATCGACCACGGTACCTATTTCATCAAAAATATTGTTGCATTATAACTGTATCCATTTACTTTTGCTCAAAATGCTAGGTGAGTGATATAGACTCCTATAGTAGGAGCCTCTTGTTATAGATCATGTCTTGCTGCTGATATTTACTGCCATGCAGTTTCTGTCAGTTATAGTTTTCAAGTAAATAAGCAAACACAACTAAAATTGATCGAAAATCGTTATTCATGGGCAATTACTCCTACAAGAAGCCATCTGATAATGTTGGTACAAATGGAAAGCTAGTAGATCGCGACATTCTCATCCATCGTAATATTTTATCTGTCTCTTATGGTTTTTTTAAAAGATATAAGACAACTACTTGCATTTTACTCCTATGTTCTATTTTTTGCCGTGGTGACCATCTAAGTTGATAGAACATATAATATAATTAACAAACTATTATCTAGACACACCAATGGTCAATCCAGAGTAGTTTGGTATGAATGGGTTCAGCAATTTCAGAGGAGAAGATTATTGAAAGAGTTCGGTCCAGAGTAGCTAAAAAAGCCTATGCTCCTTTATTGGCATATATCAGATATGTAGTCTTCTAGAAACAAGAGTGAACCTTCTCATGTCAACTAAAATAATGTATAGTAATGTCACTCAGTCCATATCTCCTTGTACCCTTAACATATATAAGAAGACCGGAACATAAAATTTATGAACTCGAGGGGATGACTTACTATGTAATTTGTGGTTGAGTTGAACCGCTGGAATAGGTCGCTTTTTCGGATATGTGATGAGGCCGAGAATTGAAGATGAAGTATATGACAAGGTTGCTGATTTAATAATAATCAAGTATCTGATTTGAAACTATTCAGATGTCGATTAAAATTACAGTTATAAATCTATCAGATATTTGTCAGTTCTATTTATCTCTTTGAAATAGTGTAAGCACGTTAGCTGTATGTTTATTTTTTGATAAAAATATATGATAAGGTATGTATTTTTGGTATTTTTGTTATTCGAAATATATGAGAAGGTTACTCGATGTCTCAGCTGCTCACTTCTACCACAAATGGGCCGAAGTGAACCCACCACACCTCCCCTACCCCGAGTTGATGAATGGCGGTGGAATTGATATTTTCCATTTACTTACTTTCTTATTTTAACTTGATTAGACCATTGTTAAATTTTAACACAAAATCTATAGTAGTCTAGAAAAAAAATAAAAAAAATATCCTGAAAAATTTCAATCACCAGTGAGGTCAATTATATATGTTATGTATGTTGATTAATGTTCGATATAAGAAACAATAGTAATTGACTTCATCTTATAATAGTTATTTTTTCTCTCTTACTCATTTTCAATAATAAACTTGGATGTGAATGATAACTGGTTTTAAGAAATTAGAAATGAGAACCAATTCAACTTTACTTCAAATATCTGCACATCAATTAAGTGTATAGATCTAGGGGTTCTATTAAAGAGATTTGTTAAATGAACTTGAATCTAGTAACAAAGGAGCATTCTTATATGACATTAATAGTAGTTCTCCCGTTCAGGCTGATGACATTTCTCTTACTGCCACATATCACATATCCGCCCAAGAAATGGTATCAATATGTGAACAATACAGCGAATCATGGAGCTTCTTGTTTTCACCCGCGAAAAGCAAACTTCTTCAATTCGGCAAAAAACTAACAGGGACAGATATATTCCTATACAACGAACCTATTGTACCAGTTAAAAGTGCAACACATGTTGGTATTTCACTGGATACTTCGATAAAAACCATGGATCGTACATTAAAAGCGTGTCGAACCTTAAGAGCAACCACTGCGTCTGTGATTCGCTCCGGTATTCATCCTGTTGTACTCAACCATAGTGTGTACAAAGATTATTCGCCAAGTATGCTACCCAAAAGCTCTTTACGGATGCGAGATCTGGGACAAGCTGTCTAAAACAGAAACACTTATGCCTAGAACGAACGCATCATTATGTATGCAAGATCATTCAAGGATTGCCTAGACGTACAAGAACTGATATGCAGTGGCGGATCCAGAAATTTTCATAAGGGGGGGCCTCTGACTTTCTAAGAGGGGGCCCGCTCCAGTCATGCTTCAGTGATTCCCTATATAATCAACCAGATTTTTCCCAAAAAAGGGGGGCCCGGGCCCCCTGAAAAACCCTCTAAATCCGCCTCTGATATGTGTCTTTCTCTTATTGGTTGAACCTAGACAGTTTTATTAATGAACGCAAGTTACTGTTCTTCGGACGAATTTGTAATTTACCACAAAGAGAAATTTAATTTCGTATTCTTGTACGTAGACTTTTCGAACTCAAGTATTTCAATCAACAGAACATCAATTGTGCATCAGATTTTTCAAAGGATTGTGTGGATTTACTCTACAAATACCATTTATCGGACTATTTAACAAAGTTTATATCTAGCGGAACTTTTCCGTCTCAGCGTATATGGAAGCGAATAATTTACAGATCTATTTTTGAATATGAAATAAAGGAATGGCAGCAACGTATAAGTAAAGATAGTGACTTTAACATATTCAAGAAGATACATAAAATATTCCAGCCTCATCCTGCATGGACTGTTGCATTAGATTTTCCGTATTTGCGTAAACAGGCAAATTACATAGTTTCCCTGTGTTGTTTGGTCTACAATATGAACAATGATATTATTTTATGTGATAAATGTGGTAAACTTTTCACCGATCCGTGTATTCACGCAATCTCTTCGTGTGACTACTTATCCGACATTCGCGATGAATTCTGGTGCGAGTTAGTATGTATAAACCCTATCACTTTTAGTGCTTTTCTTGGTTACTTAGCAGTGATGAAGATTTCTGTTATCTCTTACTCTCATGCGAAACCGAATTCGAACTAGACTGTGAGCAGAAATAAAAACGTGTTCAATTTTTATGCGTCATATACGTTTACAAATGTTTCTCATTCCTAATTAACAATGTAAAATAAGTTCAAAGTAATTTCTTTTCTTTTTTTTTATGTTCATCTGTTTCAAACTTTATTTATATTGTGTTATTCATTAATATTATATTTGTATCACTGTCTCTCCTAAGGGAGGCTAATAAAGATATAACGTGAGGGTACCCAAATTGCACCTATGTTGACAGTTTTTTCACCTACGTTTATTTATGATCCAGAAAAAAAGTTTCCATTTTGGGTTTATTTTGTAGATGTATCCTTATTTACTATATAGTTCCACCAATTTAATTTTGAATCCATATTGAATCATGCAAAAATTGGTTTGAACCGACCTCCAAACGATCCATGATTCTGTAATGAGGAGTACCCAAATTGCGTCCATGCTTAAACTCAAGTCCTTAAAAATCGTATAACAGACGTTTTGTTTTATTTCTTCAAATATTAAGAACAACTTGACATTAGTCCATGCTTACTATTCATTTTTTAAGAAATGGATGCTTGTAACATATTTTACAGGGGCGGATCCAGGATTTTGGAAAGGGGGGCGTAGTATGTAAAATTCGCCGAGCGGAGCGAGGCGAACATTTTTTTGGACCTTTTTTGGCTAAAAAACATAAAATAAGTGTAAAATGCATATTTTTAGTGACGGTTCCTAAGTGGGGTGTTATATTTTATAGTTAAAGTGTAAGCTTATGTTGGACATTTTTGATGCCGCATTCTCCCCATTAATTGTCTATTATAAAATGATTGAATGGATCTAAAGCTATGTACTAATATATTTGATGTGGGATTTGTCAGTATAAAATAGACATGGAAAATTCTCGTTTGTTGTATGGTTAGTTAGCATAACCTCATAGATTACTTGTTGTAAACATGATATACGGCTATTCAATGAAGTTTATAATCCGACCGACACGAACAAAGACAAACAAGCAATTTTTATCCAAATGTTTGGTTGAAATGTTTCACTCAACAAGGGAAGTGAGGGGTTCAAAATCAACCAAAGGCTACGAATGAGTCTGAAAATCAAATGACAACGAAGTTGTGAATGACGGTCGACAAATGGAGACATAAAGGCTACACCCAGCAGGCAGGTTGCAGTTGTGCCTTGAAAAAAGTATTCAGTATATCAGTTCGGCGAAACAGACATTCCGGTCAGATATTGGATTTACATGCAATCCCCCAAAAAAATTACGCCTGTTTTTATTCACCATGTTCATTTAATGCTGAATAATTCTGTTGGATTTTGTTTTCTTATAGCAAAAAAGGGGACACGATAATTGTTTTCATTACAGATACGGCCAGAATTTTTGTTTAAGGCAAAAATCAGGGTCAGAATTTTTTCTCTAAAATATCTCAGACTGCCCTATCAAATCAAATGGTCCGTACCTTAGACTTTAAATATATCTAGAGCTTACTGACTGGGGATCATTATTCAGCAATGTTATTAATTGACTGAGGCGTGTGGGGTTAAACAGATTTTCGTAGGTAAATAATATTGCCGTGGAACTTTTTTTTTTCATGAGAGTGTAATAGAGTATTACTTTCTGTTGAGTGGAAATATGAAATATAGAAGTCAATACGTTCTTGCTCAATACTTTGTCACAATTGATGGAGAGAATACGGCACCAAAAATGTCCAACTCCTACACTTTAACTATAAAATGCATTTTACACTTATTTTATGTTTTTAAGCCAAAAATGGTCCAAAAAAAATTTCGCCTCGCTCCGCTCGGCGAACTAAAATACTACGCCCCCCCTTTCCAAAATCCTGGATCCGCCCCTGCTCCGCCTAAGCAATGTGTTACTGTAATTTCAAAATGACTGAGTGACGTTTCAAACGTACTGATCAACTTCACCGTAGCGAAACACATGACCGACATAATCAATAATATACTACAGTAAATAAGAGCGAAAAATATCTTTATAAGTAAAGAATTGTCGCATTAAATTAAATACACGCCCCCCTCTGGATCCGCCACTGTTTTATTTGCTCATTTTTAAAAGATGTTTTTTTTTGGACGTCGCATGGCGACGTTTCCATGGATTTTACTTTTTCAAGTGAATACTTCATCTGTTGATATATACTGTGAAAGTTTTGCATATCCACACATATTTAGCTATGTTGAAAGACGTACATAATATCAAATAATAAAACTACAAATTGTTTAGTCCAAAAATAAACTTGTAAGATTTCCGCTGCTTTTTTTGCTAAAAAGGTGCAATTTGGGTACTGTGACGTTATATATATATATATATACTTCAAATATCTGCACATCAATTAAGTGTATAGATCTAGAGGTTCTATTAAAGAGCCTGTGTCTCTGACCAAGGTCTATGTGTATAGATCTAGAGGTTCTATTAAAGAGCCTGTGTCTCTGACCATGGTCTATGTGTATAGATCTAGAGGTTCTATTAAAGAGCCTGTGTCTCTGACCATGGTCTATGTGTATAGATCTAGAGGTTCTATTAAAGAGCCTGTGTCTCTGACCAAGGTCTATGTGCATCTTCAACAATGGGCTTCTCCAACATCGTAAACTAGAATATAATTCATGACAGAAATGTCTTTCTTTTGTTGATCTTGTATTGCCGATCATTTTTTCTGTTAACAGTTTGACTCTTATCTTCTTAAGTGTTGCCAAAAACACAAAAAGGCTCATGAGGATAGCTTTTATTTAGGTACTTTTTTTAGGTCTTGTATTGATGATCATTTCTACTGTTTACAGTTGATAACTATCTTATTAAAGTTTTTTAGATAATTGTCAAAATTATATAAATTATTAAAAAAAAATCATTTAACGGCAATAAACCCTAGAACTATAGTGTGCCATGTTGACTTACTTGTAGATCTATTTTGCTGATTTTTTTTCTAATGATGTTTCTTCTTACTCCTTTAGTTTTACAAATAAAAAAGTGCAAAATATGGGTTAAAATCATCATTCAGAGGAATAACTTCTATTAAAAGTTTGTTAACAATTTCGGCCATGATAACAGATTTGTAGATCTTATTGTGCTGAACATTTTTGGTTAAACTATGTCTCTCTATCTCTAATAGTTTGTTAAAGGGGGTTAAATGACGATTTCAACCATGTTGACTTATTTGTAGATCTTATTGTGCTGAACATGTTTGCTACAAATTGCTGCTCTCGATCTATGCTTGTTTCTGAAAAAAGATGTAAAAATGAGTAAAACTCATCTTTTAATGACAATCATAACTCCTATAAGCGGTCAATTGACAATTTCGACCAAGTTTATATATTTGTAGATCTCTTATTGCTGAACACTTTTGCTTTTACAATTTAATAATAGTTAATAGCAGTAGTTTCAGTAAAATAATGATTGATAACAGTAGTTTCAGTAAAATAATGATTGATAACAGTAGTTTCAGTAAAATAATGATTGATAACAGTAGTTTCAGTAAAATAACGACTGATAACAGTAGTTTCAGAGGAGATAAAAGAGAACGATGGCGGACACTACGTGATTGCAAAAGCTCACATGGCCTTTTAGGCCAGCAGACCTAATAAAATAATATCTGCTTATTATAAAGATTGAAGTGATTGTAATTTAACTAAAGTGGCTGTGGAGGCCAAAGTTATATGCTAATGAGAAACTCTTGGTGAAATTTTGGGGCTTAGATTTATTTGCTCTATAGTTATGATTTCTTGAAGAATATAAAATAATATCAGCTTATTTTGAAGTTTGAAGTGATTGATGATTATTTCTAAAGTGGCTGTGAAAGCCAAAGTTATAATGCAAATGAGAATGAGATCATGGATAAAACACTGTGTACATGAGATAGGTACATAGCTATTGGTAGTTTTCTTTTTTCTCTACCACACATGAGGTAATCAATTACTGTGGAATCATTATTATTTGTGGGATACCAATGTTTGTTGATTTCCTTGGTACAGGTGATCCACAAGTTTAAAAGTTCAGCGAAGTACAAGTTTTCTTTATGCTTGCATGCAGACTTTGGCAAAACCACGAAATCAACTATCCACAACAATATAAATCCATAAAAACTAGGCCCACCGAAAAAAACTGAATCCACAGTAATAATATTGTGGATGGAAATATGTTATTGTAATACAAACCCTACTTTGTACTGGACTGACATGTTAAGCCAGATTTTACTGTGCTAGTTACATGTATTTGTTTTAGGTAACAGGAAAACATGTCATCTCACCCAGACATGTTATCCTAATGAACAAGTCTTTGATTTTTCTCCATTAATGTCACATGTTGAGTGAAGGAGCAGCAAATACTAATTTTACAGTCTATGCTGGTTTGACCCGCGGTAAAGCAAACACTTGACTTTCAACACTAGAGGAAAAGGCATAACCATGAGGCTATTGAGGGGGTGATTATATAAATGTCTATGGAAATTCAACATGAAGTTGAAATATTAACTGTAACAATAAGCTGCTATTTAACTTTCTTAAAAGGAATAGTGAATTGCATAATGTTACCAGAAACTGCAGATCCAATTGGAGCACCATAGTTCACCTGCCCCCCTTCCCCGCCCGAGTCTTTGTTGGGTTTCAATTGCTCCAGTGACTACTTACCCTTAACACCATAGTTTACCCCTCCCCCGGTCACTGGAAATAAACATTTGAATGGCTACACTAGTTCTATCTGATAAATTAATTTCTGTACATTATTTAAACTGGTAATAAAAGATGCAAATGATGGTGATGAAGATCAATGTAAAGTGATGGTTCTATTTCTCTAGGAATTAAGCAAAGTTTGTTTATCTTGTTCCAATAAAGTAATATGCAGTATATCTTAATGAGACATCAACCCAACACTAGTTCACCAACAGAAATAAGCTTACAACTTCACTACTGACTAATGGCTCGAATATATTCAGATACAAGTACAAATAATAATTTAATTATTATAAATTTACGCAAAAATAATTAAAGTTCTGTAATTTATCTGCCATTTAGTTTAATACCAATTATTACTCTGCATGTGTAATATCATAATCATGTTAATAATAACGATGCTTCAGGGTCCCAAGTTTTCATTTCAATCCTGTCATCTGGACATCAGGGACTGCAAATCCTTAGCTTTTGATTATGGGGTCATCCATCTAGTGATCATATTGCAGACGACCAACTAATCTCCTGTTTCTTGTTATTGGTAACAATCATGAAACATTATTTGACTATTCTGTTTTTTTATCTGCTTTCCTTAGTTCATCCTTCAGATTTCCTCTATTTATCAGGATCAATCCTAACAGAATAAACAGAGATCCAAACCACCATCGTAATGACAAAGTTTCATCAAATAACAACAGTCCTACAAATGCCTGTAAAAGAAATGAAATATTGTTAGTAAAATGATATTTCTTCTGTAATATTGCTGCAAAAGATTTCCCATTGATTCATTTATTAAAGTTCAAATTCTAATGTACTTTTTTTAGAATAAATACAGAGGGGACTAGTCCTTAAATTCAGGAATTTTAACATTAATAAAACATCATTAGAAACGGAAGGTATGTTTTGTTGGTATGTACACTTACCTCTAAAATATTTGAAGAAATAGATATCAATATAACAGAAAATGAAAACATAAATAATATTTTCAATTTTTTTTTTTGGACTCCATTGAGGCAAGATAAATCTGTCTATAAATTATTCCTGACAATTTTAGTTAATACTGGCAAAGCAGTTTCAGAGAATATATGTGATCATATGTGGTTGTGATTTCATATGGAATTCAATAGAAACTATTGTGGAATCATTGCTGCCATGTATGTCATTGCAACAGAAAAAAGATCAATCGTTGTAAGCTGATTTATAACTGTTTAACATCAAGCAGTCAGAGGTAATACTTATACACATTTTTTTTTCATTTACTGGTACAAGTAAATAATTTTGAAGGTAGAGTTATATCCCTTGGACATTCATTTGTTTTACTGATATAAGTAAAAAGTGTTATTTTCTTCTTTCATGAACTCCTTTTGACATTATTGCTCTATATTATAAATAGTGTTTAATTGTCTTTAATAATTATTTTCACTTTTCATAAAAGTATAATTTCATGAACAATAAAAATCTCATTAGTCTGTTATCTTGATAATACTGCCTTATAATTTACAAGCCTGGATACCAAATTTCAGATGAATGACACATCATATATATTTTACTTACTGTGAACAAGAAATTTGAAGCTGTATTAGTTACAGTAGCCTCCACTGATGATGAACAGTACTGTAAAGATTTAGTGAAGAATGTCCACATCACTCCATTACATACAAATATCATTAGGAAGAAGATAACTTGTATGTACACACTAATCTGAAAATTAGAGTACACACCATTACACAGCAAATACCATGATACATGAAAATATCCCTTGTATATGTATAAATAGACATATCTTAAAAGAATATGAAAACAAGCATTCTGAGAGTATTGCATGGCAATACATAGTCCCCTACTGGTTAAAAATTCATTGTTTTGGAACAAAATGCAAACTTGATCTGTAACTTGTCATGGTGTTAACTATATATAAGAAACATCAAATCAATATCTTCAAATGTGACAAAAAAAGAAGTATGGAAAACTGATTATTTGTGTGAATTTTCTAAAGTCCAAGGAACATAACTCAGCAAAATAATCATTCGAACCAAACAAAATTCGTACTTGAGCTGTAACTTGTCATGGTAAAACTATATATACCAAATTTCAAATCAATATCTTCAAGCATAACAAAAAAAAGTGTGGAAAACTAATTATTTGCATGAATTTTCAAGTCCAAGGACCAAAACTCTACACAAAATCATCAGTTTGTAACAAAATTTAAACTTGATCTATAAAACTGGTCATGATAAAACTATATACCAAATATCAAATTAATATCTTCAAGCATGAAGAAAAAAGTGTGGAAAACTTATTTGCCGGACTGATAGATGGACAGACGGACAGACAGACAGACAGACAGACAGACAGACAGATGGAGTGCAAACCTATAGTCCCCTTCAACTTCGAAAGGTAGGGGACTTAAACCCGTAATATGTACAAATATTATGAGAACATCACTTAGATACAAAATTTTGTATACCTAATCAAGCTTAAATATGTTGTTTTCTTTTAAAAAAAAATTATTAAATTTTAAAAAGTCCCACAGTGCCGCTACAATGACTACAGGTACACATGTACATGCAACCAATATGCTCACTTTTCACATTCAATAACAAATAAACTTGCAGAAAAAATTGATCCTCAGTTATGATTAAATTTCTCATAGGAATTGTGGTGAAAAGAGCAGTACTCTGTAAGCAACAGACAACAAGTCTTTATATAAGGAATATCCGAAAATCTACAACATGGACCTAAATCAACGTGTCAGAACATACTAATTACATAATTTACTAAAGGATCAATCAAATGTAGTTTCTGACAATGTCTGATGACCCAAATTATTTTTAAAATCTAAAATTATTTCTGAATTTACAGTGGCACTTACATTATATATGATATTAAAATTCCTTTTCTAGCAGTTCTGGATAGTGAAGATGGATGGTCAAGATTGTGATGGACATCATGTTTAACAGCTTACCTGTTGACACTTGTGATTTCCTGCTAAGAGTAGACAATAAGACAGTACAACATCTCCACTCATAGCCAACTTAGCAAATGTTGATCCCAAGGAAGCCATAACTCCTGCCATCACAGCTAACGTCAAACCATGGCTCTGCCTCAACCATTGCATTTTTCTTCACTACAAATAAAAATGGATATAACCATGATAACTGTTTCAATACATGCGGGAATTTCTCGCTGCATTGAAGACCTATTGGTGACCTTCTGTTGTTGTCTGTTCTGTGGTCGGGTTGTTGTCTCTTTGACACATTCCCCATTTCCATTCTCAATTTTATTACCATGATCTCTTCATATCAATAGGAGAGGAAAGGAATCTCTAGCGAATGTCAAATAGATGAGAAAACTCTCTAAAACTACAAGGACATAACCAATATATCAATAACAATGTAATTAATGTTGCTCATCATCTTGACAGTTGCTTGAAAAAAATGAAAGATTAAGTATAGAGCTCATAACCTTGAACTTCAAGCTACAGATTCAAACCTTCTTTTACCTATTTTTTTAAATAAACTTTCATAAGGAAGTGAACAGCTAACAACAAATGTTAACATGGCATTAAACACCAATAATTATCATCAACTGAATACATGTACATTCATTTGACATTCTGAAAGATTAGATTTAGAATATTCAATATTTACACAAAAACAATGCCTGTTATCAATTTTTAGATTTGGAACTTTATAATAATAAACTGTTGACACAGAGATATGTCTTGCCTGTCGGTAGAAAACTTATAAAAAAGACAATCTGATAGACAGCAACATTGCTAAATTATTCAAAGTCACTGGACCAGGGCCTCAAAAAGTCCTCAAATTGATATGTACTGATAGTAATGCAACTTTACAGAAAATATCATTGATCTATCACAAGTAGTCAGAAAACTTAACATTAACCCAGTCAGGGGACTTACTTAAATGAGTGATTTTTTAATCACTGATTCAAGTAACATTGTCTCCACAAATGTTGGAAGTAAGAGTTGTCTTAATAATCACCTATTTCAGTAGTACAAATAAATCACTAGACTAAGTGATTTAATTTTATTGTAGCTTTAAATATACAATACTAATGATCCAGGGACTAATTGTGTTGCTAAAATTATCAGAACCAACAATCTGTGTTGATATGATGACCAGTCATGTCAGGTCATGACCTTGTACTGAATCTGGGATAATGTCAAAAAATCACTTGTTTAAGTATCATACCTCTATTTTCTTCAAAAAAATCACTTCTTTAAGTATTATTATTGTAATTACTCCCACTAATTTCAACACCCCCGAACAGTGAAATTTTGATTGCGAACAGTAAAATTTTATAACATAATCTGTAAGATGAAACCTTGAATTTTACAGGAAAATTACTCCCACTGCTGGGAAAAATCTGTTAAGAAAGTATCAGTTCATTATGTAAAGCCTTCATTATAGCATTTTTTCAACAAATATAGAATTTAAAGCTAATTGATTGCATCAAAGGTATAAACCTTGCTATTTAAAAGAAGAAAAAGGTTCATTTTTCCAATTTTACTAAAAATAAGATGTAATTTAAACCTATATGTTTAAAATTTTGGTAAAACTACAAAATCACAATTTGTACCAAAATTTCGAATCTGCTACTTAAATAAGTGATTTTTAAATCACTTACTTCAGTAAGTCCCCTGACTGTTTACAATTGCTTATTAGTTCAAAGATGCTGGACCATGACCTAGGAGCAGGGCCTCACAATTTGAAAACTGATATGTCCTCTCAGATAGTAATGCAGCATTGTAGAAAATATCATTTGATCTATAATCAAGAGTTGTTCCTAGCTATAAAACTAACTTAAGCATGTCTTAACCATGGTTGACGCCTTAGAATGACGATGCGGTTACTAGGAAAAGCAACACCTATGTCTAGACTTTCGACTCAGGCGAGATAAAAATTGAGGCAAGAGAAATAAAATAAGGGATATCCTGACAATAATTAAATTAAATTAAAACTTTGATGAGGATGATTATGTGTTGATGTTTAACGTTCTGTGGCAACTACAACAATCATGCATTTTGATAAGAACATGTTAATTTGATATAGATCTATATAAACAATGATGAACCATTATTTGAACTAACAGATCAACGTGCTGAGCTGGAGCCGGTTTTTAACATGTTAGTCCACAAGGTAACAGTGACCAACAGTCTGTTAATATTATCATTTTTATATAAATTTTTTATCAGAAGTACTAGTATTATACAAATGTGTACTTCGTCCGCTTTCACAATTTACACTTGCAGCTGCCTTAAAACATTTTCTAAATATTGAGAATTCGTG
This sequence comes from Mytilus coruscus, assembly GCA_017311375.1. NCBI lineage: Eukaryota > Metazoa > Mollusca > Bivalvia > Mytilida > Mytilidae > Mytilus > Mytilus coruscus. The sequence continues at coordinate 32,982,281 of CM029600.1, forward strand.
AATAACTGTTTTACCAAATTAATAAATAAGTGGGTGGACACTGGGCGCTGACATATTGAAGATTCGCAGCGAATGATTTAAAGCCGTTCGAAACTTTCTGATAGCATCGTGGTAATTTAGGTTTAATCAAGAGACAACTGAAAGCCATCCAGCATGGCGGATTTATTTTTAACAAGCAGAGCTTACTGCAAGATTTTACTTCATGCAGCTAAATATCCACATTGTGCTGTCAATGGTGTACTTCTAGCTGAAGAACCAAAACACAAAGATCACAAACACATACGATTTGTTGACTGTATTCCACTGTTTCATTTGTCTTTGAGTATAGCACCGATGCTGGAGGCTGCTTTGTTGCAGGTGTTCATCTGTTTATATTAGAAATTTTACTCTTGGGAATCTCTTTGGGTACATTGCTGTCGGTTAATGTGACCAACTTAAAGAATTAATTAATTGTTCATGATTTTAAAATCACTAGACTCCTAGTGTTTCAGGGTTGAATCTGGATAAATATTTTATTGCTTGAATATATTATTCACATCCTTTTACATTTATGATTTTGTGGTATGGGATTTGCACATTGCTGAAGGCCGCACGGTGACCTAAAGCTTGTAATGTCTGTGTCATTGGCAATCATACCAATTTTTTATTTTATATATATACAAGTAGATACTACAGTTATTCATGACAATTTAATAAACTTGAATAATGAATAATGCAAAAACACAGTTCTCTATTCATGAATTTTGAATAGTGAAAAGTGAATGTGAATAGTGAACGTACTTCAGTCCGGTCAGAATATGACCATGCTTTTATTTCATATAATTGATAGGTCATTATCATTCTTTTCAAATATATTTATCACCTATAGTGGAAGATATGCATCGCTCTTTCTAGTTAAGTAGCTGATATATGAAATGGCACCGAGATCACCCTCGGTTTTAAGTGGGATTCGTGTTGCTTAGTCCTTAGTGAATGACCAGTAGGCGTAATGGTAGTGTTGGCAGAATAACAAAGAATATGTTTCATTTTGATGCTTTATTTTACATTTCATACATAATCACTAAATCAGTTAATGGGGTGCAATGATTTCCAGAGAACTCCAAAAAAAACTCAATATAAACCAGAGAACCGATAGTTATAACCACATAACTCAATTTTATGTGGTGTAATAACATTTTTATTGTTAATCATGTTAATTGAGAATATAAATTTGAGTCTGACATTTGACATTTTTCTCACTTAAAGTATAATTAAACTTCAGGAATTCAATTTGTGTGTCTTCAATGCAAATTCTTTTTATAACAATATGGTGGACATAATTATTCAAGTTTGCTGTACAAGGAACTTTCATAAAAGTTACACATTATTGAATTCATACAGCTAAATTGTACTCTTATTGAGTAAAAGTGACATATATCTCAAAATTGTAGACTTTATTATCGAATGAAGCAGCATTACTTCATAATCAGTAAAGTTTTCTGTTAATATCTATCGGTTCTCAGGTTCTGTTGAGCTTTTGGGAGTTCTGAATCTCAGGAAATCATGTGCATGTTCCTTTTGGGATTCTGTGTCGGGAGTGATATTCTGATATTGCCAACCTCAGAATCCTTATTAAGTATATTCGGGGAAATTTTTTTCCAATTGTCTTACCTCGAACTGTTGCCTTCTACCATGTTTACAGCCTTTTAGAATCTGGGAAAATTATGAAATACCTTAAAAGATAGTTATAGATCCATTTTGTCAAAAATATAATTTTGTCCTTCTAATCTGTGATACCACCTCGGTGGTCACATGGTAACGTGTTCGCCATGAGTGCAGGAGGGTCAAACCAAAGACTTTAAAATTGGTAGATGCTGCTTCTCAACTAAGCATGCAGCATTATGGAGTAAGAGCAAAGACTGGCAGCTCAGAGTCAGAATAATGTGTCCGGGTAAGGCGACATGTCTTCCTGCAGACTGTTACCTTGTGAACTAGCCCCCCCCCCCTTTTACTTTTAAGGAAATATTTGTTTTACAAAAAATATTAATGGGGCCACTGACTAACTACGGGACTAATAGACTATAGAAAATTTTTAGATGAAGAATAACCTAATCACATACTTTCTCCCACCACTGAAATATGAGCCTTAGCCGCTGAATGAATATCATCCTTTGATCCTGATAGGCCAGATTTTGAAAAATCTTCTCTGAAACTACTGAGTTGCTGTCATACATGTATTAGTGTTTAATTTATAACCCACAGTTCGTTTCATTTTTAAAAGTATAACTTCAATATGTTTCCATAATTTTTATCAGGCATTTAAAGACAAATACAATACTTCAGTTAACCTAAAAAGTCCATGAAAGTTTAATGTGACTCTACATGTATTCACAGATTCATTCTCATTGAACACAACATTTTAGACATATTGGCCTAATTAAATTTATGCATTGAAAAAATATCAATGTAAAACATTGTTAAAGGGAAATGATTGTCTTTTCCTTGATACAACATTTCACTAATGTCCTCAAGACTAGCAATGGCTAGAACATGCTAGAGAGTTAATATCTTTAGTTTGTTTTTACTGGTATTACCTCACTGCAGCTTAGTAGAGAAACATCTATTTTACCCTAAAAATGCTTAAATTAAATAAAGAATACTACTAGCTGAGCTATCTATTCTCGTCATGAATGCTAGTTGGTATGCAAATACACAACATAGTTTGTTATCTAACCTAAGTTTAATTGTGTATTTTCAGATTGAAGCCTACAGTAAGAGTATAGGATGTGTGATAGCAGGATATTATCAAGCCAATGAAAACCTTGATGATAATGTGTAAGTATGGATTTCTTGGTAAACTAAAGTGATATCTCAGTAATACAGGAGCTCCTTTAGTTCATTGTAAAATCTTTAATGGCCTGTTATTCAAGAATTGCAATTATTAATGCAATAAAAAAGTATCTAGTTACCAACTTTGAAATATTTTTGGGATCATGAAAAGTATATGCTTTTATAAAAGGCTACTCTGAACACGGAAAAGACCTGCTATTTATTCTCTGAACAAATAGCCTTCTATTTGATATATTTACTTTTATTGTGTGAAAAATTTACTGAGAAATTTAAATATAACTTTATTCTACTTTCAGATTAAATAATGCAGCAAAAATAATAGGAAAAAGAATCTACGACAATAACCCTGATACTTGTATTTTTATAGTGAGTATTTATCTACCATTTGTTAGTAAAAGTAAAATCACAAAAATACCGAACTCCGAGGAAAATCCCTAATCAAATGGCAAAATCAAAAGCTCAAAACATCAAACGAATGGATAACAACTGTCATATTCATGGCTTGGTACAGGCATTTTCTTATGTAGAAAATGGTGGATTGAACCTGGTTTTAAAGCTAGCTAAACCTCTCACTTGTATGACAGTCGCATCAAATTCCATTATATTGACAACCATGTGTGAACAAAATAAACAGACACAATAGGTAAATATGTCACAAATAGGGGTACAACAGCAACACAAAGACTTGTATTTTATAGTGAGTATTTATCGATCATTTGTTAGTAAAAGGACTTGAATTTTTATAGTGAGTATTTATCGATCATTTGTTAGTAAAAGGACTTGAATTTTTATAGTGAGTATTTATTAATCATTTGTTAGTATTTAAAAAGGAAATCAATAATTTAATAAAGAATGTAGGACTTTGAATATTGAATTACAATTTTTGAAAAGAAAAATGAAATATTTTAGTTTGTCAGTTGAATCTTGACAATTAGAAACAATATGAAAGAAATGTTCTACAAGGGAACATGTTTTTTAGAGCAAGAACAGACTCTAAAAATTAAGTGGATACAAATAGATGTAAACTTTTCCCAATATATTATTGCATATACAAATGATGCGTCTTAGTTTAGAAAAAATATTAATGTTGGATAAATTTGGGAATTATGTGATAATGTCCAAGATGTATTATGAATTGTTTCAATGAATGATTTTGTTTTTCAGGTTGATAACAATAAAGTATCTCCCTAGCAGTGTCAGAGGCTTACAATATATACACGTTTAAAGAATCAAATTGGTGCAAAACTGATAAAAGGTATAGGAATACTGAAATTTTCATACAAGTGGACAAATGTTAATTCAGGTGCTCATTGTGTGGCTGTGTCATCAGTTTAGTTTTGTTATAGTATTGTTACTGATGAACATTTGACATGTCTCTTGGCTGTGTCATCAGTTTAGTTTTGTTATAGTATTGTTACTGATGAACATTTGACATGTCTCTTGGCTGTGTCATCAGTTTAGTTTTGTTATAGTATTGCTACTGATGAATATTTGACATGTCTCTTGACATTAAAAGTAAAATAACAAAAATACTGAACTCCAAGGAAATTCAAAACAGGAAGTCCTTTATCTTATCAATTAAAAACAATTAGACATATCTCTTGACAAAAACCAATTTGATGATTCAGTAGGGGGCTCACATCTTAAATTCTCCAACTCTTCAAAGATTTAAGAAACAGTTAAAATTGCAGTTGTATAGTTGTATACTTCCATTTTGAATTCATATGTGTATTGGTATCTGAAGTAATACTAATGTGTTTAACTAGATGTGATATGGCTACAAACACATTCAAAATTTAGGTATACAAACAAACAAAAATAAAGAAAAAATCCAAAATATAAAACTTCTGGTGATTCTGTTAAAAGGGTGCTGGCAAGGATGAAATTTTGTTAATTGCAATTAAATGAAGTCATACAACAATTATCTATCAAAGATGATATTGGTTGTATGTAAAATTAAAGTTACAGAAATATTGAGATATCTATTTAGGTATCTAAAAGAAACTCTTTCACAAAAATGAGGTAGCTGAAAACTACATGAATGAAATGAAGTTGACCCACTTGTACAAGAAGTAACATATTTTTGTATACATTGTAGACCGACAACAGATGAAGAAACACTAGAGTTAAGCAGAATGTTATTATCTACACCCGATTCCTACAGACAGTTAGTTGACTTTGATAACCATTTTGATGATCTATCTAAAGACTGGAGAAATCTACAAATAGCAGAATATCTAGACCGATCGACATGATACTTATAGATTAGATAGTATATGTTGTAATTTCATTTGTGAAACAGACATGTTTGTTATTTGTGCCTCATCACTAATTATTCTGTGTTTGTTTTGAAAGTCTTCGTACATTTACTTAAGATAAGACATCTAAGATAAAATTATTCACTTATATAAGATTCTGATTATCCAATTTTTTTTGCAGAGTAGTATTTATAGATTCAATCAGGAATATTATAATGCACAAAACTACCTACCGGTAGTATAAACCGTACAATTTTTTTAGCTTGTACTACTTTGAAAATGAGAAAGGATAAATATTGTTCAGGAAGATTTTCACATTTTATAGTGATAGGTAAAAAAAAAATGTAGATTGTAAAAAGTTAAATGAAAATGAATTAATTAGCAGGTCCATTTACATTGTTTTAATGTTCAGATAAATGAAAGAAAAGTACAGGTATATTGATTTTTTTTAACCTCTCTATTGGAATCCTCATCAATGACTCATCTGTTACCTAATTTAGAGTTTTTGTTCTCACTGTATTTTATTAATTTAAAAATGTATGTGGAAAAGCTGAACAGATACAGTTGATGTCTGTTTTCCACAGTTTTTGATATTAAAAGTATATACAAATTAAGTGCAAAGGGAGATAATTCCTCATTTTTGATTGACAATATTTATTTAGGGACAGGCAAAATATGTTTACAGATTTCTAGAAGTCCTATCATTTTAATGTATATACAAATTATTCTAAAACAATCTTAAAGGCATACATAGTTTTGACTAAATTGGTAAAAATGTTTTGTTTCATAATCATGAGTATGAAGTTTTGATAAAGAAGCATCAAAGAAATTTATATTGGAACATATAGATTGCACCACTTCCTGTTTTACTTCTTGTATATATAATCCTCCTTGCATAGGAGCACTTAACAAATGCTTTTATTTTAAACAATTATGGAGAAAAAAGTAACTGTTTATACCTTTTGCAACATATGCAATGTATTATTGCATCAATATAATATGATCATCTCCTGTCTCACCTGTTATATTCATAAAACTCCTTACTTAGGAGCACTTTGGTGTGTACTTAAAAATACTTTTTGTAACAATTTAAATGCTAATAAATAACTTTCAATAGCATATATACTATATGTTAGAACAATTAATTTAAATGTAGACAATTTTATAACATTAAGAATTCAATTTTGCATGTATACCTCCATCTTTCAAAACTACTTGTTTATTTTATGAACAGAATTTTATAGCAGAATTACAATAGGATATGGTCTACATAAATCAAATTTGTCAAATATAGGATAAATGAAGAATAAATAAACAAACCTACAACCATATCATGTGTCATGTATTGTTATAAGTCATTTTTACATATAAAATTTGGTTTACCTTTGATCTCTGTATTGTTGTATAAAAGTTTGATAAATTATCCAAATCTTTTTTTGAAAAAATCATGAACTATACCAGATATTTGACATGTTTAGTGTATTTAAAAACAGATACTGCAATTTTCTGGAAAGTCAAGCTAATTCAATTTAGAATATGATATGTTTGCATATTATTATGAAATCTAGATAATATTTGTGTGTCTCCTGATAGAGTGTAGATACAGAATTCCATTTAGCTTCCACATATTTAGCTTACCTTATCAAACCATAGTCTTAATCATTATATATAATTTTGAGACGGCAGGTGACACAAGTTAAGCTTCTAAGGCTTGCATTTCTTCAACTCAGTATTGAAATGTTTGAGACATTACGTTCATTAGAGAGAATTTCATATTTAAATACATTGTAATAACTTGAAAACTTTATAAAGAGTTAACCATATTTCTCACAATCAGGAAACAATTTTGGACCACATTTTTATGATGCAAATATACATTTTTTATGCCCCCACTGTAGCGGAGGGGGCATTAAGTTTTGCCCTTGTCCGTCTGTACGTATGTCCCAAAATTTGTTTCCGTTCTCTAACTTGAGTTTGCCTCAACCAAATGTTATGAAACTTATACACAATGCTTATTACCACAAAACACAGATCAAGTTTGAATTTTGGTGGCATCACTTTAACCGTTCTAGAGTTATGCCCCTTTATTAATGGAAAATTGCAAATTTTTAAGTTTCCGTTCTCTAACTTAAGTTTGCCTCAACCAAATGTTATGAAACTTATACACAATGCTTATTACCACATAATACAGGTCAAGTTTGAATTTCGGTAGCGTCAATCTAACTGTTCTAGAGTTATGCTCCTTTATAAATGAAAAAATTACAAAATTTTTAGTTTCCGTTCTCTAACTTAAGTTTGCCTCTACCAAATGTTATGAAACTTTTACACAATGCTTATTATGACAAAACACAGATCTAGTTTGAATTTAGGTGGTGTCACTTTAACTGTTCTAGAGTTATGCCCCTTTATAAATGGAAAAAAAAATGCAAAATTTTGAGTTTTCATTCTCTAACTTAAGTTGCCTCAACCAAATGTTATGAAACCTATACATAATGCTCATTACCTCAAAACACAGATCAAGTTGAGTTTTGGTGGCGTCACTTTAACTATTATCGAGTTATGCCCCTTTATGAATCGCCAAAATTGCAAAATTTTTAGTGTCCATTCTGTAACTTAAGTTTGCCCCGACCAAACATTATGAAACCTATACACAATACTTTATTACCACAAAACTCAGATCAAGTACAAATTTGGATAGTGTCACTTTTATTGTTTTTGAGTTATGTCCCTTTATAATGTTGTATGCAAGCAGGGGCATCATCTCTTATTTCATTATGGTGACACATTCTCCATTTTTTGTAACACCATGATAAGTTTAAATGGAAAAAGGATGTATCACCACTATAACCATTCTTTAACATTAAGTAATACCATTTTGGTCTCATTTGTATAATTCTAGTAATTTAACAATGGTGCTAAGAAAATTATGAGTGGTGATGGAAATGGAGGCTTTCAAAAATTCAAGAATGAAAAAGCAGGAGTCTATAATGGGTTGTGGGGATCTTTCTTTTTTTCATATTCTTTAAAAATTTGAAATAAAGTTAGTATATTATCTGAAAAATTAGAACCTATTTGTTGAAGAGAAACTTACATACAAAAAATAAATAATTATTTTTTTTTTTTGCCTGCATAGCATCCTCACTTCTTCTTTTAACCCCTTTCTTTTTAATAACTATGATTTTGATTTTCTCAGGAATCAGGACAACAGGGAACAGATGCGGATCCAGTCGTTTTTTAAAGGGGTTCCGACACTTGCAAATAATATAAAAAAGGAGGGTTCCAACCATATGTTCAAAAGCATGAGTCGTCAAACAAAAAAGGGGGGGTCCAACACCCAGAACAACCCCTCTGGATCTGAGAGAACCATTTTTTTTCTTATGGGACTTATATAGATATCACATTATTATTCTGGTTGATTGGATAGCACCTTTATTCAGTGCAATAACTGTTTGACCTTTTCATTACATTTATATCTTGTTTCATGACAAAAGGTTAGGTAAAGTTCATTAATAACTGTTTACACTTCTGCTGTTCAGGAGTTAAAGTCCTAGATTGATTGAAAAATGAATTATTATGTCATTTTCATGTGATAACAATTTCCAATTAGGGTTATGGCCCTTGATTTCTCTAACAATGACACTCATTTAATGGAAAGAAAACCTGTGCAGCAGTTATTTTGACAGCCTCTTGACCTTAAATGATACATGTATGGGAACATTTTAATTGTATTATGTTAAAGAGAGAACATTGAAAACAGATGTGTTCATCCATTAAATATTGTTTTCATGTTTAAAATCTATAGTGATTAAAGTGTGTTTGTTATTAATTCAATCTAGTCAGCCTGTATAACCTTAAATAGAAAACAGTTTTGCATTTATTAACTAAATTATCAAAAACCATCAAAATTCAGCACATTAATTTTGAATGGTAAAGATTTACAGTCAAGATTAAACAGCCAAATTTATTTATTTTGAGCCAAACAACTTTTGTTTACATGTCTACATTATGAAATTTCAAGTTACACTGCCTGTGTTGTAAAATTGTTTCTAGTTATTCTTCTTTTCTTGTATGCATTACTAGGATCAAATATGTTAATATTTATAAAATAAACAGAATTTATGATATTTGTAGACTCTAATTTGTGGCGGAGGATTTTACCATAGAAAAAAAAGTTTCTGAACTTATTAAAGTTTATTTTTAGTAACCATGACCTTTACATATTGACCTCATAATCAATCTGTATCTTCCTCTCATTATATTTGACTATATTTGTTTGGTTGGTTTTTATCTTATACAAGGTTATGAGGTTATTACATGTATCTAGAAAACAGTTTTCTGCACTAATTTTTATACGCCTATTTACGGGACATATTATGGTATACCGTTGTCCGTCTGTCTGTCGTCAACATGTCGGACATTAACTCAAAAATGATTTAACCAATTTGCATAAAACTTTGGTGAATTATTTATATCTATTGACGTTAGTTCCCTTTCGTTTTTTATAAAATTTAGATTTTACATTTCAGAGTTATGGGGTTTTATTCATTAAAAAAAGGTGATTTTCCAGTTTTTGGACAATAAGTCAAGAATGCATTCACCAACTTGCAAGGAACTGTGGTGAATTGTTTATATCTATTGACATGAGCTCCCTTTTGATTTTTATAAATTTTAGATTTTACGTTTCTGAGTTACAGGGTTTTATTCATAAAAAAAGAAGAGATTTTCCAGTTTCCAGGACAAAAACTCAAAAATGCTTTCAGCAATTCTTATGAAACTTTGGTGAATTGTTTGTATATATTGATGTAAGCTCCCTTTAGAATTTTATAAATTTTACATTTTACATTTCTGAGTTATGGGGTTTTATTCATTAAAAAAAGGGGTGATTTTCCAGTTTTTGGACAATAACTCAAAAATGCTGTCACCAATTCTTATGAAACTTTGGTGAATTGTTTTTATCTATTGATGTAAGCTCCCTTTTTATTTTCATAAATTTCCAATATGACATTGAGAATTAATTGAACTTTATTTGTTTGTAGTCTGGCAACAGATTTACTAAGTATTGCACAACAGCAAGAAATTTTTAATTGAATATAAATTCAATTCATATAACCAATTTCAAGTTCTTTGACCACATTTATTCAGAAACCTATAATATGTCAAATATTTAATTACAATCCAAATTCAGACCTGAATCAAGCTTGAATATTGTGTCCATTTTTGCCCCAACTGTTCAGGGTTGGACCTCTGCGGGCGTATCTAGCTGCGCTCAGCGAAGCAGTTTATTTAACATGACCTTTACCTTGGAAGCATTGATTTCAAATGCAATAAAAATTCCTTCTTCAATATACATGTATGTATATTTTGCTGCAGTTCCATGCAAGGTTAATATCTGAATACACCTTTTCTGCTCTCGTTTCACAAGATATTGATTGACTTATGACACAGTTACCTCAAAATGAATATGGATTTTTCACTAATTTTATGTGACCATATATTTAAGTTTGATTCCAATCTCATGTAAAGTTCTAGAGTTATAATTTGGAAACTTTTTTTCCTGTACTTATTTTTATGCCCCAACTAGGGGGATTTTGTTTTTCAGTCTGCGTCCGTTCGTTCGTCCATTCATCCGTCCCACTTCAGGTTAAAGTTTTTGGTCAAGGTAGTTTTTGATGAAGTTGAAGTCCAATCAACTTGAAACTTAGTACATACGTTCCCTATGATATGATCTTTCTAATTTTAATGCTAAATTAGAGTTTTGACCCAAATTTCACGGTTCACTGAACATAGAAAATGATAGTGCAAGTCGGGCATATGTGTACTATGGACACATTCTTGTTCATCTATTTGTTTGTAACTTTTGCCAGTACTTTAATCTTGGACACAGTGAATTCAAAATTAAAAGCAATCTTTCACTCATTATATGACTATAAATTTGGTTCCAGTCCAATGAAAAGTTCTAATGTAATAGTCCAGAACTATGACCCTGATCTTTGTGATCCCAAAATGAATACTGGAGTATATTTCAGTTTTGTTTCAAACACAAGTAATGTTCTAGGGTTGTTATCTGACCCTCATTTCCTGCACTAATTTTGGACTACTTGTTATAATGACTTTGACCCAAGATATATATTTATTTCATATAAATATCAAGATTCAAATAAAGTAAAGAATTATAGCTTATAAAACAAGAATGTATCCATAGTACACGGATGCCCCACTCGCACTATCATTTTCTATGTTCAGTGGACCGTGAAAATGGAGGAAAATCTCTAATTTGGCATTAAAATTAGAAAGATCATATCATAGGGAACATGTATTCTAAGTTTCAAGTTGATTGGACTACAACTTCATCAAAAACTACCTCGACCAAAAACTTTAACCTGAAGCGGGACGAACGGACGGACAGACGAACGCACAGACCAGAAAACATAATGCCCCTGTACTATCGTAGGTGGGCAAAAAAAAGAATGAAAGCTCTACAATATTGATGATTTCTTCTATTTGAATAATACATGGTTTGGTGACTAAGTTGACATCTTTCCTATTTAACTTGAAATAAAGGATAACAGAGACCAAGGATTTGTATAGTATTTTATACAAATCCTTGCAGAAACAAAGTTAAGTCTGATTAACTTCTTGACTTACATTTAGACATTATTAAACAGGGTATATTGAAAACAAGAATTTAAGACAAATAGAAATGAATCATTTTTGCGATAATTAATTTTCAATTTTTCTGTAGCAACATATCAAATCAATTGAGGGCTTCTCTCATTATATGGTTGCAATGTGATATAAAGTGTCTGATTAAGTATCTGGGATCTAAGATCACATACAGGTGTGCGAGACTATATATCCCTGCTGCTTTGTAGCCTGGTGTATAAAAATATGAAGTGCAATTTGTTTCTGTGATTTCTTGAGGTACACTTGTTGGATTTTAGTGATAAGAGTGCACACATTGAAATGTCTCGCCTGCTTTAACAGTACTGATCATAATAGAATTTTATATTGAGTCTGTATGATGAAAGGTTTTACTAGTGTCACATACACAAAACATTAACATAGACCCATGAAAATGAGATCTAGGTCAGACGAACTATGCTAGAAAGACATGTACACCTTACAATCATTCCATAAACCAAATATAGTGGTCGTCTTGCTTATAGTACCTGAAAAAACAGACTAACACACAAACTTAACAGTGAACATTGAAATGAGGTCAAGGTCATATGAACCCTGACAGATGGACATGTACACCTTGCAATCATTCAATACACCCTATATATTGGTCCTATTGCTTATAGTACCTAAGAATCAAACCAAACAAGAATGTGTCTATAGTACATGGATGCCCCACACACACTATCATTTTCGATGTTCAGTGGACTGTAAAATTGGGGTCAAAACTCTAATTTGGCATTAAAATTAGAAAGATCATATCATAGGAACAAGTGTACTAAGTTTCAAGTTGATTGGACTTCAACTTCATCAAAAACTACCTTGACCAAATACTTTAACCTGAAGCGGGACAAGACTGACCGATGAGCAAACGGACGGACACACAGACCTAAAAACATAATGCCCATGAATGGGGCATAAAAACTTATTTTAAACCAATGAACTATGAAAATGAGGTCAAGGTCATATGAACCCTGCCATTCATGTACACTTCATAATCATTTCATACAGGCTACACCTAAAATAGTTCCCCAATTGTTTATAGTAACTGAGAAGACCACAAAAACTTAACATTAACCAATGCATGAAAATGAGGTCAAGGTCATATGAACTCTGTTGGAAAACATGTAGACTTTTCAAGGATCCCATACACAAAGTATAGTTATCCTATTACTCATAATAGGTGAGAAACTTGGTAACATAAGAGATCTGCATACAAGGTATGAAACCTCCAGATCATATACCTTCTGAAATATATAGCTTTTTATATATAGTTTGTGCTTCACATTGTAATACCTGTGTCTTACATTCACATACCACAGGCTAGAAAAAACTATATATGAGTGGTAGAATGTAGAAAAGTAACATAGCCAGTTAAATGTACAAATTTCAGGTTGCATAGTTTGACTGTGTCAATTTTCTATTTGTATGTTTTGCCATATTAGGAATCTTTAAATGTAAAACATAGTCATCAGTGTCCTCAGTAGGGATCTTGCTCTCATAAAATGTGACCATATTCAAGTAAGGTTGCAATATTATATGTAGTATTTGTTTTAGCATTGGTAATAAGTTGTTACAAAAAACACATTAAAAAATATTGAGTAATTAAGAATGAAAACGGGTACTGTGTCAAAGAGACAACCCGACCAAAGGGCAGAAAACAGGTTCAGGCCACCAATTGGTCTTCAACACAGTGAGAAAATCCTGCACACAGAGGCAGGCCTCAGCTGACCTTTTCTTGTCAAACTTTTAGTGTTGATGAAAACCTCCATAAATAATATTACTTGAAAACTAATATTTTTGTCTTGCCTTCTATAAATTATTTTATTTGCTAGATATGAAAAACAAGAAAACTTATTTTTATATGTGTATTAATGATAAAATTCACATACTGACCAATAAATAATCTTTAATGATGAATTAAATTAATGCTTAATTTTGGTCAAAAGTCGAAAACATAAATACATTAGACAAATTGTACATATATAACATTAAAACAAGAAATATTCAAAGTTTTGTTCCAGATGTAAGTTCCACAGCCTAATTGTCATATGGTGATTGTATACAGATCAATGTATATTCCTTTTCTGAAATAAAGAATAATATATTATTCAGCAACTGTATTTCATAATTTGTATTCTAAATTAAAACCTCTTTAGTAAGAATGTCTGTCTTAGAATAATTTGAGTAGCCTTTGTAATTTATTTCAGATTAAGTGCAACACTGATTTTAAATGTGTGTAAGTTGCGAGATTCTTTATACATCCTTTATTTCAACTCTGAAGAGTCAAATAAAATTTGTCCATTTTCCATGTTTACATTATTCACTCTAACATTATTTATAATCTTCAGTTTAAAACATCACTGTGTAGTTTCAATAGTAGGTTGTCTGATTAAAACCTTTTAAAACTGTTCTCAGGAGACAGTTCTTCAAATAATTTTCTGTATTTCAGTACAAGACCATTAACTTAAAACAGCAACACAATTGTGCCAACATTTATTTTTTTCAGTCATACAAAAGGACTCTCTGAACAATTAGAAATTTTCTGTGAAAGATAGTATGATAACGATTAGTGACACTGTTGTACTTTATGAATCTTAGCATCTCATGCATGATAAGAAATGAGATGTAGTATTGACTATTGTCTCTACCTGAAAATAAGCTGTAGTTAGGATAAGAATAGAAATAGGCATAAAAATGTATGTGCATAACTCTATCCTTAGGTTAGGATAAGGATAAAAAGATGTAGAAAAGTGTGTGTGCATAAATATAAATTGTGATGTGTGTATATAAAAACATATGTTTTTGTGAGAGTTAGCTGTGAAGTAATTAATTTACAATGTGTATATCTGTAAGCAGTAAGTTTCTGTACTGAGCAAGAAATGTAAGAAAATATGCATGCATACTATAAAACTAATTAAAATTAACTACAGTACGATAACTCAAATAAACAATGTCTTAACATAAACTGTTCATGTCATCATAGATATGTTCAAAAATATTCAACAAAACTGAACAAAAGAACAAAGCTAACTTGAATCCAAAGAAAAACCCAATTTGACATCAGTTATAATCATGATAATAAAATAAATAAACAAGTAAAATAAGACTTCAAACAAAAATAAAACTGAAGAACTAGTCAAACAAAATAAGGGGAAAAAATTTATGACAATCAAAATTGAATGTTACCCAAAACTGAAGGAAACAATTGACCATTCTCAAAAATTGAACTGTCATAGACATACAATTTTGCAAGCATCCATTCAAGTACCTTGTATACTAATGGGAGATAACTCTTACACCGCATCAGGATTCTGGATGACAATCAACAAATATTCATTTTCTGTACAAATAGAGAAATATACACATGTACATCTAAAGCAATGCTCTCAGTAATATGAATAGTTTTGAAATCGTGCACTATAAAATTTGCATTTAATTTCTACATTAACTGTATAATTTCTTATAATTTTTTTATATCTTCATTTGGTTAAATGACATGATATATATATATTTTATTATATTTAAATATAATTGTTTAGTCTTTAAATGTTTAACCTATTGTTTACATTTATATTACAATAAATTTATAAATTTGCATAAAAATTATTTAGTGTTTTATTAGATTAAATAACTCAACTCAAGCTTAGCATAACAGTTTACATTATCTAGCTTAGCAGCCACACAAAGTTTAAAAACACCATTATTTAAGCATATATTATACAGATTTAAAATTATAATTGATTGAGTGTTGGTTTTGAATGTTGGAACACCCTCTCTTTGGATTTTCTTCTTAATAACACTTTAAGCAACTACAATCCCCTTTTAAATATTTCTGGACCTATTAACATTATTTTCTAAAACATAACCAGTGACTAACCTCTTCTTGGGAGTATGAAGGGAGAGTTCAATGATTTGACACAGAGTAATGTGAATCAAAATACTAGCAATAGTTGGACTTATGAACCCCCCCAAATTTTATGTCCAAACAAATTGAATAACAACTCTATGATGGTAAGGCTCACACCAACTTTCACATTACACATTACTAACAATAGCTGACATGTCTCAGGCTGACCAACAATACAATATAAGTAGTAAGCTACAAGGTTAAGATGTCCTATCTTTAAAACCCATTAGAGAGTTGAGACATAAATTCTTAAAGTACAAATGAAGTAATTAATCTACTGTGAGCCTGGTCCTGGTTAGTAAAAGTATCTTATCTGTCAGATTAGAGTTAATAAAATTAGTAAAAGCAAAAAAAAACAATCTGTGTTATAAATATGATTAAAATGTGTCATGTGTATGTGCACACAAATACAATATAAATAAAGCTACATAACCTAAACCAAGAGCACATTTGCAAGCATATAAACAACTAATTTAACTAGCAAAGTTTGTAGTAAGTTGTTAAATTTGTATGTTTATAAAGAGAAACAAATCAATAAAGCATAAACTGTGGACAAAATTTATGATCATCTTATGAAGCATTTAAAAACTTGCAAATATTATCCATGATATCAGAATCCTCTATCATTGTCTACCAAACTAATGTATGATAGTGACTTTTTCAAAAATTATGCAAAGTTTCTTAACCACTGACATAATGATACAGTGTTTAATATATATTTATCTGAAATTCTGAATGGTACCATAAACGCAAATATTGACAAGGAATGTTTATACAGTCATCTTTTTTGAAATATCTACATACATGACATAGGGACAAAATATATAAATAATGCACATGTAAAATGCATTAAAACAATCTAGCTGTTTTTCTATACACATACCAGGGGCAACCATAATTTCATGTTTTTTCGATCGTATCCTTAGGAATGTAAGGTCATTCTGTGGATCAATGTCACGAACTGTACTTCTAGCTTTGGATGTCAGTTGTGTGATCAGACCAGCATACTGTACTGTTGTAGAATTATCTAGGGTTGTTCTGATGGGAATACCTGAAAATAATTCATGCATACATTTGTAATTTTTTATTCAAGTTTTTACAGGTGCAAGAGATACACAAAAAATGTATGAAATCACCTTAGTGTACATTAATAATCATAGATACAAAAAATGTATGAAGGTAAAACTTTAAAGTGAAGAACTGAAAGATATGAGATACAAGTACTACATACTTTCATGTGTTTGCATGAACTAAATTATTTTGAAATACCTTGCAATGTAAATTAAGTACTAAACTAATAAATTATTCTTTCACAGACATGACAGATATATTATTAATCATTTAATGTAAAAATTAGACGTACAAAGTCTGACCTCATGCAATGTGTTAACACATGTATGTTCTGCACATGATATTTTTAAATATTTTCTTCCCGTTAAGCAGTGTTCATTTAGGGGGAACGATGAGTCAAGAAAAGGTTTAGACTACACCATAACTTTACAGATGATCTTATATTATGATCCACTATAATCAAAGAATTGGTCAGTTGAACATGTTGAAGCAATCAACTTGATTATGTAGATCCTGAAGTCTGATAATCGATTGTTCAATTTCATTATCAATCATATCAAATTATCAATTATTAAAAGTATTTTGAAAGACTTTAAGTCCACTTTATGTAGAATTGTTAAAATATACTCTAAAGATGCTTTGATGCATTTCAGTTAAGTTTATAGCATTTTTTATCATTTGTAATGTTTAACCTGTTGTAGGATATTTAGAAAGTCATTTATGTTTGTGTTGGGTCTTTAAAAACGCTACTGATTTTATCATCCATAGTCCATAAACCAAAACAAAATCGTCATGAGTAGAAATTCTAACTGAAGTTATACTATAGCACTTCTTTACAGTCAAGTTGGAAGTTATTTTCTTACTTATAATAATATATATTTAGCCATTCTGGCATTCACAAAAAAATTGTTTATCCACAGATAATAAAAGTAACTTAATATCCATGTCAGAAGAGAACAAATCAGGACAAAATGTATTCATGTTTAAATAAATTATGAAATTCTGGCTTCTCCTGCAAATATTCTTGCACTGCAAAACATGTTTGAGAAACATAAAAATCTTATGACTTATGCAGGTTTAAAATTACTACATTGTACTCAATACTGGTCTATCATGTCTATAATTACATTTCACCACCTACTGAACAATGTATTTAATTTCTAAGCAACATACCTTCCATATTAACAACAATAGTTCCTATGACCCCACGATGGCCCTGGATTCTTTTCAATGTTTCTTCTACTTCAGACTGAAATATAATAATAAAAGTTGAATATAAGGTGTGTAATTTAATGAAGGTGTTATATGATGTAGAGATTTCAAAAATCAGAACTATATATAAAGGAGTTAGTTTGTTAACAGTCAGGGGACTTATTGAAATAAGTGATTTTTAAATCACTTATTTAAGTAGCAAATTCGAAGTTTTGTCACAAATTGTGATTTTGTAAGTTTACCAAAATTTTAAACACATAGGTTTAGATAATATCTTTTCATTAGTAAAATTGAAAGAAATGAACTTTTTTCTTCTTTTAAGC
Organism: Mytilus coruscus; assembly: GCA_017311375.1. Lineage (NCBI taxonomy): Eukaryota > Metazoa > Mollusca > Bivalvia > Mytilida > Mytilidae > Mytilus > Mytilus coruscus. Next base: position 33,000,562 of record CM029600.1, read on the forward strand.
AGCAAGGTGCCTTTGATGCAATCTTTTAGCTGCAAATTCTATTTTAGTTGAAAAATGCTATAAAAATGGCTTTACATAATGAACTGATACTTTCTTTACAGATTTTTCCCATAAGTGGGAGTATTTTTCCTGTAAAATTCAAGGTTTCATCTTAAAGATTATGTAATAAAATTCTACTGTTCGCAATCAAAATTTTACTGTTCGGGGGTGTTGAAATTAGTGGGGGGTTATTAAAATAATAATACTTAACGAAGTGATTTTTGGAAGGAAATTGAGGTATGATACTTAAACAACTGATTTTTATGTCATTATCCTAGATTTAGTACAAGGTCATCACCTGACATGACCTGGTCATCCTATCAATACAGATGTTGGTTCTGATAATTTTAGCAACATAATTAGTCCCTGGATCATTAGTATTCTATATTTAAAGCTACAATAAAATTAAATCACTTAGTATAGTGATTAATTTGTACTACTTAAATAGGTGATAGTTAAAGAAAGACAACTCTTACTTCCAACCTTTATGGACATAATGTTACTTGAATCAGTGATTTAGAAAATCACTCATTTAAGTAAGTCCCCTGACTGGTTAAGAGCCACATTTGGCCCTAAATATTAGGCAATAGTTTGAAATATAAAAAAGTATCCAAGTTGATGAAACTGAAATATATATGTTAAAATTTATGCTGAATTACAGTGGAATCCCAATGTGTATGTGCAGCCGGTGATATCGTGCATAATCTGATATCGTCATATCTGTAATGTAACACAAATAGTATCGTTCTTGTAATTGTTTTAGTCTTTCGAAGGGTTAAAAAGATTAAAATTGATAAGTTCAAGCTTAATTTATAATTGCATTCCGATGAATAACCATATTTAGCCATTTTCATAAAAAAAAATTACATCATCAGATAAAATTGATTTCATTTTAAGTCAATTTTTATCAAAATGAAATATACTTGTCTCCGCATCCTTGACAGTCTCACTGTCTGTTTGGTTCAAACTGAACTATATTTTATAGTATAAAATCTTTCCTGTATTCAAAATTAGCTATTTTTAGAAGGCATGCACGAAATCACCAGACATTTGAAGAACTGTCAAAACAGGGGTTTCCCTAATTTTGGAGACACATTACATAAAATCTTAAGATAAAGAAGATTTCATGAAATTAAATAAGGCATGAATTTGTTTACACAATATTATCTGTTTATTGGTTTTAAGAGTAGTATTCCTATGGGCACTAACTGTGCCCCTTTAATACCAGATTTATTTCTATATTGCTATGAATCTCAGTTTATGACCAAACTCAGTAAAGACCCATCATTGTTATATTTAGTTGATACATTCAACAATACCTACCGTTACCTGGATGATATTTGTTCGTTAAATAATCCAGAGTTCTCTAAATATACTTCGAAATTTACCCAAAAGAACTTACTTTAACTAAATCTAACATAAACAGCAGCAGTTGCCCTTTTCTAGATTTAGACATTTCAATTTCTAACGGAAACTACATACTAAAATTTACGACAAAAGAGACGATTTTCATTTCCTATTGTTAATTTTCCATTTTTAGACGGCGATGTGCCTTTGGCTCCATCATACGGTGTGTATATATCCCAACTTGTTCGGTATGCCCGTGTGTGTTCTGATGTCATAGATTTTAACGAACGTAATCAATGCATCACTGGGAAATTATTGTGTCAGGGATTTCGATACCATAAATTACTTAAAACTTTTACTTAATTCTTTCATAGATACAAAGATTTGATTAGTAAATTTGGCTGTACCTGTAGAAAACTTATTAAAATGGTATTTCACATCCTAAATTTTACGGTAATATTGTACTTAAAGCGAGGAAATCACTATGTGATCCGTGTAAACTCATCGAACCTTTAAACAAACTTATAAGTAAGGGTTATCGTACCAATATTGTAATTAGATCTCTGAATATAGTTTACATTGGCACTAATATCGATTTTGTCATTAGCAAATTAAAACATAACTAAGTTGTATCTTCTTTTGAGGCGGATGTTTAGAGACACACACACGTTATTTTTATCTCTTAAGAAGTAGCTCCTCACTATCCTACTACCTGTCGATACATTTATTTTTGGCATTGCACAAGTCATGTCTTCTCTGACTGTTCATGACGTTAAAATACTAAATCCCTGGGATGTGTTTTAGTTGATTTTAGTCTCTGATGCATGATTTTTATCATTAATTGTTTTGGCTTTTAACTAGCAGTCAGTAACTGCAGTACTCTCAAATCGTACTTTCTTTTAATTCGACCTGTTGATACTATTTTTAATACTTTTTGTTATTTTATATTAACATGGATCTTGTCTGTATACCAGCTTTGATTATTTGGAATATCTACTAATTTTCACTTCTTCATACTACATTTGTATGAACATCAAGATTATTCTCCTTTAATCTGTACATTGAAGTTTTATTGTTGATATTTACCCTTATGTATCTAGTGTTAAATTAGGTATTTATATGACAGACCTTTCTTGGTATTCCTAATTATTGGAAGATTTTATATAGACAGAAAAGTATACCTAAAACGACAAAGTTATTTTTCATTTACCTGTATATATTATGAAACCGGTTTTTCAAAAGTGATTATTTTCTAAGGGTTAAATATTTCATGGTGGTGTATTGCCATGGCTTTATTTGGAATTGTTTATTTGCTTTTGGCCTTGAATGTTTGTCCCTAATATTTTATTAACTATGTATTTACTTTCAGGTATCACAGATCGAATTTATTCGTTCACAGTGTGTTAATTTACGCTTTTGATTGAGTTAAGCCTTCCAATTGATGTTTTATCGTGTGTTTTCTATGTTGTGATGTTATACTATTGTTTCAGAAAAAGGAGAAGGTTTGGTACCATTAAAACGTTTAATCCCGCTGCAAATGTTTGCACCTGTCCTAAGTCAGGAATCTGATGTACAGTAGTTGTCGTTTGTTTATGTAATTTATACGTGTTTCTCGTTTCTCGTTTTTATATAGACTAGACCGTTGGTTTTACCGTTTGAATGGTTTTACACTAGTACTTTTGGGGCCCTTTATAGCTTGTTGTTCGGTGTGAGCCAAGGCTCCGTGTTGAAGGCCGTACATTGACCTATAATGGTTTACTTTTATAAATTGTTATTTGGATGGAGAGTTGTCTCATTGGCACTCACACCACATCTTCCTATATCTATTTAAGAGATTTCCAAAGTGAAGCCAAAAGACTTGGGTGCATGGATACACCGGTGCAAATGCACTGTAATATGATTTTAACCCCAATTTCACGGTACCAAGATTTCCCGAGGATTACAAGAACTGATTAATATCCAAAGGACAAATTGATTTGTCCAGAAAACATGGTGTTATACTACCTTAAATAATATTAAAGTATATAATTTTAAGATATTAGTCCTGTTAACTCAATAGAAGTGCAATTTAACTTCAGGAAATCGATAAGCATGTCTTGTAAGTTATATGCAAATTACTTGTAATCCTCGGGAAATCGTGGTACCTCCAATTTCATGGTTCATTGAACTTGGAAAATTATGTGATAGTGTGAGCAGGGGTATGGTGTCACTATGGACACATTTACTTGATACATGTATAACAATGTCTTGTTATGCTTTTCAAATGATTTCATCAAAAAATCAAATACATGAATTTTTCTTTATCCATTTGATGTCAGAAGAAAAGTTATCTAAGGCATTCCATCCTGTTTACCACTGTTTACAATAGTTTATATTTTACTTTAATTTCATTTTGGCAACTACATGTAAAGACTACTGGTCACTTTACAAAATCTGATTGAAGAAATCATTTTCGTTTTATTGTGTGTTAATTTTCCAGAAAAAAAAGTATTGAATATGGAAATGAGTCATACATGTACATGTTGCATGGTCGATACTGCTTTTAACTTCTTACCTGTTATCAAAATTGATTACATATAAATATCTAACATGGGTAAAATCAATGTTAAATATCTTATGTATCGTATGTCATTAAGTGCGAGTTACAATTATGAATTAACTCATCGAAATTTTTCTCCTAAAAGTGTCATAAATATGAATTTGTCTGTTTTTTCACCTATTTTCATTATTTAACATATCATTTGTGAGTTAACTTTTTATGGTTTAAGAAGATGGATAACCGAATCATTTTAAGTTGAAGACAAAATTTATGTTATTCTTACCATTTTTCTGTGTGTTGTTTACGTTGCAGACCACCTTGTGTTGAAAAGAATCTTTCCTTGGTTACAACGTTCGATTTGACATGCGTCAACTTGATTTCCGTTCTAATCACAATATAGCCTCCGAAAAAAATACGTTTAATTAATTTATAAATTGTATAGTCTAGTATATTTCTAATTCTTTTCATGTTTATAAAATATGAATGTAAAATGTCGTTTTGTTTTCTTTTGTACGGAAAAGAAATATGATTACTTTACTGGTTTTAAAACTACAACAAATTAAGTTACCAGTTTAAAAAGACAGGTGCGCGCGAAATTTTAAATGAAAATTGTTCTTAAGGACTGGACATTTTCTATAATTGGGAAACCAGGGAGAAAATTATGGAATTAGTCGTTTGTATCTTAATAACCACCTTGAAAATGAAAATTTATTCATAACCACCTTCCAAATATATGACAATTTCACCCCCTCCCCACAAAAAAATAATGAAAAAAATCTCACTTTCAAAAGATCTGAAGTAAGTCAATTAACATCAGATAAAATGCTTTCCTGGAAAAACATGTTGTGACTAATATTTTGGATCTAGACAATTGAGCCGAGTAGATCGAGGCGAAAAATTGATGTTTTTTTGTGCCAAATGATTATATTTTTTTGTTATTGTAGGGGGAGCATTGGGTGTGGGTCGCCTGAGTTTGCATAACGTCAGATAAACAGTACATGGCCAAAAGTATTCGTCACCTATATATTTCATATAAAACAATTTTTTCAAAATATATTTTTCAGGCATTTACGGTTGGATCTTTACAAACCAGTTGTTGAAAGACGAAGAATTTTCTAAATTATAATTGTTTTTTTGGTAATATTTTTTCTTAGGATTTTTTTTTTTTTTTTCTCCTGCCACGTATAATATTTTGTAAAATTTAAATTGGCTGTCGATATATAGCAAATTTCTTAAACCAAAAATATATCAGAAAATGAAATCCACAACAAAAATACAACCAAATAAATATACAAACTTGTGACAATTCTGCTTATTTTGGTACCATCATGGTAAAAATCCAACGAGAAATTACCCCCCCCCTTTCCAATATTTTCTTGAAAAAATGCAAAGCCATACGATACACACTGACAGTTAAATACATGTAGTGTTATATTGGTCATCAAGTCAGAAACAGATGTAATATGTAAATAGAGTATTTAGTATGACGATAAATTTTCATTTCTGTACTAGTACTGTGAACAAATTTATTAATTTTGTAAAAAATGATTCCGTACTCCTAACAACAAAATTATAATAATTTAATTAACCTGTGTACATTATTTTATTTAACGCCATATTGTCCCAGATTAGAGTTGTCTTTTTGACACTGTTGCTACATCTTTTATTATTAAAATTGTATTTATACTGTATCATAGATCAAACTTATTCGTTCAGTGTATGTTTACTTGTTTTTGTTTATATATGTCTTTTTGATCGAGTTAAACCATTTCAATTGATATTTTATAGTGTGTCTTTTTAATTATGTTGTAATGTTACACTACTATCTCAGGTTAGGGTGAAGGTTGGCGCCTGTTAAAACGTTTAAACCCGCTGCATTTGTATGCACCTGTCCTGAGTCAAGAACCTGTTGTTCAGTGGTTGTCGTTTGTTGGTGTGGTTCATAAGTGTTTCTCGTTTTTTATATAGATTATACTGTTGGTTTTCCTGTTTGAATTGTTTTACACTAGTCATTTTGTGGTCCTTTATAGCTTGCTGTTCGGTGTGAGCCAAGGCTCCGTTTTGAAGGCCGTACTTTGACCTATAATTGTTTACTTTTTATTAGGGATGTCAACGAGCACTCGAGTATTCGAGTATCGCTCGGAAGTACCGAGTATCGAATACCAAAACGGATACTCGACTAATCGGTTTCCTGTTAGAATATTGCTGTCTTCTTTATATAAATTTGATCTTCTTGAGAACTTCTTTCGGAAATTTAAATAGGCATCACTGATTAATCATATAAGTAAATAAAATACATCTTGTTTCGAATGCTTGTGCTAAATTGTCATTTAAAATGCCTCCGAAAATCATGACGTAGGCTGTACCTAGGCTAACACTTTAAACTAAACATGTCTTGGCCATTCCGTCACATCAAGGAATTGTATATTTAAATATACAATTCCTTGGTCACATCGGTACCGTCAGAGCAAATATTTTCGTCTGTAAGACTGTAATTTTCAAAGTTGCAAAACCGACTGTCCCTAATAATAGTTGACAAGAAAATTTGTCCAAATAAAATAAATTCGTTGCATCCTCTAGTGACCTTCAGTGAATAGTTAAACTTCTCATCCTTACGCCTTTATAAACACTAGATGTGTTTTCGTAACGATTACCAAATACTATTGTTTGATATGGTTTTTCTTTGTTATGATGTTCATTAATCTATATTGATTAGATTATTGTTTTTTACTTAATTAGTACTTGTAGGTAATGAGCTATTAATTATGGTGTGTAATTCCTTGTCCCAGATACTTATGTAGATGGTTTTTCGTCCGTTTAACAACAAACCACCGAATGTAAAGAACGTATTTTCATGTTTCCGTGTTGTAGATATAATCCCGAGCAAGTACTCGAGTATCACTCGATAAAACCAACGAGTACTCGATTAGTAATTGTTCACCGAGTTGACATCCCTACTTTTTATACATTGTGACTTGGATGGAGAGTTGTCTCATTGGCACTCATACCACATCTTCTTATTTATATTTTGTCTTCGTTCAAGAAAATATAGTGAAGATCCTGTACTTTCAATAAACATACGACTAACCTTAAAGAAAATTCGTTCGCTTAGGTCTAAAATGATCTGAATGACAGGATGAAATGCTTTGAGCATCAGTTTAAATAGGAATTATGTTGTGAACATTTGTAAGTGCACATTGTTTGTCGACAAAAAGGCCACCCTATTCAGATTTGAAGAAACACTTTTGATTAAGTAAAACAGGAAGCGTGGTCGATAATTTTGCAACTATAATAAAATTGATAACTTTTTTATTTTCCTTAAATCGAAATCGATAGGTCATTTGAACAACAAACAGCATGAAATTGCATCATAATTATTCATGCATGGAGAGTGTTTACTGCCGGTGCAAAATGCACTTATATGTTAAGACCGTCGAGCCTCTGGAGATTATTTTCTCTGCATGCTACCCCAGTCCAAACTGGAAAAGTCCTTGTATATTGTTTATATACCCAGTCTCACTGTATAGCTTTTGTGCCATGTAGGTTGGATTTATAAACCCAGTTTCTCCGACTGAAGGTTACCACTAGGCTGCAAGGCCGGATCTTCCTTTAGTTTGTGAAGGATGTATAAATACACATCCACGTCTGATCTTATGAAGCGAAATGTCATAAAGTCTGCACGTTAAAGAACTTTAGCAACAACTATTTGTGGGTTCTGAAGGTAGCCATTTGCGAGATATAATGTATGTCCCTACCAAATCCGGGAATCAATCTGATTGGAATATAGATTCTGTGTACACGCTTCGCCTCTTATATATATAAAATACCCTATTTTCCCAATGGCTGTCAAAATTTCAAAACTTTCCCACCCTACAACCTGGTCAATCCATGCACATTGCAGAGCCTATAGCTACCTATTCAATTTATCTTAAATTGTGATAACGAATTTAATTTGTGATATTGAACTCAAATATACTTTTGGTAGGTCCTAAATGGGCTTCCGTATGCTTGCGTTAGAGGATGTGAATGGAAGTAAATTCATATAACAATCATGACTTTTTTAAGTCAACATCATGAAAATGAACAGCAGGTGGTTAAAAAATCAAATTGCGGTCTTCACAAATTGAAACAAGCTTATAAACGATGATGATTGTACTATTCCTCGGACTATACTATTTTAAATCCACGAATTGTATAAAGCTGCTTGAAGAATTTAGGGCAATCGTTTACCCGATTATTTTTTTTTCTGATTTTGTCTTGTGTTCGTAAGAACTTTCAAAGAATATGTGAACATCCTCTATGACTTTCGTAAAGAAAGCACAAATGTCCGGTCAATTTAGTTCAGGTGCATGTATCAAAGTTAAAGCACAAATGACCATAGCCTTAGTCATAGCCATAGGCCGTCGGTTTTCTCTATGAATTGCTTTACATTTGTCATTTCGGGACCTTTTATAGCTCACTATGCGGTATGTGTTTTGCTCATTGTCGAAGGCCGTACGGTGATGCATAGTTGTTAACTCCCCGGTGGAGAGCAATTATACCACATCTTCTTAATGTTTATATAGTGTCTAAAACTCAAATGTCCTTTCGTGTTACAGGTAAAAAAGCACAAAAGTTCTGCGTCCGTCTTTGATTAGTATATATGAGTTGATGCTACTCAAAATAAAAGTCCTGGAATAAAAAAGAATTACTTATAATGTAAATAAAGAAGTCGCTGACCAATCTCATATATCATATTCATTTGCAAATGAGGGTTAAAAGTGGTTAAAATGACATCAAATTTCAAACTGACTTATTTAGGGTAGAAAACATAAACAACAGCATAAATAGATATATTTATTTATCAACATAATACTTAAATATTTACAGTAATATTTTCGTAATAAAACCAACTAAATATATATATCCAACTATTTTAAACAAAGGAGAAAAAACCGTGACAATTGATTGGAATGGTCCTTTATAGTTTGGACGTATAACTGATTTTGCCATTTTTTAATATAATAATCCTGAAACAAATGCACGTATAAAATACAAGTAAATACAATAAATCGATGATAGAAGGAATACAAAAAAAAACAAAACATTTTCTGAAACAATAGATGTACAATGTTTGTGATCAGAAAAATATTCCTTGCCATCATGTATATTAAAAAGGTCAATTTATCCTTTATCTATATGGTCATTCCAGATTTATAGAAAAGTTACTATGAATGAAAAGCAAAATAAATTTGCTTAAAGCAAACCTAATTCACATACTTATTGGGTACGTATATACAATGGATAGATAGGTGCAGATCCAGTATTTGGGCGCCGCACTAACAAAATATGTTGGAGGTGTTTCCAGCCAAAGACTATATTTTTTCCAATTTTAGTGAGGGGGAGCCGTGTGCGCCCCGCCCCACCTGAATCAACCCCTGTATATTAGAAAAGTATAATTCGCACCACTAAAATGTCAAAGGATAAAGTTCCCGAGTTATATAACAACAAGTATAAAAACTCATGAAATATCAATACTAACAATTATACAAATAAATATAATGACTTATTTAGATGTTTGAATTAAAGGGAAAACATAATTGTATACAATATACTGTAGTTCTTAAACAATCTTTGAACTGTGACCATTATAGTTAATTCAGTTAAAAAAGGCTGTTCAGATGGTCAATTATTCATTAAAGTTTAACAAAGTTTTAACTAAAATCAATTTATTTCTCTTGCATAGCTGTGTAACAAACATTGTATACTCTAATGTTTACATCCTCCTCGTGCACAAACTTCATTCAAAACCCTGTGGGCCTCCTTTACACCCTTTGAAGCTGCATGGGCAATTAGCTGGTGAGATTCTCTGAAAACAACATATAAAAAGATAATTCATGTAGTACTTGCAATATATTGAAATTCCCATACATAATTATTATTCAAAATTATAATAACTTCTATCCGTTGGAATATATCTTTTGAGTTAATGGAATTCCTAAAAGAATAGAGAAAAATAGGCAAAAAAAAATTAAGAATAGAGAATAATTTGAAAAAAAAATAAAGAATAGAGAAAAATATTATAAAAAATTGAAGAATAAAGAAGTAAAGGACCACCAGGCCCAATCAGACCAATCTAATTAAAATATAGACATCTGATTTCGTTACCTCCTCTTATGAGGGTATCGAAATCAGAGGTCTATATTTTAATTAGATTGACTCCAGACCCTCTTTTAATGAATATTTAAAACATACATCAGTTAAAGTTTATACATTAGCAAATGCATTAGTAAAAGTTACTTTAAAAGTTTACAAGAAGATTTGCATTTGTTTTTAGATCTGAACAACTATATTTTCTTACCCAGGTTTAAGTCCAGTTTTGTATCCCTTCATATGACCAATAGCTAAATTATAAGATGCATGTGGATGTCCTTGGTCCGCAGCCTTTCTGTTAGAAAGAAATTCAAAATATATTGTACCAAAAGTATGTTGTTGCATAGAAATTTAAGTAGTATTCAATCAAAGAAATAGGAATATATAAACTAACAAAAAGACCAGAAATCAATACCATATAAATGGACCATATAAATTCGCTTTTTAAATTAGTTTACATTTAAAGAAGGAACTGTGATTTATACATGACTTAAACCATGTATCATACATAACAACCGTTCGATACCTTATGAATGCACTGAAAAAGAGATGTGGACTTTACGGTCAGTGAGACAACACAACGACAAAAGACCTATAGGTCAAGCTCTAAATCGTCCCGAGTCTATATAAGATGGGAATAAATTTCCGAGAAAACAAACAATAAATCTATCCAATTTAAAAGTAATATTGATTTGTTTATCATAATCTTAGTTTGAGATATAAGATGCTGCATTGATTATTTTCTCTATTTTCGCACTTTATGTATACATATATGCGATATGTGAGTTCACTTGCATTTATTTTGCTTAAAGGTTACAAACGCCGCGACATTCCGACAATTGTTTATCAAAGAACTGCATTCAGAACTTTAGCAAAACTCCCTAAATACTGATCACGTAAATTCTTTAAGATTCAAACTATAAATGAAAATGCAAATATGTTGCCTATCCCAACCTTTAGGCTAACACGCAGTGGTTGCTTAATGACCAATAGTATTATTCAAGTCATAGTATCTTCTTCCATATACCATATACTCGCTGTCACCAATTACTTATAACCACAGTATTATATTTGTTAAATATTTCCTATAATTATATACTTACTTAAACCATTCCATAGCTTTGCCCTCGTGTTTGTCTACACCTTTGCCTGTTAGAAGAAACAAACATTTAGGTTCACCTGGCACGATAACAGATACACGATGAGGCAAAAATACTAATAAGTTTATCACTTTTAACCTAACAGATTTTCTCTATCTCTGACAAAAGTCCATTACTGTAGTTTGACCCCTTTGTTCTATTTTAACAACATCAGCCATTTTTCTTGATGAACCAAAAGATTGGATATGATTTATTAACAAGATAACCAACCCAATGGTAACATCAACACAAAGTTTGGTAAAAATCCTAGCAGCCGTTGCAGACGAGACGATTTTGAGAATAGGCATTACAGGTGCTACAAACCCAAAACATATTTGTTCTAATTTGAGATAGTTCCGATCCAAGTTGTTGGAAATGAATTGCTAGGACGACTGTATACCGACAATAGGCCTAATTATATTCCAAGCTCGGTCGTTGCAATGGGTGATAAAACGTATGCCATGTATGGATTTAGATGGACAGTTAGTTTTCTCGTTTGAATTGTTTTACATATGTCATTTCGGGGCCTTTTATAGCTTACTATGCGGTATATGTGTTCAATCTGATACAGATCCTGTAATAGTATTTAATCAGATTGGTATGGGTTTTGCTCATTACTGAAGGCCGTATACACGGTGACCTATAGTTTTAACTTTTATGTCATTTTGGTCTTTGGTGCAGAGTTGTCTCATTGGCAATCATACCACATCTTATTTTAAATACGCTTGTCCATTGCTTTTTTTTCAAATCATGCTGTTTTTCGTGACCAATATTGGAGGAAGCTACTTCAACAAAATCGAATTTTGGGGCAAATTAGCATGCATATCCTCACAGAAGAGGGAATGGTTACATATGGTTTTGGTGTACCGAGCTCATGGAGCCGGACAAATTAAAGTCGTGTTACTGGCCCTGCATGTGTATGCGTTTTTATATTAGATATAAAGTTTTGTTTTCTGTGGTTGTGCACATTCTATGAGAAATGAACCATTTACTTGGTCGAGATTAAAAGGGGAGGATAGGGATCTAAATAAAACAAACCATAGTGTTTAAACCCCGCGATATATTCATTTAACGGTCAAAAATGTAACCCTCGTCAGTTTTGTCTTATATATCTTATAATTCTTTTGTTATTTGGAGAATATGCTTGTTTGTGTCATTGGGTTGCAATCTCATTGATGTATAAACCACATATCCTGTTATCCATAATAATTAGTTTCAAGAAATGATTTCATACCATGAAGATATCGTTGTCCGACTTGATGTTGAGCTTGTGGGTAACCCAGCCATCCATATGCATAAGTGACATGGAAATGCAGGTGATCGAAATAGTAGTATGCATAAAGTGCAAAAATTAAAGTCCCAATCACAACCATTGCCTGAAAAATAGAAATGTCTAACTTAAAACAGAGAGAACAAGACATTTTTTGTTTTATTTTCTTTTGTTCGGTCGCATAGGCCATGATTTTTTTTACTGAAGCGGTACGTAAGTATCCTTCGTGTTTGTGTAAATGTGTAGAAAAACGCTACTTTTAATAAGACAAAAAAAGAATGTGTTGTTCATTGTGAAATGGTCCTTGTAACACTTGGCAATTCAAAATCTTAAAAAGTTTTCAAAATTTAGGTTTTTGATTTTTGATCAAAGTTTAAAAATATTAACATTCTAATTTATTTTTTTATTTTTTTTATTTTGAAAATTTCATCAAAAAAGTTAAGATATTTAATCAAAGTGTAAAGATACTAAACTTAACGTGCAGTTTTGATCATTTCGCTTTTTAAAAGTTTAATTTTCTCTATCCTTGATTAAAAATCAAAAAATAGAAAACTGGCAAAAAGAATTTGTATCCTTATCCGGACCAATTCCTTCCCAAACTTGAACAAGATTTTACGCAAGACTAGTGATCTTTGATTTTTTTAAAGTTTCAGTGTTAGGATTGTTAGTACAGGTCAGTGGTGCAGGATCGAGGTGTATATATGTTACTACTATGTGTGTTACAATAATGAAAATGGTAAAAAAAAATGAAAAATAAAGATGGAGCATTGTTGTTGTGGATTTTAAGGAAAGTTATCAGAAATAAGTAAATACACTATTAGTATTATTGACACAATGTAAATACCTCAATAATTCTGACATGGAGTGGGTCCGGCTTCTTTTTTCTAGCTAAATAAACTTTTCCTCCGTAAGGTAACGATGGATCCCACTCAGGATCTTCAGCTTCTGGTTGAATTAAACGTTGTCTAACTCCGGACGTTCTTAGACTTTCAGCCATGTTTCTTTCAAGTTTCAGCAACAATTAAATTGTTTCAGCGCCATCTATCGATTGTTGTATTAGTTGTCAAGACGACGCCATTCAGGCACCTGTTTTTATTGGAATTTTAATGCACTGATCAATGACAATAAATAACAATGTATAATTTATTTACAACATTATTGATTAATGATTTTTTATCTTTGTTTTTATTAGTCTGTTCTTCTACTGCAAAACCCAGGAGTTTATTTTGTAAAATAAATTAAATTTTCCAAAATATATTTAACTAGTTATGTTGCTTATCTTAGCCGACCGCATATAAAATGATTCAGTGAAGTGAACGTTAATACAAATTATAGTACACGAGTCATGTCGATTGTTTGCTTATGTATTGATACTTATTTCTGGAATAACTTCTTCATCTATGAACCGCTCGATATCGATCGCGACCAAAAGTTTTGAAAGCCAAAAATATAAATCATTTATACTGAATATCAGGAAGCATTTATTGAAAATTAATATGAATTAATATAACGGTAATGTATGTTGACATGAACGAGTACTTACTGCACTGAGCTCGAGGTCAATATATATGTACTAATATAATATTGTGGCATTACAAATCAAGAGCCACACAAAAATCTGACGACTAAAATTTATCGTTAGTGGTGCCTATACTGAATTGTGTAAGACTTACGATCAATTTTAGTCGTAAGATTTTTTGTGAAACTCTGACATTCCAGAGATTGACTATTGAACTAAGATTATACGATATAAACTTACACAAACTGTATAGTTAAATGTTCGATGTACCTCATATTTATAGATTATCGTTGGTTATCTCAACGAGATTGATTTTCTCGCTTGAGCCAGTACGGCGAAAGCGAGAAAAGCAATCGAGTTGAGATGACCAATGATAATCTGTTTATCGCTATTTTACCTATGAAGACGTTGTTAATTTCCTTAACAACGGCACGTGTTCCCTTAGTTTCTAGCGATAATTTTCATATCACTCGACTCCGCTGAGAACAGAAATTATCAGTCAGCAAGATCAAAGGAAAAATTCGTAAAATAGCGATAAATTATAATAATTATAACTATTTATAAAATATTTTTATTTCGAAAGTAATTATACATATCATGAATAGTATACACCTATTGACTGGTTATGAGGGTAATAGCAAGTTTGTTGTCCCTGAGATACCAATTATTGCTCGAGGCGAAGCCGAGGGCAATAGTTAGTATCAAAGGGACAACAAACTGCTATTACCTCATAACCAGTCATTAATGTTTTATTATACCGAACAAACCAACTTTCTAAAAGTTTACATACATCATCTGAAAGAAGAGAAAATGTCACATAAACATGCACAAGATGAACTAGTTTTTTATAGTCCGTGTTGTATTTGTAAATATTTCATTTAATGCAATTAAGACCAGGAATACTTGTGTAAAATGTCCGTGCATATAATTAATTCTAGCTAAAGTACTGTACACCAAACGCAAATACAGTTTATGAAGATGACAGACCCATATTGTACATTTACTATATTTTAATTTTTTTTTTTAAATGCGTCGCGAAGATTTACTTTTTCTCTTTTACAATTGCTTCTGGTAAGTGATATATCAATTCGAAATTACGACAGACACAAACATATTATACCGTTTAAGATATTAGAGTTTGACGTTGCCAAGCGCACAAATCCAAGCTGCATAGTTAATGACGTCATTATTGTCCAATGAAAAATAAGTATGAAAAAGTACAGGAAATATGATTATAAAACTATTAACCGGGGTAATAGTCTTTGAAACTATTGACTGGCAAATAGTCTGTGGAATGAAATAGCACAACTATTTCATTCTTTTTTATATAGAAAAAAATATACCGAGGTATAATAATTTGCATTATGTGCAACGAGAAAAAGGGTGGGGGTACATTTTGTGTTTAAGATATTTTATTTAATTCTCTTTTATAATAATGTTTCAACTTTATTTCCTTTTCTCACTCTTGTCTATGTATACCATCCCATTATAACGGTAGTGGAAAATCAGAGTTGAGTGACAGCACGTATAAACGGCTACAATTATCGTAAGATCGTATGGACAAAAGCAAGACAACATGTAGGTAGGGAAAATAGGATAAGTCAAGTTAGAAAGATTAAAAAAAAAAGTCCTTATAAAAACAAAAAGAATCTAGGGGTCAAGGCGCATGTGGTTGAGGGGGGTTGGGCGGTTAAAGAATTTTCTTTTGTGATCTTATCTGCAAAAAAAATGAGATAAAGAGATAAAGGTTTTTCATGTTATTATAATGGATTTTCCATTTGACTGAAAGGTGGCGCGAAGCTGAACAGTTTTGTACAACGGCCCCTTTGCTTGTCATTAATCATTGAAACTAGATATTTATCCATTTTTTTACAATTTTATTTTTGAAATAAATTGACATGTTTTATCCTTTATTTGTCATGCATATTCAGGCCGAAATCAAATGAAAAAAAATAGCTAACGATTGTTTTTTGGAAACGGAAGCCAGATCTATTGTAACTCGCGTCGAAGCTCATATGACTGAGCATAACGAAATTAGAGATCTATATTTTAATTAGATTGTCAGAACAAAAGCATGCAAAATCCAATTATCAATTTTTTAACAAAACCTTCGGGATTTCATCAGGTGGTACCTGCATATTATGATTTATGTTTATATGGCGTGGAAAATACTATGGGATCCCGGAGATATACAACTGTACCATTTTCAAACAATTTTACCAGCATTCGAACAATACAAAATTAACATTAATTGATTCGTCTTCAGTGTTTAGGTAATCGCACCTGATAGCTCGAGAACACTATGCCTAGCTATAGTCAAATAAAGAATTTCCATAAATATATATAAAATTGTTGAAATCAATTCTTCCACAACCTGCAACGTATAATGTATAAGTACTAATATAAGTCGCTCGGCAAGTCAATTACAACCGGAAGTCATGCAGTTCGTCCACCATATACGAAAAAAGTATACAAAAGTTAACGTAAAAAAATCTTATAAAATGACGACTTAGTAACATCAAAGGGTTTATACTCGCCACTTTTTTTTTTATCTTTCTCGGCTGGTACTATTTTGGGGAGGGGCGAATCATATTATTTAACTGTCTGCCAGATTTTAGTGAAATTGTCAACACTCACATCTGTATATTTCGTAGTGTAAAATGATTTCTATACTGCAGTTTGGAGAAATTTCCAGATTGTATAAATCAGGTTGATTTACTTCGAAAAGGTTAAAAAAAAAAGAAGAGGCAATTCCATTTTCATATATTGATCCTTATGCATTATGTTAAATCTTCCATTCAAAGATATACAGATATCGCGCTGTTCAAATATTGAACTTAACTGTATATTTCAAGAAGAATTGTTCTCCGTCAAAAATTAAAGTCTATTGTAGTGACATAATATTTGATTTCGACGAAAATCAATCATTTTGAATGGAATTTACCTTTTGTTAACCAGGTTGTCTCAGTTTTACATTTTCTGTTGTAATTTTCAATATAATTCAGATATGGACGGATTTACCCGACTGTGACATTGCCCTGTTGTTTCCAATTAACTGTTTCCTTCTTGTATGGGAAATTCAGTTTTGGATCGTTTTGAGTTGTTTTTCATTCATTATTACGATTTATATAGAATAGAGACTTTGTAAGTAACACCACCAAATCGGGCCCGGTCAAAAAAAAACATACGTCTATTATATATGATGGTTTGCTTATGGTGGGAGTTTACAGAGCAGAAAAATGGGCCAAAAATTTAAGAAAAGAAAAAATGAGGTGCAATAATATAAAAAATATGGAGGAAAAAAGAATAGAGAAAATTACACCAATAATAATTAAAGAATGTACACAATTGAAGATCCCTATACAGAACCACCTTTATTGTTGAAGACTGCATGTCTAGATATCAACACAGATATTATTCCGAGATTGCTCCTGCGTCCGAAGGACTCTTTTTTTTTTAGGATAATTATGAACCATAACAATAAAAGTTTTTCCTGAAATTACTATAAGTTCTTCCATATCTTCACTGAAACAAATGATTTTGGTTTTCAAAGGATAAAATTGAGAATGGAAATGGGGAATATGTCAAAGAGACAACAACCCGACCAAAGAGCAGATAACAGCCGAAGGCCACCAATGGGTCTTCAACGCAGCGAGAAAATCCCGCACCCGGAGGTGGTCCTCAGCTGGCCCCTAAATACAATACAATACAATACAATACAATACAATACAATACAATACAATACAATACAATACAATACAATACAATACAATACAATACAATACAATACAATACAATACAATACAATACAATACAATACAATACAATATTTTTATTTTCCAAATTAAAGGGCCCATTAAGAGCATAACATTAATAACAACATGACATAAACATTACAGAGTGATTAAAGAAACATAAAAAAATAGTTCAAATGCATGAGGAAAGGGTCAGTGGTCAAGGGGAGATAATTTTGCTATTAGAGTATTTAACTAATTTTCTGATTTT
Organism: Mytilus coruscus; assembly: GCA_017311375.1. Taxonomy (NCBI): domain Eukaryota; kingdom Metazoa; phylum Mollusca; class Bivalvia; order Mytilida; family Mytilidae; genus Mytilus; species Mytilus coruscus. The sequence goes on from CM029600.1 coordinate 33,018,552, forward strand.
CTAGTTGCAGGCCTTATCAAGGTATGCAGATAAAAAAAAAATAGCTATCTTCATTACTCATGATCCATGTAAAAAGATCATTTCTGTTTAAATTAACTAAACTGAGGTATTTTTTGATATAATCAGTCATATCTCTTCTGAGGTTATTGTGAAGAGGGCATTCCAGAAGAAGGTGCATTTCATTTTCAATAGAATTTGAATTACAATATAAACATATCCTCTCATGTCGAGGTAGTATTTCATATTTACCACATACATTGATAAATAGTTCATGTCTGCCAGTTTCTATTCTTAAACAGTGATTGCTGAGTCTGTATTTTGTTAACAAATGTTTTTGGGGGTGCATTAAATCTAAATAATTTTCATAGTCAAATTACCTCTTGAATGAAAAATAAGTGTCCAATTTGCCTTGATTCTGTAAATAAAAATCTCGCATTTTCTCCCAATCATTTTTAAAATTTAATTTGAGCTGTTTTTTAGTAAATTTTTAAATTTATTTTTTCCTAAATCCTTACATATATTTGGGTCAATACCCAATTTTTCGCTGTAGAAAATGATATTAGAGAGCCATGAGTTATTGGAGCTAGTTTGAGCTTTACTCTCAATCATTTTTAACTCAGCATAAGCACTTTTCAATAAATCAAATGGGGAATTCTCTAGTCTATGCCAATACATAAACATACGTGTTAGCAAATTTATATAAAGAGGATATTTAACCAGTTCAGACAGGACTGCTACATTTGTGCACATCTTTGTAACACCAATAATATACTTGTAAAATTTTAGATTTAGCTTCTCAAACTTCCAATCTTTAAATATGTCATAAAGGGATATTTTTTTTCCTTTTAGGAGTAATGTTAATAACACACCAATTTTCACAACCATACGTTACAATTGGCTGTATACAATGATCAAATAAATGCAAACGAGTTTTAATAGGAGGATTTGATGATTTCAAATCTTTATAAAGTTTAAAACTGGCCTTTTGGCCTTTTTGGAATAACTGTTTCCTGGCTTCATTAAAGTATCCAGTATTTTGGATGACTTTGCCAACACATTCGATAGAATTAAGGATTCTACCACTCCTATTGAATATAATAATCTTTGTTTTCTTCACATTTATTTCCATACATCAATCTTTGCAGAATGTGCATAAAGTATCAATTCTCTTCTGAAGCCCTTCTTTTGAGTCAGATATTAATACAAGATCATCAGCATATGTACTGGTTCAGTGAAAATGGACGTCACACTAAACTCCAAAACATATAAAGGAACTAAAATTAATAAAACATACAAGACTAACAAAGGCCAGAGGCTCCTGACTTGGGACAGGCGCAAAAATGCGGCGGGGTTAAACATGTTTTGTGAGATCTCAATCATCCCCTATACCTCTAGCCAATGTAGAATAAAGAAACACATAGCAATACGAGTATACAATCAACAATGCAAATCATTAAAACTTTTTAAAATTTCTTTGCACCGGCCATTTGACGTTTTGCATACTTCATCTGAAAATTGTCCATGTGTACAAACTTTTTTTCAACTTTATTATGATAGTAATGACAAAACTGATATATATAATATTCTATTTAGTCCTCCAATCTTGTAGCTCGGTAAATGCGATGAACATTTTGAAATTTTAACTCTACTCCTCGACGTAGACACAGTCATGGTCAGTCTCCGTCATCGACATTATACATCGATCACCTACTCTCCATGATGTCTCCGTCATCGACATTATACATCGATCCCCTACTCTCCATGATGTCTCTATTAATGACCTATCATTTATACAAAAGCCAGTTGTGTATTCATCACATTCGTTCGCACGAAGCTTTATCCACTACTCCTTTCAAAACTTCATTCTCTGTATAACTTATGTTTTGAAACTACTGTTACAAACAGGTGTTGCAGGATCTCAATATTGACGACTTCAGGTCTTAACCTCCTGCATGACTGCACCTGTGCTAGTTCCCCCATTTGTGAACTTGCCATTTCTGTGTAGCATCATTGCACCAGCTCCTGCATATAGAGAGTATATATCTGCCAGTTGATTGGATATGTTAGGGCTTGTGTTTCCTATCATGACTTCCTTGACAGAGGTTTCAAGAGCACTGCTCACAAGGAAGCTATTAAACCAAGAGTTCCAAGTGGTTAAGTTGAAATCATGCTTTTGAAAATTTTAAAGTGGCGGGACGCCATCACGAGTTGATTGACCGTTATGAATATCTGTTTCACAGATGACGACGAATATGTTCCAATCCGGCGTCGTAACCACAATCCCGTCCTCCTTTTCCCCGAATCTTACCTATCGACTTATCACTGGGCTTGTACTTACGTGAGCAATACTACGGATGCCACATGTGGAACAGGATCTGCTTAACCTTCCGGAGCACTAGAGATCATGTAAAGCAAAGTATTGTCCTATGAAATGTTGTTCCTCAAGACAATATTTCATGATTATGTATCATGATATTGTATCCCCATCTATGAAAAAATGTTCAGAGAAGGACAAATTTCATATGTTTAAGGGAGGTTATCCAGCGTTACATCTTGTTTATATGGATGGAGTGTCATGAAATTTTGTCTTAGAAATAGGGAGGTTAAATACAAAAATTAATAATTTGGACAATGACATTATCAAAGTGTTTTATTTTATTGATAATAACAAACCTATATTATAAGTGATTGTCAGTACTTTAATTTTACTCATACTTAAACAGTTTAATATGGTACAATTAACATATTTATCTTTAATCATTAATGAATGCAAATTTGAAATTAGCTTAAATGATAAAATATATGTTTGTTTACTAAAATTAAATAGTTATTTCTTATCAATTATGAATATACACATATATATATATATAATGGGCATGCTTCATGCTTGTGTACTATAGAATTATTTGGTGCAGCGTTTCACTGTTATACACAAACTGGCTTATCAAGCACAATATTCCAAAGATTTCAGAAACACTCTCACAATTTCATGGCGTGTGGATTCCCCAGGGAAGAATACCTTGATTAGGCAATATTGTCATGGGCAGTAATTCACTGTGAAATATTGTCATGGACTGAAATTCACAGTGAAATATTGTCATGGGCAGAAATTAACAGTGAAATATTGTCCCGGACAATATTTCATGGTGGACATAATTTTATGTTACGATCAACCCTTCGGTCTTTGGTGGGGTTCGTGTTGTCCAGTCTTAGGTTTCTATGTTGTGTTTTGTATACTATCCATGCTATTGTTTGTGGTCCGTGTAACACTTATCAATTCATAATTTCAAAAAGTTTTCAAATTTTTTTCTTTTTCAAGTTTTGATCAAAGTTTTTTAAAATATCAAAATTCCAAATTTTTTAATTTTTTTTTTAATTTTGAAAATTTTACCAAATAATTAAACTTTTAAAATTATAAACTTCGTTTCAAAATTTAATACTTTAGATATTTAAGCAAACTTTAAAAATACTAAACTGAACGTACAGTTTTGATCATTTCGATTTTTGACAGTTTGAATTTTTTGATTTTTGATTAAAATATAGGAAAGGGGGAAAGGTCTAAAAAGTGGATACCTGTTACGAAAACGGAATAAGAATGGTAGGAAACGAAATGAAATTTACTAAAACAAATCAAAACGAAAGCAATATTTTCTGAAAACCAAATATAATAAAATTATAAAACAAGAGGCTAATTTGTGACCTAACGAATTACTTATTACCGTGTTTGTAATAACATGAGCAACACGACGGATGCCACACGTGGAACCGGATCTGCTTACCCTTCCGGAGCACCTGAGATCACCCTCAGTTTTTGGTGGGGTTCGTTTTGCTAGTCTTTAGTTTTCTATGTTGTGTTTTGTGTACTAATGTTTGTCTATTGGTCTTTTTCTTTTTAGCCATGGCGTTGTCTATCTATTTTCGATATATGAGTTTGAATGTCCCTCTGTTATCTCTCGCCCTCTTTCGTTTGATCTACAGGGTGAAAAAGAGAAATATACGTTTATTTAAGTCTAAAAAATAATTAGTAAGACCTGATTTTGACACACTTTGATTTTCTAACTAAATGAACAATATGCAGAAATTACTTGTCTACTTTGTAATTACTGCTATTTTTAAATGACGAATACTTTTTTCTATTGGTGGTAATGTTATAGAATGTGTAAAAAGTTATTAATACTTAGGCTTACTACTGACTGAATTTTTAGATTATCAGTTAATGGCTAAGGCAGTAGCAAAGTCAGCCAGTAGAGCATTAGGATTGTTAATTGCGAAAAGTAAAACACATGGTGGTTTCCAGCACAATTTTTTTTTTCAAAACTGTACGATACAATGGTATGGTCAGTTATTAGTTATGGTACAGGTATTTGGGGAACCAGGGACTTCTCCTGTATAAATGCAGTCCAAAACAGGGCCATGAGATTTTTCATGGGAGTTGGCAAATACACACCAAGTGATGCCATAGCTGGTGATATTGGCTGGAAACCACCATGCGTTAAACAATGGTCAAGTGTCTTGAGACATTGGGCTAGGTGTTCCATAATGGACCCACACAGGATGAATTTTAAAATTTTTAAGTGGTCCATACGAAAGTGTAATACTAAAATTAAGAACTGGAGCTTCAGAGTTATAGAGATGTTAACATTGTATAATTATGAGCAATATTGTAATTTTGAATTAAATGTATTGAACAAAAATTGTATTAAACAAATTGAGGAAGATGTATTTAATAAATTTAGGTCAAACTGGTGTACAAGAGTTGCTGCATATGTAGAGGGAAGTAAATTGAGGACTTAAAATTGTTTAAAAATAACTATTGTACTGAAATTTATTTGAAAACTATTCTGTCAATAAAAAACAGAAGTGCTTTTGTTAAATTTAGATGTGGGGTAGCTCCACTAAAAAAAGAAACTGGAAGGTATGAAAGAAGTCCACGAGAGGACATGTTTTAACTGTAGCTCTATTATTGAAGATGAACTTCGTGTCATTCTAAAATGCCCTTTATACATGTAGCTTTAAGACAAATCATGATACATGAAGCTATACATTTTAATGAATGTTTTAACCTATTATCAGATAGCGAAAAATTTATATTCTTATTTAATAATGACAATGTTACTGCTATAGTTGCCAAACCCTGCAACAATATTTTATTAATAAGAAACAGTATTTTATTTCACTAGTTCTTAAAAACAAATGTTTTACTTTCATTTAGTATAAATGTATACTGTAAATTTTAAATGTAAATGTGTAAAATGTGTTTATATGTATATATTGTGTCTTTAAAGTCTCTCATAAATCTTTTTAAGATTGGTGCCACGTGGTGAGACTATAATAAAATATTGAATCTGAATCTAAATGGTATGGTGGTAAACCACCATACCATGAAATGAACATGTTTAATTGCAAATCAACCATGGTAAAAATGGTATGAAAACAAGAGGCAGACGGGCATCAAAGTTGTGAACAGAAAACAAGAGAAAATTGAATTAACCATACAAATTAAATATTTCTAACATTGAGCTGTCAATTATTCTTTGAGACTTAATAAAAAAAAATAATTAAAGACTTTGATTATGGTCATTCTTGCATATTCTGAAGGAATAAAATGTGAATAACAAAAGACTTGAATCATTATTAATTGCAAAATACAATATTTAAGGAAGAGGCTTTATTTCTTTAAACAAATCGGACATCATATGTATGATATATTAGTATCCTGAAATAAATCTTACGAGGCGATGGATCATATAAATATGATACAGTACACTACAAAATATAATATATAATAAGCAAGTCTAAAAGGGTACAACATCACCAAAAAGATAGTAAAATCATGAACAAAAGTTAAATAAATAAACTAATATCCTTCATCAGTAAGATGTCAAATGATTCTTATTTTGACATGTGGTAGTCGAACTGAAATAATAATCTTGAACGTTATACAAATTACCACGAATAAATACGCTGGTAAATTTTTTCAATATTGATGTTTGGGAGGAGGAAAACATTCCTTAAAACTGTGAGAGTCCTGTACTGAAGCCTGAGTTACAGAAAACAAGTGATGGTAGGAACTCATTTTATGTTTTTTCATTAATGCCCTCTGGGGAAACTGTCCTCAACTTTCTTATCCAAAAGCTTTCCCGAGCAAGTATGTCGGCCCTTGACCAACCCTTGTTGTGGTTCATATATAATAAATTGGTGTAATAATAATTAGATATCAAATTATATCTTGAAACTCAGGATAAACAACAACAAAGAATATTGTCAAAAAAAAAAAAAAAATCAAACACAAAAAATAAAAGGGTGTCCATTACACATGTGTCTGTGAATTTTCTACGACTCTTAAAGTTTAACATTTTTTTGTGTTAGTAATCTGTTTGATAAGTAATAATGTCTGTCATCTTATCAGCATGGTGAGCTCTTCTTAAACATTTTTTTTTTGAGAGAAGATATGTAATTTCCACTCTAAATGTGGTTTCTTGGGTAAAGATGTAGGACTGTAGAAATGATTGTTTGCAAATATACTATAGCGGAGGTATGCTGTTTTATAAAAACGAAATTCATTTTTGTCTTGCCATGTAACGTTGGTCATAGTGATCCTAATGTTGTAGTGGCTAGAGTATTCTCTGTTTTTACATGTCGAGGCTATATTGAATTCAACTTGTCTGTACGTCAGTCTATTCGTCCATGTTTCCCCCAAACCTTTCTCATATGCTTCTAAACTGAATAACTTATATTTGGTGAGCAACTTATCAATCTATTAAAGTGTTCATGCTAATAGGCAAACTGAAAACTTCCAAAGGAAAGAAACCAATAATTTTGGCCATTGTGACAAATTTGAAGACCCTGTCCTGTGATCATTATTGCTATTAAAAGTTTCACTTTATCTATATATATTATAGTTTTGAAGATAATGAGCAAAAATGTCAAAAATTGATAAAATTCATCATTAAAGGGCTTTAACTCCTATAACTTAGCACTTAAAATATTCCAGCTTTAGTACAAAACAGGGTCAACATTCATATCTCTTTATCTATGCTCGTCCTGAATATGCCTTTAACTTACCTCTGAACGTTAAACAACCATCCATACATCCATTTATTTTATTCATGTCAGCTATGTTGGTTGACTGGCAGGATCAAAGGTTACATTTCAAAAAAAAAAAAAAATAAACCAATGTTATTGTGGCCAAATTGGTTCCAATCATTGGCCTAGTAGTTTCAAAGAAGTTTAAGTTAACGGATGGCTACGTACGACGTACAACGGTAGCCAAATGATTAGAAAAGCTCACTAAACCCTTTGGGTCTGTTGAACTAAAAAAAAAACAGACAACCAATGATATGTCCAATGCATGAAATAATTGTGAAGCCAGAAGTGCATAACTAAAGTTTTTATAATTTTAGTCATTTTCTTTTGTATGCCAGAGGCAGATCAAGAATTTCAGTTAAGAGAGAAGCGCTACATGCTTCATTTATTGGTTCTATTTTGATAATTGTGTAATGAGATGGTAACCTACAAGATCATACAATCAAAATTTCAGACAATAATGAGTAGAGATGTTTTTATACGACCGCAAAATTGTTTCCGTTCGTATTATGTTATGGCGATGTCTGCGTCTGCGTCTGAAGACATTTTGGTTCGCAGACAATAACTTTAGTATAAGTGTATATACTTTTTTTTTCTATCACTATGAAATTTTAGCACAAGACCCCGTTCACACTAGCATTTTTTTTTTATCGATCTGATTTGAATCGATCTAAATAGAACCAGTTAGCGTTCACATTATCTTTAATCATAACGATCTCTATCGGCCTAATATGAACCACTGCGTTCACACTACAATTAAAAATGCAATCGACCCATAAAACTGTAAACATTGTGTATAAATAGAAATAAATAATAAAATTTATGTGTTAATACACTGATACACACACTTGAAAAAAAAATGAAGTTATTGTTTCTGTTGAATCCCAAGTTCAAATTTTGATACTGTGTTCTTCCGGTTTTCATTCATTTTGAAGCAAAAAACTGTAGCAAGGAAGTTGCATAATAAGAAATGCTGCGGTTCCTAAAAAGGAGAAAACAACAGAACAAAAGAAGACAAATTTGTGTATAAGAGTATAGATTTCTATGAAATTGTACTATAAGGTTCCATACTTCAAAGAGAAAGTTTGGATTGATTTTCTGGGGGTCATGGCCCAAACCGTTTAATAATTAGGGGTCGAAAAGGGGCCAAAAACAACTATTTTTCTGGTTTGCAGGCAATAACTTGAGTATAAGTGTATAGATCTCTATCAAATTTTAGCACAAGGTTCCATACCACAATAGGAAGGTTGGGGGTTATTATTGTAAAGGGGCATACAAGGGGCCAACAAAAACAATTATTTTTCTGGTTCACAGACAATATGAGAAACGTTTGGGGGAAACATGGACGAATAGACTGACATACAGACAATTTGAATGCAATATAGCCCTGACATATAGTAATAGAGAATGCTCTAGCCACTACAATATTAGGATCACTATGACTAACGTTACATGGCAAGGTAAAAATGAATTTCGTTTTTATAAAACAGCATACCTCCGCTATAGTATATTTGATGTTATAGTTCCATAAGCAAACAACCATTTCTACAGTCCTACATCTTTGCCCAAGAAACCACATTTAGAGTGGAAATTACATATCTTCTCTCAATTATAAAATGTTTAAGGAGAGCTTATCATGCTGATAAGATGACAGATATTATTGCGTATCAAACAGATTACTAAAACAAAAACAATTTTAAACTTTAAGAGTCGTAGAAAATTCACAGACATATGTGTAAAAAATGGATATCCTTTTATTTTTTGTGTTTGATTTTTTTTTTTGGACGATATTCTTTGTTGTTGTTTATCCTGAGGTTCAATATATAATTGGATATCTATTACTATTGTTACATATAGTTTACAAAATATTCCAGTTTTGCAATTAATTAAAAATGAAAAAAGTGTTTAAAAAATAGCACATAATAAAAGAAGACACATTCCTTGATTGATATTGTGTATTAACTATTCCTTCATGCAACAATTTTCACATATAAAACATGTGGTATCTATCAACTTACATAGTATTATATGAGTGACAGTTTAATATGAAAGTATGGTGTTTTCTAATTGATGCAGAGATGCATTCACTTTTTACTCACATTTTTTAAATGTGATTTCTTGGGCATACATGTAGACAGAATATGCAACTGTTGAAAGACTTAGTGTCATATTTCAAAACAAAATAAAAGTTGGTCATTGACAGAAGGCTAAGCAATAAAACATTAACTACATTATCTAGATTATAATCATAAGATATGCAGCACTTACCAAAAATTCCAAGAATAATTGACAGAAATTTTCAATGTGTCAGACCGGGACATAATACTTAACTTTATGGTCATATGAGATGTTTAAATTGCGTTTTCTCTTGTTTTCTGTTCACAACTTTATGTAAGAGATCTGTTTTGTCTACATCCACTTTAGTTTTTTAGTAATATTTTCTTTTCAAAAAAAAAAAAAAAATCCGATACATAATGTCAGCAAATTAAAAAAAATCATGTTTCAAATTATCTTAATTAACTTTTAAAAACTTCCTACTTCAAAAAACCATACCATGCTTCATACCATCAAATTATACCATACCATCATACCATACCATGGTACCATTCATGCATACCATGGTATGGTGGTATTCGTACCATACCACCATACCATAACACATACCATACCATCATACCATACCATGTTTTACAGTATGCCTGTATGTGGTGAGACTATAATAAAATATTGAATCTGAATCTAAAAGGAAACGAAATGAACATGTTTAATTGCAAATCAAGGTAAAAAATAAAACAAGAGGCAGACGGGCATCAAAGCGGAGAAAATTGAATAAAACAAATAAATATTTCTAAAGAGCGGAGACTTAATAAAAAAAAAGAAAGAATTAAAGACTTTGATTATGGTCATTCTTAAGAAGGAATAAAAAGAACAAAAAGACTTGAATCATTATTAATTGCAAAAACAATATTTAAGGAAGAGGTTTTATTTCTTTAAACAAATCGGACATCATATGTATGATATATTAGTATCCTGAAATTTTCAAGGTAACTATTAAAAAAAAAAAATCCATTCCGAACCTATTTCGAACTCCATCAAACAGGTTACCTTTACCTACAATAAAAAATCTCCAACAGAAGCTAAGCATTTCAGATAATTTATTTAGAACTACTTGGTTTTCACAATCAATCAAAAGATAATAGCGAATTTCGAATTTATTGGTCGTAATGAACAAAAGGAATTCTAGATTGGATAGTCTACACCCATTTAACAATTGTGTTTGTTCTACACTTTTGCCCAAACGTCACTTGCTTGATAAAGCGCCCATCAATTTGGAAGAACAGTGAAAACTGACCAATTCGCAGTAAGTCGAATAATGTGGTAAGATTGAGTATGTAAATACATGTATGTATGTTAAGCAATACTGATTCGACCAAAATGGTTAAATAAAGGTGAATTCCCTCAAATTTGAAGTAAGATTTTTTATTTTGCTTTTCGGCTTCTTACTATCTGCATCCATATCGACAGATAGAATCATTGAATGTACATTTTGATCGATCATCTTTAGTCGTTTATCGATTTTATGACGATCATATATTGCCTTTTATTATTAATTTCAAGTCCAAGTATTGGTAGCTGAAATACCGAATCAGTGGTGTCAATGAACGTCGCCTCAAATGTTGGAGGTTGTTGATTGGATTTATTTTCAATATAAGTATCTGCTTTACACTGCTTGTCCGCTTTACATGCTGTCTTTAAAATTTAGACCAATTATTAGAAGCTTGGAGCCATGATAATGCTAAGAGGTAGACCATGTATGTCAAACACAGCTCGATAGTCTTCAGAAAGTTAAATGCATACTGAATTCATACCACATAAATGTATCACATAAACATTTCAGTCTGAATATCCATGTTATAGTCGCCGCTGTACATAAAGCGCCATTCTATCCACATGAGGTGTGGGCATTTTAATTAATGCGTGCACTCACTTTTAATTACATGAGCAACACTATATATATGCAATGTTAATGATAATGAAATATTTGTTTGTGTTGTCATAAGTTTGTGTATATGATGTTTTCTCTCTCTTGGAGAGGCTTGCAGATACTTAGCCTGTTGTCCAGTCCAATTCAATATATCAAATATTTTGAAAAAGAAAAACACACTGTTAAACAAAACCGCAATTTAAATGATATAATGTTTTATAAGTTCACATCACCGATACACATTTTAGAAAGTTGAAGTGACCAATTTTAATGGTAAATTCTTTTGGTTGATTTTGTCATATATACTTTACCTTTATTGATTTAGCATAATTTTGGTCGTTGGTTGTCTTACTTTAATATGTCATATAAAACTATAGGTAAAGTCGAGATATTGTATTTTCGAGTGATATTAATTGCAATCGGATCGATTAACTGCTATTTCGCAAGTTCGTGACTGTTCATTTTTTCTGATTGCTTTAACTATTTAAGGCAAAAACTATTTCCTTGAATTTAACTTAAAATTCAGCGTTTTACATAGCCCTGGTTTTTCGAGGGCAAATTTTAAAATGTCCTAGTTTTTTAATATGTGGACGGTTTTTTTAAAGAAAAATTGTGAATACGAAAGAAGGCATTCTTTGCATTAAAAACTTTTTTTTCTAGATTTCAACTGTTATCTATAGTGAAGAACAATCTTATATATTCCCATGAAGTCACAAAATATATTCAAATATTGGTCAAATTTAACCTTTTTCGATTTAATGTTATATTTCTGTACTGAAAATATTTTACAATAACATTGCAGTATAACGATATATAAGAAATCTCTGGGTGCTTTTTAAAACGGTCTTTAGCACCGAGTACTGGAGATTCACAGTCTTTTCAATTCAATCTCGTGCTAACTTTATATTTACAGTCAATAATAAAATGATTGGTACATATAACAGAGGCGAACTCATGAATTTTAAAAATAGCTAGGGTAAGTAAACTTAGGAATAGCAGTGAAAAATCAGAAAAAAATAATATAAAAACAAATTTTCTACTAATAGAGAACTCCCTGCAATAAAATTAGATCACAGTAACAAAACCCTAGCTTAATCCGCCCATGTACTATTTCCATTGACAATAACATTTGAAGTAATTAGAATATCCAATAAAATTTTAAACAACACGACTGCATACGTCCGAGGCGCTTTTCTGTATTTACCTACATCCGGAACGCTCAAAGCTGAATATTTGGAAGCCAAGTAAATATAAGTCCCGAAACAATTAAAGAGATGTATAGCCAAAATCCATCTAAGGGAAACTTTGCCCGAGGGAATTGAAACCTGAGTTTCTTTATAATTTATTTATAAACGGCCTATTTTTAATGATTGATTGTTGGTTGCCAGTTGCAAATATTTCATGCATGTTCAGGACGATAACAAAATTAACAATAAATACAATAGGTAGGTCCTGTAATAGAGTCCGTTCAGGATGGAGGTCGGCAAATTTAGATCGCCACTGGGAAATGAGGGTTTATTGGATAGGGACAGAAATTACGCAGTCAACGAACCACTCAAGGAGTTGTTGTAACGGTTCGTAACGTGCAGAGAGCGTGGCACTCTCCCTTCACGCCCCATTCTGACTGGACGTGGCTGCGTACTTGTATTTTGCTCAAAGTTGATTGTCGCAAGATAACTTACAAAAGTGCAAATAACAAATACGGAACTATCCCTTATTTCAAAAATCGAATATCCCGTTTCCTTTTTAATCGGTATTGAAAAATAGCATTAATCACAAAGTCGACAAGTAATTTCTGCATATTGTTCATTTAGTTAGATAATCAAAGTGTGTAAAAATCAGGTCTTACTAATTATTTTTTAGACTTAAAGAAACATATTTCTCTTTTTCACCCGGTAGATCAAACAAAAGAGGGGCGAAAGATTACACAGGGACATTCAAACTCATATGTCGCAAATAAACAGACAACGCCATGGCTTAAAAAGAAAAAGACCAATAGACAAATATTAGTACACAAAACACAACATAGAAAACTAAAGACTGAGCAACACGAATCCCACCAAAACTGTGGGTGATCTCAGGTGCTCCGGAAGGGTAAGCAGATCCGGTTCCACGTGTGGCACCCGTCGTGTTGCTCATGTTATTACAACCCCGGTAATAAGTAATTCGGTAGGCTACAAGTTAGCCTCTTGTTTTATATTTTTTAATATATTTAGTTTTTCAGAAAATATTGTTCTCGTTTTGATTTGTTTGGGTAAATTTCATTTCGTTTCCTGCCATTCTTTTTCCGTTTCGCACTTGTAACAGGTATCCACTTTTTAGTCCTTTCTCTCTTTCCTATATTTTAATCAAAAATCAAAAAATTCAAACTTTCAGTTTAGTAGTTTTCTTAAATTTCTAAAGTATAAAATTTTAAAACGAAGTTTTTAATTTTAAAATATTAATTATTAGGTGAAATTTTAAAAATTTAAAAAAAAAAAAAATTGGAATTTTGATATTTTATAACTTTGATCAAAATCCCAAAACTAAAATTTGAAAACTTTTTGAAATTTTGAATTGATAAGTGTTACACGGACCGTTTGTCTTTTGGTCTTTTCCTTATTTGCCATGTCGTTATCACTTTATTTTTCGACTGATGAGTTTAAATGTCCCTTTGTTTTCTTTCGCATCTCTTTTTTAAACCTGTCAATATTTACTATTAACATAATGGTTAATTACCCGAATATTCCAATCTTTATATTCCGCTCGGGTGCAGGTCGTTTTGTACCTAGTCGCTGTGATTCGTAACTAACTAGGTCGTTTCGTAACAGAGACGTTTCGTAACCTTATAATAATATATGATGATATGAATTGTAGGTAATGGAAGAAAAACTAGACACATCCTTGATGTGATTGGTTTTCAGAATATCCTGGCATCCTGGCCCAGCCTTTTCGAATCACTGTCAGTCATGAGCCAGGATCCCAGGCTAGGAAAAAGAAACCTGCACAATTTCCGGCATAGGTGGCGCGATAACGCTATACTGACGACTTCCGTCTTGAATATTTTTGCCTGGCGTCTTACATTAATCTACATTAATCGACGTCTAAATTATTTTATTATAATGATAACTACCAGTTTTTAATTTTACAACAACAAATCATCAAAATGACACAGGTATTTCTGGTTTTGCATTTTCAATAACTTCTAACACACTTTGAAAATTTACTACCGGCATGATTTTTTTGTTGTGGCGGCTAATTTGTTTTCATTGTGAATTCTTGTTTAGCAGTGACAAGCCCTTTAAAGACATGTATTACTGCTAGGCAGTTAAACATATGTTAAAATGTTATTCATGTCGTAGATAGTGTATGCCTATTGTTCTGATATATTCAATAAAGTCTATGCATGATTAGCACAAACCACAGACGCTTGAAGTTGAGCGCATGGAACCCCCTTTTTGTGCTAGATATTTTCGCTGAAGTTGTTTCATCATTTCACTTTAAATGTTCTTGGTCAATGTTAGCTCTGTTGGAGAAAAGCGTTTCCCTAAACATTGCAAACCACTTGTATTTGCAAGCAGTAATTTGTCAAGGAATTTGAACAACATCGGTAGCGTGCTCACATCATGTGCGAGAAGACTTTAGATATACTGGTTACTGGCTTTTCAGCTTAGCATTTCAGCATTTTTGAATTCAGACGCTAGAGCAAAAACTGGTTTATACAGTGTCCAAATATGTGTTGGCTCTCTATGTAGGATCTTCCTGGGGCCTGTCCAAAAAAAACAATTAGTATTGCAGACTCGCTATAATGTATCAGCAATATTCATGCATATTTGAGACTAGATATAATCTACTTAACAATTGAACCAATGATAATTAAACATGGTAAAAAAAAGACAGACAATCAAATTTAATCGTATAGTGACTTTTTTGTCTCGCCTTGACAGAGTCAAAAAGCGAGACATAGGTATGCTGTTTCCGGCGGCGGTGTCAACAATGTATTAGTTTGTGATTCGGTCTAGTTCATGGTGAACCACTAGTGCAGGGTTCCACATTAACTTTTATACCAACTTGTCCAGTTGGGCAAGTGCCCTATTACTTTTACTTGTCCAAAGTGAAATCTACATGTACATGCCCAAACTTTTACTTGTCCGAAAGTGAAATCTACATGTACATGCCCAAACTTTTACATGCTATTTTTGAGGAATTCCACTGAAAAAACTTGCCAGGGTTGATTGTTGTGCCATGATGGCAGCAACTAGACTTGACCACTGAGATACTATGAGGCATATATGAGCCGAGGAGGAAGGGAAAAGATCGAAGTATATACAGGAATTGGATCATTTACATAGAGATACTTATTTCATAACAATTTATCTAAGAAATGCCATTTCAAAAAACCCTTCTTGATAAATTGACAACTCACAAATTTATTAAGTTTAATTTCATTTTCTCTTTCAAGCTTTTACGTTTTTCCATCTTAGGGAAATACTCATCCGATGTCAAATTCTAAAGTTAGAACAATGAAAATAGACCTCCGCTTTCCATTGGTTGGTGGGAATAACACTTGCATCGGAAACGCCCGAGTGGTGTCCTGATTGATAATGATAATGACAAAGCAACGCCGGGGCCACCTGATTGGCCAATATTTTTAAACGTGATCTATTTTTGGTAAAATGGGGAATTCAGTGCGAACAAATGACGAAATACACGCATTGAAGGGGGGTTAAGACGGTGCTATCACTGAGTAATCTATGGACAAAACAACACACACTATTGATTTTGTGAAATTTTAATCATATAACACTTTTTTTTTCACTTGTCCGAATACGGCATGAACTTGCCCCGGGCAATCGGACAACCGTAAGTGTCGGACCCTGTAGTGGTGGGTCAATGATATATGGTATGCAGTTGTATTAGCATTGGCACATCTCATTACCATGGACATTATTTGGCCCCAACCCCTCAGTCAAGGTCTATTGACTTTGAAACTTAGCTTAGTTTACATGTATTTATAGTTCATGATTAGGTCAGTTTATGGGGAACCACTAGTGGTAGGTCAATGATATTTGGTATGCAGTTGTATAAGCATTGGCATATCTCATTTACATGGAGATTATTTGGTTCCTACCCCTCAGTCATGGTCTATTGACTTTGAAACTTTTGCTTAGTTCACATCTATTAGTTTGTGATTACATTTTGTAGTTCAGTTTAAGATGAACCACTAATGTTAAGTCAATGATATTCGGTATACAAATGTATTGGCATTTGCAAGTTTCATTTCCTTGGAGATTATATAACCACACCCCCTAATTATGGTTCATTGACTTTAAAACTTTTACCTAACCGAGGGAAACACATCAACTATGAGAGGAAAACTACATGCTGATTTTTGCAGATTAAAGCATGTTGTTTTTCATCTGTATCAATTGGAGGCTTTTATACATAACACAAATTGTCCTGTGATAAAGCGCGGTCAGATCGGATCAGGTTATTCTATGCAAAAAACTCAGACAGATACTGATACGACAGAAATCTGCAAAAAAAAAAAAAACATCGCAAATTTTGAATAAAAAAAGATTTTGACTAAGGTGCTTTTTATGGGTCGGTCGGGCTAGGGCAAATCAACCTATTCTTTTTTATGGCCCAAAAGGAATGATTAGATAAGTAACAATTCCATCCGAGATATCAATGACCTATTCCTGTTTTTAAATGGTTTCCAGATTTCCTAAGATCATTCACTTTGGGAGAGGATAAAATAATTTTCAAACTGTACTTTGTAAAATTTGACCGACCTGAATTTTTATTTGTATTATGTGGAATTTAAGTAATTTCTTCATTACAAAAAGAAAATGAAATTAGAAATCTAACTTTATGTGTATTATTTATTTACATGTTGGATATGTAACAGTAATGGTATATATATAGGCCTTGAAGCTATTAAGGTTGTCAAGTAAAATGTTACCCTGCCCATTTCAAAATCTGCAGGAAACACTACATAAAAAATAACGTATTGGTCTAGATTTCACTTGAACAGGATAAAGCTATATATCTGAAAATAACTTTCTATTAAACAAATTTGGTCACAAAATTTGTGTTAATATTTAAAGTAAAATGGATTTATTTTGATTGTTCCTGTCAGAAGAGGAGACCATCATAATCTTTGGACACCTTTGTTCCTGTCTTCTAAGAATCATTCTGCAGAGAATTTATTACTCCTCAGAGATCAGCACCGAAACAGTTAAAGGTTCAGTAGCATGTGCTAAGGGGTGTTTCAGTGGATTATTTCCATGTAGGGGTATAAATTTTATAGTCTTGCAACAATACTATTATGTTTTCAATTATTGTCATTATTCGTCATAACATAATTATATGGTTGTTTTTCTTTGTAGACTGTAGGAAGGAGTTCTAAGATGTTGCAGCATGTCAACTACAGGATGCGATGCACACTGCAGGATGGCCGTACATTTATAGGAACCTTCAAAGCTTTTGACAAGCACATGAACTTAATTTTGGGAGACTGTGATGAGTTCCGTAAAATCAAGCCAAAGAGTTCTAAAGGAAGTGATAAAGAAGAGAAAAGAGTTTTAGGCTTGGTATTGTTACGTGGAGAACATCTAGTTTCCATGACCGTTGAAGGGCCCCCTCCTGCAGAGGTAAAATACAAATTTATTTATTACTGTAGCACAAATTTAAAATATGAGTAAAAGGAGAAGTTGGGGTATATACCAATGAGACACAAAAAACTAGAAGACATGTATACAAATCTGCAAGATGTCAATTTTGCAAAAACATTTAATAAAAGTTCTGTGCATTACAATTCAACTTGTACGAATGTAGTTACCTGAGTGGTCTAACAAATCATTGAAAAGTTTCTATGAAGAATGATTAAATTTTTCTTGGAAAATGTAAGTGACCATTCTCAATTCCTCTTACCTGATGCATTAAATTCAAATAGAAAGTCGTATTTAATCTATTTTGAATCTAAAGGCGCATGTGCTGCTTACAAAATTGTTGAAGGCAGTCATAATTCATGAGTTTTTATCAGTTAGATCTGAAATAGTTTGCATTCCATTGAATGGTTGTTCAGAAATTATCCAATGAGAAATTAAACATGCATATATATTCATGTATGTAAATACACTGTTGAGAGTATTGTAAATTAATGAAGGTCAGGATTTTTTGTGACAAACCCTCAATGAAGAAAAAAAACATATTTTGGTCTGGTTCCAGTACTAGTATTATTATAATGTAGGTACTTTACAATTTTACTGGACAAACTAACAATGTTTTATTGTTTTTTTGATCAATTCTGTCTTTTATTTTGATGAAACAAGTAAGGTATTACAACAGTACTGCTATGTTTTTAAGTTTTTAAAGGAATCGTTAATAAAGAAAAATGTTGGATAAATCAGATAACCCTTAACACATACTCTTTTTGTCTATAACAGATATAAAAAGAGATATTTATACTCTGAACTGCAGTCAAGTTTAGTGTTTCATAATTCATTGATAACATTCTGGCATATCACAAACAAACAACTTGTAACGTCTCATTTCAGTGGCCGAAAGATTCAAATACAATAACAATCGTAGTGTGCACGTGAATTGACACAGATGACCGACAATGGAATGTACTATGTTACTACGAACGTAAAAACAAGGATTTGTATAGTTTACAAATCTTTGGTCAAAAGAATTAAACAAATGTTTTGTGATTTTCAAATAGTGGGGTCAAAATATTATACTTGTGATATTGTTTTATTGAAAGTAATATTCTTTATGCATGCAGCAACATTATTATCTATGCTTGTACCGACAGTACCGCATTATGAAAAATATAAATGAAATACATGTGCAGCTTTTATACTGATGAATACATGAACCACTTTTAATTTCTTTCATACTGACGCTAGGTTATTATCCTGACAATGTCGTAGTTACTTATAACATTCAAGGATCTCATAATAATGATAAATTACAATAATTATAATAGTTTATGATAAGTTGCACATTCCTTTTTTGTTTTCCTGCTATTAAAACGAACACGCAGTAGCTAAGTGTTTGGTCATTCAGAAATAACATATCATAAATGGCGCAAATTGTTTCCGAAAGATAGAAACAAAACAACAATAATCGTATCATTTGTGCACGTGAATGAACAAAAACACAAATGACGTACTATGCAATGTACTATCATGGTTTAATACCACGAAATTCAAATGAATTCAGTGAAGGCATGTTTGTGAAAAAGGGATTGAAATGTTACATCGGCGAGGATTTTTTCTTTTGCATGTGTGGAACTTAAAAATAAATAAATACTTGTGAGAAATGTCGTAGTCTATAAGGCACAATATAAACATACTGTTTTGATTTTAAATCTTTTAATTTCATAC
The DNA here is from genome assembly GCA_017311375.1 of Mytilus coruscus. Classification (NCBI taxonomy): domain Eukaryota; kingdom Metazoa; phylum Mollusca; class Bivalvia; order Mytilida; family Mytilidae; genus Mytilus; species Mytilus coruscus. The sequence continues at coordinate 33,037,998 of CM029600.1, forward strand.
CGTAAGAATAGAGCTTTGCATAACATTGTTGAACTATCTGCCAAAGTGACATGTAGTATGCGTATTTAAAATCACGGAAATACAAAATCATACATGTATGATAAACTGATAAACGAAATATTAAGAAATTATAAGGATGACAATGCATGTACAAGGAGAGACTCACCATTTTATCAATACATTAAATGAATAAACACGCTTTTTATAACTGATTGTCTTCTATGTAACTATTTAAATATTTACAATAGATAATTAACCGAGAATAGCAAAACAGTTAATTATAAATTCATCAAGTATATCACTGGAGTTACTTGAAGTTTATTTCTTTCCACTGCCCCAGTGTTTTGCCATCTCCATTTTTCTCTAAACAAAGCATGGTTGGTTACTTAGAATTCCAGGATTTTTTTTTCAAAATTAAGTATCCTGAATCAGAAAAAAAATCACAATATCCTAAGTCGAATACGGTAACCTTAACATTGCGAAAGAATATGAATAGTGAACATGACAGTTTATAACACAAACCTATTCACTATAAAAATCAGGCAATATCTTTAATATGTAATTGGTTATTTTTGTAGTTAAGTACGGTTTCATTTCAAGTACAACGTTAATTCATCGAGTCCATTTCATTCACATTTCCTAATTTGTTCTCATTGCAAACATATAATGGGATAGAAAAGGTGCACAGGGTTAGGGCTCTGTTAGGTAGCTGCCATTTGATTTTTAGGGGAGGGGGCTAGGATGAAAATTGAAAAAAAGGCAGGACAGGAGCGTTGAGTTAAAAAATGGCAGGAAAAGCAACTTGGCAAAAAAAGTCAGGAAAACTGTTAAGATTTTTATGTTCAAAATTTTACATGCCGTGTATATAAGCTAGAATTGCCATGGGATAAACAACACTTAACACAATCTTGTACGTGAATACTGATCAGTCCATTTAACTTTATAGTACGTGTGAGGTCAAAGGTTTGAATTGACCAATGGAAACAATCGTTCCTTAAAGAGTTAATCTAATAAAAGTTTGTTTGACTGATTATATCGCACAACCTTTCGCTAAGCTTGGCCGCAGTTAAGTGTACAAATAGCCATAGGTGCTTTGAATCGGTAATTTTATGTTCATGTGCAAATTCTTTTAATACATGTCACAAGAGAGTATACTTGAAAAAATTTATATAGTAGTTATTCTAAATGTGAAATGTATGTGTACATGTTATTCTACAGTGATAGTCATCTATGTTCATTCTAAGCAATCAGCTTACTTGGAAATCTGTCAAAATTGCAAGGTTTTATTTTTTATTCTATTTATAGGAGGGTATTGCAAGAGTTCCTTTATCTGGAGCTGGCCCTGGTCAAGGTATGGGAAGAGCAGCTGGACGTGGCCTTGGTCCAGGTGGTGGAGGTGGACCAGGATTGCAGGGTCCAGCTAGAGGGGTTGGTGGTCCATCCTATCAGAGTATGCAGCCAGGTGGACGTGGAGGTAAATAATGGATACTAGGCACATGTGTTTAATTAAGCTTTCATGTCCCAAAAAATCATGGTTGATATGTCCTCTATTGAATTATCTTGTTTGGTTAATTAATGATCCACATTTTCTATCTTAACCATTTTAGTTGATGAACCTTTAACATGCCCCTGACAAAAAAATAAATTAAATAAAATGGAACCAAAAAAAACCTTGAAACCGTACGGTGACCTATAGTTGTTAATTTCTATGTCATTTTGGTCTCTTGTGGACAGTTGTCTCATTGGCAATCATACCACATCTTCTTTTTTATATTGAAAAACTTCTATCACACTTGGGGCTAGGGTAAATTTATGATCCATCTGTCTGCAATGATGTGAGCTGGGTTGAAACACAAACAGTTGCATTTTATCTAATAATACTGCTTTTGTGACCAAATGTTGCTGAAATGGTTCTATGGTGATGTTTCACTTTCAGAAGTATGATACCCCTGGCATGACAATTGCTGTAAAATTTTCATTATTTTTATTTTTCTAGAATTATGCATAAAAAACTAGATGAATCAATAAGAACGTCTTGGAGTTACTACTACATGTATGTTATTTCTAGACATTTTGTTTAGCATTGTAAATTTTAATAATTTTTTACTTGCTTTCTTTCAGGACCTCCTCGAGGACCCCTGGGGTGGATACAGAGGTGGTGGTGGAGGTGGAATGAGAGGAGGATACAGAGGTAAGCATTGTCATTACAATACAATATACTGGTTTACCTCCAGTGTGGCAGTTGATTTAATAAGTTTTATACACCAGTCACACTTATTTTGGACAATCACTTTTTTTGGTACTTTTGAAAAGGTTTTGTAATTTCGTAATTACTTAATAATGAGTATTTTTTTAAACAGCAAAAACAACGTTTTCATCATAAATCCAAGAAGAGTTATTCCTCCTATTTTTGCTTATTTTGAAATTCTCATGTTGAAAATATATTTACTCATATATATAATTAGGAATATTTATAAGTAAACAAATAATTGTCATAAACTATAAAATGGAATGTAAGGTTATATCTTCAATACTCTCAATAAAATAAAACCAGTATTTGTATTCATTGTATCAACTTACCAGACCTATTATAACCGACCATGCAAGACCCTCATGGGTAGTTAAGAACATTAAAACCACCCTAGTTGTCCAGACCTACCAAGGAAAACCCTCATGTATAGTCAAAGTCTTTAAAAATCCCCCTCATCGTCCAGACATTTTCAGCTAGACAAGTTCGTTGAAACCAGACTAGTGTTATAAGTACATGTAGAAATAAAAATTGACAATTCTCTTCATGCTTATGACTGAATGGAGAATATAATTTCTTTCACTGCAATAATGTCAACAAAAGAAAAGAAAAACTCCAATGGATAAAAGATATCAAAATAGAAAGAACCCTATGATAACTAACCTTAAGGAGTATAGAGGAAAAAGAATTGCAACACGATGCATATTATTATCGATGCAAATATCTGATTTGTCGGTGCTATTTACAAATCCTTGAGAGAACACTGTGAATACAAATATAAATATGGGATATAACTTCATTTATAAAACAAATAAAGACACAAACTATGGATGATAGATATTTATTCACATAAATATTTCTGGACATTTGATTTATTTAAAAACAAATATAGGGTTAAAAATACTGAAAAACAAATATGAGCCTTACATATAAAAATAAGGAGATGTGGTAAGATTGCCAGTAAGACAATTCTCTGCCAAATGATGTGGATGTAAACGTTTATATGCAACAGTACGGCTGTCAGATAAGTTTTTTATACAAACATTGAGGCCTCGGTGGCCGAGTGGTCTAAGTAGTTACTACTGTAACCACTAGCCAGTCAACACTGAGGTTGTGAGTTCAAACCCCGCTCGTGCAGGTGCACTCACCTCCAATCTTAATTGACTAGGATTGTCAGTTTTCCTATCGAAGGTCGGTGGTTTTCTCCGGGCACTCCGGCTTCTTCCACCAATAAAAACTGGCCGCCACAAAATAGCCCAAAAGCGGTGCTTAAAAGTGGCGTTAAAACATTAAAAATCAAAATATACAAACATTGCAGTGATGTACTTGATAAAAATTATCCAACCCGTTTATATATAGCAGTGGTCAGGTCTTTTAACATCTCAGGATTAGGTCAACTCATTATTGCAGAATATTCAATGAATATACATTTATCGTCTAATTGAATATATCAGGTATGGGATGTTTTTTGCTGACATTTTGGGTATCCGATTTGCCGGAGTCTACTGTATCAACATGTTAGTAATAAAAGCTTTAATAACTGTCAAATCAGAAAATAGTAAATATACACTTTATTAAATGTTACATTAGTTTTATGCACTAAATGTGCATGTTTTGAAAGTGCTTGAAAGCAAAAGGATTGAAAATCTAAATAAATACACTCAAATTGAGCACAAACAGCTGATAAGTGGCCTCCAGTGTACAAGTCAAACCATCCATGACATCCAGTTGGGGAAAAAAAAAAAAAAAGGACCTGCCTGCCTGGTCTGTTTTCAAAGAGTAGACACGGGAAGGGAAACAGACATTCTTTTAAATGTGGCCTTGTAAAGAGGCATTCGAAAGGTTATAGGTCTTAATTTATTAATATCTATAAAAAAATGTCCAAATATAAGTTTTTTTTAATTATTTCTTAATAAATAGTGTTTTTCTATGCATGCCCCAAAGATTTAATAAATACTTGGTGAAATATACATTTAAGGTCAAATATGTTGTGAAGTTTTTTAAAGGGAGATAAGATCAATAAATCAAAAGGTCAACGGTTTTAGATTATCTCCCATGGAAACATACATGTATATATTATACTGAATATAACATGTTTTAATTCAAACTGATTTCTCATTCTTGTAAATACAGAAGACTTTTCAAAAGAAAAATTGTATGAAAGCTTAGTTTCGACATTTTACAATATGGGAAAATCCTAAATCTATTTTGTTGGTTCTGTAAATACAGCAAAATTCCACTTCTCAGAATTGAATTTTAATGGGGTTATCTTGTGTGATTGAAATATGTTGACCTATATAAACAAATTCCTGTATATGCTGTCATGACTCCTGACATGTAGTGGCTGTTGTTGGAATAACATGACAAAACAATGACCACTTTTATGATCTGTTCTGTAGTGGTAACACTGAAGTATATATAAATTGGCTGTTAATTTGTTTTTGATAGACTTCTTAAATTTAAATGCAAACTACTGGGATATTGGTTAATTCATTAGGCATTGATATATATATGTATTTACCATAAATATAGCAGTACATGTTGATTTCATTTTGTTTATCTTTGTGATTGTAGGAGGTCCCAGATATTAAAAGAAAAGAACACAATCCATGTATGAGAGAAGAGAGAATGTATCAGGACTATCATTTTAAAGACTATTTGTGGACCATTTATAAATCATGTTTTTACTTTTACATGTTTTATGTCAGAGAAATCATCTCATTTCATTTCATGTTGTACATAGTAAAGAAATTACTTCTAAATGTTTGTTTACAAAGTTTTGCCCTTCACCTTTTGTATGGCCAAAGGTCAGTGTCAAATTGTCGGATACCTTTCATATTTTGTCTAATGTGTAGTTGTTCTGACATGTCCCTGTTGCAGTCAGGATTCTACTTTGTCAAAATTATCTCCCCATTACGCCACCTAATTTTTATAATTGTAAAAATGGAAGCCATTGTATGGATGACGCGCTGTCAATTTAGCTTTTGAAAATCGATAAATTTATCCACATAGTATCATTACAATCCTTACATGCCTGTTATATTTTAAAAGACAAATGTATCTTATAGCTATTGGGCATCATTTAAAGTACTTTTATGCATTTGGTCAACTTAAAACTATTGTCTGATCGGTTGTCAGGGGGAATTTTCGAAAGTTCAAAAATATTTTAAAAAATATCAGAGATTTAAGACTAATTACCCTAGAAAACACACAAAATTGGGAGTTTTTGTCGAGCCTGCGACTTTTGTCGCAAAAGGGAGACATAGCGATCCTACATTCTGTAGGCGGCGGCGTCCACAAATATTCACTCTGTGGTTAAAGTTTATGAAATTTTAATAACTTTCTTAAACTATCCTGTATTTCAACCAAACTTGGACAGAAGCTTGTTTATGATCATAAGATAGTATCCAAAAGTAAATTTTGTAAAAAAAAAATCCTGTTTATCCGTATTTTACTCATAAATGGACTTAGTTTTTCTGCCAGTTAATATTACATTCACTCTGTGGTAAAAGTTTTTCAAATTTTAATAACTTTCAAACTATCCTAGATTTGTACCAAACTTGGACAGAAGCTTGTTTATAATCATAAGATAGTATCCAGAAGAAAATTTTGTTAAAAAAAAAATCTTGTTTATTCGTATTTTACTCATATATGGACTTAGTTTTTCTGCCAGTTAACATAACATTCACTCTGTGGTTAAAGTTTTTCAAATTTTAATAACTTTCTTAAACTATCCTGGATTTGTACCACACTTGGACTGAAGCTTTGTTATGATCAAAAACTAGTATCTAGAAGGAAATTTTGTAAAAATTTATTTCCTGTTTTTCCGTATATTACTTATAAATGGACTTTGTTTTATTCCAGTTAACATTACGTACAGTCTGCAGTTAAAAGTTTTTAAAACATTTATTAGATTCATAAACCTTCTTGGATTTTTACCAAACTTGAACAGAACTTCTTACAATCAAAAGATAGTATCTAGAGGAAAATTTTTAATAATTTTTTCCCCATTTTGTTGAGCCTGCGACTCACTGCTAAAGTAGGCGAGACACTGGGTTCCGTGGAACCCTTACAAATTTTTTTGAAGTTATGCATTTTTTAAAATCCACCAGAAAAGTTTGTCATCGAGTACTTTTAGTAAAATCTTGTTATTCGAACACACCTACCCTGTTGTTATGATTCATTAGAAAGGTATTTCACTTGACCCATATATTTCATCTTTTAGTACTGTAAATTTTTAATGTTTTTGTATCAACCTACAGCCTAAATATTTAAAAATAATAGAATCTGAAGCGAGATGATGTATCAAATATTTTTCTTTTATACGTTTTCAAGACAGAATAGTCAACTCAAACATGCCTGAACCTAAAAAGGTGTACTCGACTTTCTCTTTTCGATGAAATTATTGCTTGTTTTGGGATTTTTCAAAAAACTGTCACCGGGGGCAGAAATGCAAATTGATGCTTTAAAAAGATAAATCTATTATCTTTCTTTGGAATTTTTATCAGCCGAATTTATGCTTGTGCACAAAAAAGATCCACGTGAATTTACACCTACCACAATCTACTGTTTTGTGAAAATTTGTCTATAATTTAAAATTTTAAAAATATCTCGAAGCTCAATTCAATGATTTAAGTAAAAACACATACATAAGATGCATAAAATCCTAAATTAGGCACATTCATTAAACTTTTAAAGCCCATAGAAACAGATGTAAACAATTCAAATTTAACAACTTCACCTTTTTTACCTTCTCTAACAAAGAGTTCCATTACTTTTGTTTAATTTCAATTGGGTTTTGACTGTGTTGTGTTTGGTTGTTATTTAAATTTTATCTTTTTATAGGACCGCAAAAATTTTGCGGTCGTATATTGGTATGACGTTGGCATCGTCGTTGTCGTCCGACATTAAACATTAGTTTTCGCACTCTAACTTTAGTTTTAAGTGAATGAAATTTTACCATAAGGTTCAATACCACAAAAGGAAGGTTGGAATTGATTTTGGGGGTTATGGTACCAACAGTTAAGGAATTAGGGGCCAAAAATAAGCATTTTTAGCTCACCTGGCCCGAAGGGCCAAGTGAGCTTTTCTCATCACTTGGCGTCCGTCGTCGTTAACTTTTACAAAATCTTCTCCTCTGAAACTACTGGGCCAAATTTAACCAAACTTGGTCACAATCATCATTGGGGTATCTAGTTTAAAATTGTGTCCGTGACCTGCCAAACCAACCAAGATGGCGCCATGGCTAAAAATAGAACATAGGGTAAAATGTATATTTTGGCTTATAACTCTGAAACCAAAGCATTTAGAGCAAATCTGACATGGGGTAGAATTGTTTATTAGGTCAAGATCTATCTGCCCTGAAATTTTCAGATGAATCGGAGAACCTGTTGTTGGGTTGCTGCCACTAAATTGGTAATTTTAAGAAAATTTTGAAGCTTTTGGTTATTATCTTGAATATTATAGATAGAGATAAACTGTAAACAGCAATAATGTTCAGCAAAGTAAGATCTACAAATAAGTCAACTTGACCAAAATGGTCAGTTGACCCCTTTAGGAGTTATTGCCCTTTATAGTCAATTTTATAAATTTTGTAATCTTTACAAAATCTTCTTATCTGAAACTACTAAGACAAAATTAACCAAACTTGTCCACAATCATCATTAGGGTATCTAGTTTAAAATTGTGTCCGATGACCCGCCCATGAACCAAGATGGCCGACATGGTTAAAAATAGTACATAGGGTAAAATGCAGTTTTGGCTCATATCTCTGAAACCAAAGCATTTAGAGCAAATCTGACGTGGATAAAATTGTTCATTAGGTCAAGATCTATCTGCCCTTAAATTTTCAGACCAATCAGGCAACACGTTGTTGGGTTGCTGCCCTGAATTAGTAATTTTAAGAAAACTTTGCAGCTTTTGGTTATTATCTTGAATATTATTATAGATAGAGATAAACTGTAAACAGCAATAATGTACAGCAAAGTAAGATCTACAAATAAGTCAACATGACCAAAATTGTCAATTGACCCCTGAAGGAGTTATTGCCCTTTATAGTCATTTTTTACAATTTTCATAAATTTTGTAAATTTTGTAAATTTTACAAAATATTTTCCACTGTAACTACTGGGCCAAGTTCATTATAGATAGAGATAATTGGAAGCATCAAGAATGTTCAGTAAAGTAAGATCTACAAACACATCACCATCACCAAAACACAATTTTGTCATGAATCCATCTGTGTCCTTTGTTTAATATGCACATAGACCAAGGTGAGCGACACAGGCTCTTTAGAGCCTCTAGTTGTAACTTCCAGACAATAACTTGTGTGTAAGTGTATGGATCTCTCTGACATTGTACCACAAGGTTCCATATCACAAAGGGAAGGCTGGAATTGATTTTGGGGTAATTGCCTCAAAATTTTAGGAATTAGGGGCAAAAAACAAGCATTTTTCTAGTTTCATGACAATAACTTATAAGTGTTTGGATATTTCTAAAATTGTACTACAAGGTTCCATATCACAAAGGGAAAGCTGGAATTGAGTTTGGGGGTAATTGCCTGAAACGTTTAGGAATTGGGGGCCAAAAATAAGCATTTTTCTAGTTTCCAGACAATAACTTGTGTTCAAGTGTATGGATCTCTCTGAAATTGTACTGCAAGGTACCATACCATAAAGGGAAGGCTGGGATTGATGATGGAGGTAATTGCCTCAATATTTTAGGAATTGGCAAAAAACAAGCATTTTTCTAGTTTCAGGACAATAACTTGTAAGTGTATGGATCTTTCTGAATTGTACTACAAGGTTCCATATCACAAAGGGAAAGCTGGGTTTGAGTTTGGGGGTAATTGCCCTAAACATTTAGGAATAAGGGGCCAAAAAACACATTTTTTCAGACAATAACTTGTGTTCAAGTGTATGGATCTCTCTGAAATTGTGCTGCAAGCTACCATACCACAAAGGGAAGGCTGGGATTGAGTTTGGGGGTGATGAATCATAAGGGGGTTCAAAAAATTGGGGGATTTATTTTTTTTTTTCCTTTTTTTTTTCTTTTAAAATTTTCCATTTTAAGTTGGTTATTTCTGATTTATATTTAAAAGCAAATAATAATGATATGGTAGGAGATACACACCAAACAGGATGTGTAAATTATTATATAATAAGTATTGTGCAATAGCAAGAAATTTTCAATTGCACAGTATTGCACAATAGCAAGAAATCTTCAATTGCACAGTATTGCACAATAGCAAGAAATATCCAATAGCACAATATTGTGCAATAGCAAAATTATTCAATTGCACAGTATTGTGCAAAAGAAGATACTTCGTATAAATTGCTTATTTCTTGACCAATTTCAATGGGGTTTTATTTTTGAATTCTTGGGGTTCTTTAATATGCTGAATCTAACCGTGTATTAAGTTTTTGGATTTTGGGCCCAGTTTTCAAATTGGTCCACATTGAGGTCCAAAGGGTCCAAAATTAAACTTTGTTTGATTTCATCAAAAATTGAATTATTGGGGTTCTTTGATATGCCGAATCTAACCGTGTATTTAGATTCTTAATTTTGGTTCCATTTTCAAATTGGTCTACATTAAGGTCCAAAGGGTCCAAAATGAAACTTAGTTTGATTTTAACAAAATTGAATTCTTAGGGTTCTTGATATGCTGAATCTAAACATGTATTTAGATTTTTGATTATGGGCCCAGTTTTCAAGTTGGTCCAAATCGGGGTCCAAAATTAAACTTTGTTTGATTTCAACAAAATTGAATATATGGGGTTCTTTGATATGCTGAATCTAACCATGTATTTAGATTTTTTATTTTTGGGCCCGTTATCAACTTTGTCCACATTGAGGTCAAAAGGGTCCAAAAGTAACTTTGTTTGATTTCATCAAAATTGAATTCTTGGGGTTCTTTGATATGCTGAATCTAACCATGTATTTAGATTTTGGATATTGGACCATAATAGGTGAATGTCCAATTTAAAATGTTTAAGTTCTTAGACCACATTCATTCTGTGTCAGAAACCTATGCTGTGTCAAATATTTAATCACAATCCAAATTCATAGCTGTATCAAGCTTGAATGTTGTGTCCATACTAGCCCCAACTGTTCAGGGTTCGACCTCTGCGGTCGTATCAAGCTGCGCCCTGCAGAGCATTTTATTAAAGGTTTAAGTTTGAGTTAAAAGTAATTATGGTAATACTTGGTCAGATGTTAAGTGGTAGATTTACATTCCACAATTCTATTGCCATGGGAATATTTTAGCTCTGACAGTGTAACAATCTTGTAAATGTTGGCTTAATTTAGAACGTTGTATAATTTACATGATTGTTGAATTGACTCTTATTTTGTAATTTAATTGCAAAATCTTCAAAGCTATAAAGCATATACGCAAACTTGATTAGCGAATTTGATCACCAGATCTACAAATAAGTTAATATGAATGAAATTGTCAATGATTCCTTACAGGATTTGCTGCTCCTAATTCACAATTTTCATCAATTTTTTCACCATGTGAGCTATTGCTATCGCTTGATGTGTCTTCATAAACTTTTTCAAAGATCTTCCAATTTCTACAAAACTAGGGGTGAATGATCCTTATGGTATCTAGTATAAAGATTGTGTTTTAGCTCACCTGGCCCACACACTTGGCGTCCATCTTCGTCTTCCGTTGACCACAATTATCATTGTGGTATCTAGTTTAACAAATGTGTCTGATGACCAAGATGGCCGAGATGGCTAAAAATAAAATAGTGGTAAAATGCAAGATCTGTTTATTTTTAAAACTACTATAAACACAGAAAACTGACAGGCAGAAATGTTGAGCTCTACCTATTGTGTGTTTATAACCGGTTTTTTCAAAAGTTATTATTTTCTAAGGGTTAAATATTTCGCGATGGTGTCTTGCCATGGCTTTATTTGGAATTGTTTGTTTGCTTTTTGGCCTTGAATGTTTGTCCCTAATATTTTATTAACTATGTATTTACTTTCAGGTATCACAGATCGAATTTATTCGTTCATAGTGTGTTAATTTACGTTTTGATTGAGTTAAGCCTTCCAATTGATGTTTTATCGTGTGTTTTCTATGTTGTGATGTTATACTATTGTTTCAGAAAAAGGGAGAAGGTTTGGTACCATTAAAACGTTTAATCCCGCTGCAAATGTTTGCACCTGTCCTAAGTCAGGAATCTGATGTACAGTAGTTGTCGTTTGTTTATGTAATTTATACGTGTTTCTCGTTTCTCGTTTTTTATATAGACTAGACCGTTGGTTTTACCGTTTGAATGGTTTTACACTAGTACTTTTGGGGCCCTTTATAGCTTGTTGTTCGGTGTGAGCCAAGGCTCCGTGTTGAAGGCCGTACATTGACCTATAATGGTTTACTTTTATAAATTGTTATTTGGATGGAGAGTTGTCTCATTGGCACTCACACCACATCTTCCTATATCTAATTATGTCGAAACTGTTGGCCAACTTCTTATAGGAGTTATTGCCCTATTGGCTAAAATGACAAATTTTACATTTTTTTTTTTATACGACCGCAAAAAATATTTGGTATAATGGTATGATGTTGTCGTCCGAAGACGCATTGGTTTCCGGACAATAACTTTAGTTTAAGTGAATGGATCTCTATGAAATATTTTAAGAAGGTTCAATACCACAAAAGGAAGGTTGGGATTGATTTTGGGGATGATGGTCCCAACGGTTCAGGAATTAGGGGCCAAAAACAAGCATTTTTCTAGTTTCAGGATAATACCTTGTGTAAAAGTATTTTAATTGCTCTGAAATTGTACCACAATGTTTAATACCACAAGTAGAAGGTTGGGAAGCATTGGGGTAATTGCCCAAACCGTTCAGGAATTAGGGGCTAAAACAAGCATTTTTCTGGTTTTCAGACAGTAACTTGTGTTTAAGTGTATTGATGTCTCTTAAATTGTTCCACATTTTACAAAAAGAAAATTTCTTCAAATGTTATTTTTTTAGGAAGGGGGTCATTTTTTTCCCCTCAAGATTTAAGAAATTGTCAATTTTCCAAAGAAAAATTGGGGGTCACAATTTAATTTGCTAATTCTTTGTATATAGTCTGAAAACAGATTTACTAAGTATTGCGCAACAGCATAGTGTATTGCACAAAAGCAAAAAAATCTTTGAATATAAATTCAAATCATTTTACCAATTTCAAGTTCTTTGACTACATTTATTCTGTGTCAGAAAACTATAAAGTGTCAAAAATTTAATTACAATCCAAATTCAGACCTGTATCAAGCTTGAATATTGTGTCCATTTTTGCCCCAACTGTTCAGGGTTGGACCTCGGCGGTCGTATCCAGCTGTGCCCGGCTAAGCAGTTTATTTATACCCTCTTGTGTTTTGGGCAAAAACTAAAGAAATTGTAAATAGAAAAATGATCAGCAATACAAGATCAACAGAAAGCGTTTTTTGTCATGAAACTTATTCTAGTCTACTGTTGAAGATACAAATAGGCCTAGGTTAGCGACACAGGCTTTTGAGAGTCTCTATGTTTTTATTTCTGTATGTCAACAAACATGGCCATCATTGCTATAAATAGAACATAAGGGTCAACTGTATTAAATGTCATATCTTGAAAACTATAATACTTGTAGATAGAGAAAACCTTGCAGAAGGGGCTAAAATGCTTAGAATGTCAAGATCTACCTACTTCTTGTCGAAAAATATTAGATGACTTCTAAAAGGGTGTTTCTAAAAGAAGGAATGGCTATAATTTCGACATGAATTTGAAATACGATTCTTATTGTTTCAAGTATTAATACAAGCAGAATTTTGAAATAATATTTCGTTATAAGTAGTCAGTTTGGTCCAAACTTGTCAAAATAAGCACAAAAACTTAGCTTGATGTATTACAAGTCAATAATTTAACCCATTAGCTTAAGATGCATGTATTAGGCGTGTCCAGCTATTAAAAGGAAGAGAATATCAACATTGACAGTGGAACAAGAGTGAACCATTTTGTTGACTGATTCGATCCACAAAAAATCATTCTTATGCAGGTAAAAACGATGAGTAACATATTTTTATACGACCGAAACATTTTTGCGGCCGTATTAATGGTATGGCGATGTCGTGGTTGTCGAAGGCATTTGGTTTCCAGACAATAACTTGTGTATAAGTGTATTGATCTCTATGAAATTTTACCATATGGTTCCATACCTCAAAAGAAAGGTTGGGATCGGGCCAAAAAAAAAACAAGAATTTCGGTTTCCGAACAATAACTTAAGTATAAGTCTATGAATCTCTATGAAATTGTGCCACAAGGTTCCATACCAAATGGATGGTTTTATTTAATTTTGGGAGTGATGGCCTAGCCATTTAGGGACTAGGGGCCAAAAAACTACTTTTCTAATACTTTGTATAAATTGCTTATTTCTTGACCAATTTCAATGGGGTTTAATTCAAAGTCTTGAAATTTTTGGGGTTCTTTATTATGCTGAATCTAACCGTGTATTTGGATTTTGGACCCCGTTTTTAAATTGGTCCACATCAAGGTCAAAAATTAAACTTTGTTTGATTGCAACAAAAATTAAATTCTTGGGGTTCTTTGATATGTTGATTTTAAACGTGTTTAGATTTTTGATTTTGGGCCTAGATGTCAAATTGGTCAGTGTCCAAAATTAAACTTATTTTGATTTTAACAAAAACGAATTCTTGGGGTTCTTTAATATGTTGATTCTAAACATGTGTTTATATTTTCGATTTTCGGCCCAGTTTTAAGTTGGTCAAAAATTAAACTTTAAAGTTAAAAAATATATATGGGGTTCTTTGATATGCTGAATCTTACAACGTATTTAGATTTTGGATATTGGGCCCCGTTATCAAATTGGTCAACATTGAGGTCCAAAGGGTCCAAAATTATACTTTGTTTGATTCCATCAAATATTGAATTTTTGGGGTTCTTTGATATGCTTCGAACTGCGGTCGTATCAAGCTGCGAACTGCGGAGCATTTTATTTTAACCTAAATATGAAATCAAACAGATATAGAAAAATCAAATTGCACGTGGTCGCTATATATTTATATTTATGTTTATATCGGGTAATATGACCGTCCGCAGTTTTTGGAGGTCATCTCGATGGTTAATTAGATGGCGTCTAGACTAAAATATACACGAAACGTTGATACATATTATCGAGTCCATGCATTGTTAATTGGTTATTTAGACTTTTTAATTTGGATATTTGTTTTAGTATGTTATAAATCAAATATGAGAATTTGAGTCAAATCGATAAACAAGAATTTGACAGCTCATGACTAAAGGAGTTGTTGCCCTTAAATGACAATTTTTGGCTATTATTCATGTTTTTGCGTATCAATTTAAAACTATTAGAAAGATAATAAACTGTTGACATAGAGATATGTCCCGCCTTTTGTAACTCTAGTAGAATAATGCAAATATTGAACCCAAAAGGCAATATTTAAACATGTTGACTATGCAAAACATTCAAAGTCAATGAACAATGACTTAATGTGCAGGACCAAATAAACTACAAGGAAATAAGAAATACCAATGCTTATAAAACAGCATACCAAATACCATTGACTTATCATAAGTGGTGCATTTACCCTAACAAAACACAAACTTTAACATGTAAACAATGTAAAAGTTTCAAAGTCAATGAACCATGGTGAGGGGATGGGGTCATATTATCTCAATGGAAAAGAGAGTTGCAAATACTTATACAACTGCATACCGAATATCATTGACTTTACATTAGTGGTTCCTCTAAAACTGACCTAATAACAAACTGAAATATGTAAACTATGCAAAACATTCAAAGTCAATAGACCATGATTGAGGGGGCAGAGCCACATAATCTCCATGAAAATGAGATGTGGCAATGCTAATGCATCCACATAACTAATACCATTGACCTTCCACTAGTGTTCCCCATGAAGCTGACCTAATCACAATCTAATACATGTAAACTAAGCAAAAGTTTGAAAGTCAATAGACCGTGGAAATGAGATGTGACAATGCTAATACAACTTCAAACCAAATATTGACCTACCACTAGTGTTCCCCATAAAATGACCTAATCACAAGTTTAAACAAATACATGTAAAGTAAGCAAACGTTTAAAAGTCAATGAATAGACCATGACTGAGGGGGCGGGGCAAATAATCTCCATGGAAATGAGATGTGCCAATGGTAATACAACTGCATACCAAATGTCATTGATCTACCACTAGTGGTTCCCAATAAACTGACCAAATCACAAACTAATACATTGTTGACGCCGCCGTCAATGCGAGACAAAAACTGTTTGAAGGCAAAAATGATCAGCAATACAAGATCTACAAATATGCTAATGTGATCAAAAGGATTGGATGACCATTTAAGGGGTTATTGCAAGTAAATGACGATTTTTTGACTAATTATAGTTGTTTTGCCTATTATCCCAAAAACTGTTATAGATTATCATGATAGGTGGAAACTTAACAGCAAAAAATATTCAGAAATGCAGATACATTGTATACAAAAAAGCCACAGTATGACGGAAACCATTGGATGATATAAATAAGAAGATGTGGTATGAGTGCCAATGAAACAACTCTCCATCCAAGTCACAATGTATAAAAAGCTAACAATTATAGGTCAAAGTACGGCTTTCAACACGTAGCCTTGGCTCACACCGAACAGCAAGCTATAAAAGGCCCCAAAATGACTAGTGTAAAACAATTCAAACCGAGTCCTTAATATGAGTTGATGCTCTTAAAAATTTTTTGACTTATTTTCATACTTTTGAAAATTATCTTTTAACTAGGTAATTGTCGTTTCCTTCTTCGAAAAAAATCTAAGTGATTGATAATTTTAAAAAAAACTATGGAGTGCAAGTGTCAAAACAAGAACACTTACAAATTAAAAGAGATTCACATCTATCCAGACTGCGCATGTGGAGAGTTGTCTCATTGGCAATCATACCACATCTTCTCATTTTACATACATCGTGTAGTAAATTAAAATTTGATTTATAGAAAGAGTTTTAAATGATTATTGTAAATGAGGACATTTTGTGTTGTCGTCTTTTCTCTTTGTGTCAATAATAAATGAACATCTCCTTCAACTACTAAAAGAGGGAAAATTACATGGCATGTTGGTAATAGCAGAAATATCAAATGTATTAATTGTATTCGATTGATCATTGATCGTTGTCAACTTGTAAAACAACACCAAAATTGTAAAAGATGTTTAAAATTCTTCAAAGATTTTAAAAATCATTGATGTACTTGTACCGTTTGAATACATTAGAGGTTTTACCAAGTTTAGGCCAAGGGAAATAGCCCGTCTTTTCCATATCGATCTGATTCTACAGGAGGATCAGTAGTGGCAATACTAGGATATTTGCTGTTGAATAAACATTTGTCTGATATGGTCAGTCTTCCAGTTTCAAAGTCAATTTTCCTTTTCGCGGTGACAAATCGGAGCAAGTGGTGTGACTTATGAGGTGATACAGCCAGATAATTTATTTTATCAGTCATAGTCTAAAACGTGTGATTATTATCTATACAGTTTGACTCGCAATCCATTTGTAACCCCACAAAAAATACAGTGAGTAGAAATAACTCTCCTTCGTTGTATACATGTATATGTATAAAATAACGAAATATATAATATGATTGCCAATGATACAATGTGTTTTATTGTCTCGTTACGTTCTTATAAACATACCAGACTGACGAAATTATAAGCCATCTTTCTAAAAAGGGGATCAGAAGCAGGTGTATAACAATATAAAACTAGAAGATGTGGTATGATTGCCAATAAGACCACTATCAACTAGAGTCCAAACACTATGGATGTAAGCAACTATACATATAGGTCACCGTACGTCCTTCAATAATGTGCAAAACCCATACCATATAAAGGCACAAACATGAGAAAATGTGAAACCTTTCAAAGAAGAAAGCAAACGTCCTGATTAAGAAGAAACTAAAAACACATGTGACGGACAGTGACCAATGACAAACACTGAATTGCTTCTGACTTGAGAGAGGCATTATTATTGAATGCTGTACAACATCAGATTGACACGAACTTTGACACGAACTTACAAACAAAAAAGACAAGCAGTGATCTAAGAGTACTCGCAGTTACTGTAATCTAGTTAAGAGCCAATTCAAGAAAGAAACAAATCATGGTCTGCCATATTAAAATATCAATCAGTTCACATCCAACGAGGTTAGTGTAAAGACGTCATAAAAAGGCTGCGAAAAGCATGACCTTGTTGGGCCAAACTGTAAGTACAAATAGGCGATTTGTATGATTTTATTTTATTTAGTTATTATTTTATTTATTTTTATTTTTATTTTATGACAAACTTCAATGTATGCATTTGTGCACTGATTGATTGGTCATGATATAAAACAAAGAGCGCAGGTATATAGAGATTGCAATTAATAGAAACTTTATGGCAGTGTAGTGGGCACTTCTGGCAGCGACTTTTATTAAATGACACAACAGAAAAGTAAAATCACCGCGCTGTCAAATTATCTTCGGGCCTGCTAGATATGCAAGGATAAAGGATAAATTAAGGCAACAGTAAATTACCGATGTCCACATTTCATAAATTGTTTAAGAAAACAAATCAAGGTAACAAACACAACCTGACGGAATCGAATGAATTAAAAGAGATCGTCGGGGTAAGCGTCTCCTGCTATCAATGCATCACACACCATGCGAATTCACACTTGCGGTCAAAATTCAGTCGTTCAGCCTCATAACTCTGTTGGATCAGTTTATTAACACTGTAAGGAAATTAAAGAAAACATTTTAGACGAATTATTTTTGTATTGCTGATCATAAATATAACAAAGAATCCTTTAAACATGGCCTGTTGAGAATGTAATATCAGTGCATGTTTAAAAGGCTGTTACTTTCTATGATTTAATACATGCATGTTGTTTACGTTAATGTTATACATTTATCATAATAGCTGCAAAGTTGACCTAAACCGGAGCTAAACGATTTAGAGCTGTCTGAATGACGTTTTAATAAATGGTAGTGCTAATTTTCTGCAATCTTTTAATTTATCATAATCCAAATGTTGTTAAAATAATCATTATCCTAGTTTAGCTTTATGTTATTTTAATATTTCATGTGTTTGCTGTGCAGGAAAAATGCATTAAAACATCCTATTCGCTGAAAAATATTTAAGGTCTTTCTGTTGTGTCAATTCTACCTAACGTGACGGTACCCAAATTGCACCTATTTTGACAGTTTTTTCACCTAAGTTTTTTTATGATAAAGACAAAACTTTCCATTCTGTGTTTATTTTGTAGCCGTATCCTTCTTTATTATATAGGTACACTAATTTGATTTTTAATCCCTATTGAGTCATAGAAAAATGGGTTTGAATAAACCTCCAAACTATCCATGATTCCGTAATGAGGAGTACCCAAATTGCATCCATGCTTAAATTCACATCATTAAAAATCAAATAACAGGTGTTTTGTTTTATTTTTCAAATATTTAGAACAATTTGACATTAGTACATGCTCACTATTCATTTCTTTTAAAATGGATGCTTGTAACATATTTTTTTTTGTTCATTTTTAAAAGATGACGTTTTGTGAACGTCGCATGGCGGCGTTTTCGTACATTTTTCTTTTCCAGTGAAAGCTTCAGCTGTTGATATAAACTGTGAACGTTTAGTGTATATTTGAATATATTCACCTATTTTGTAAGACGTGTATAATGTCAAATAACTAAAATATAAATTGTTTAGTCTCAAAGAAAACTTTTAAGAATTTCTCAGCTGTTTATGTTGAATAGGTGCAATTTGGGTACCGTGACGTTATATATATAAGGACCAAGATCACTTAGATCCGGTAAACCGTGTAATAACAAACAAGGAAAACGGTACACAATGGACAGTTACCTCACATTTCTTTATAGTTGTTGTTTACTTGGACTTGCATTAAATATCCCGATAGTTACAACCGAAAATTATGATTTAGTGGACAAACAGAAC
This sequence comes from Mytilus coruscus, assembly GCA_017311375.1. Classification (NCBI taxonomy): domain Eukaryota; kingdom Metazoa; phylum Mollusca; class Bivalvia; order Mytilida; family Mytilidae; genus Mytilus; species Mytilus coruscus. The sequence continues at coordinate 33,057,254 of CM029600.1, forward strand.
CAGATGGACAATTTGACTGCTATGAACATTATTGTTTCTGATGTTATGATTCAATTTGATATTCTGGAGAACTGGAGTAGTCTATGTAATATATCACAAACTGGTCTCACCGACTTTAACATTGTTTGTTTTATTAAAGGTAACTCCAATTTAAAGTTCACAGACTTCAGAAATTTCACATCTCGGTTATCAACAAATATCAAATTGGACTTATTTGTCATTTGTGAAAATGGTCAAATACGCTTTCCTTGGCCGTTCAGAGCGGATAAACTAAATAGAATTTACGTTAAACACTGTATTATTAAGGATTACCTTACTGAATTTAAGAATTCACTAATAGACAGCATTCCTGACACAGTAAAATATTTACAAATTGAAAACGTCACAATTTGTCATAATGTTAGAAAATTACATGACTCACTGTCAAAAGCTAATTCCCCTATGACAAGGGCTGCAGAATGCGGACCGGAAAATGCTTATTCTATAACCAAGAGAAGGACCAATCATATATTTGAAGATATCCACAACACGTCTCATTTTGCCGACTTCAACGTACTAGCAGATAATAGGCATTATTTTAACGTTCAAAAGAGAACCTGTATGTACAACAACCTCGAGGTTTTTGAAATAAGTGGAATGAAGGACTTGGATAGGAGTGTTATCAATAAGGTTTTTTATACAGACATTGCTGATAAGCTCAAAATTTTAATTTTTCTGGTAATGGTATATATGACAGCCTACATATACTACAAGGCTGGCAACTACGGTTCCCAATGATGGAATATTTAGACTTTTCCGATAATAGTATAAAGTCCCTTCCATTGATACGCGATTACAGAAGGACTATGAAAGGGATAAAGTCATTAGGAATAATAGATGTAAGGCGTAATAAAATAATCTCGTTGACAAAAGGTATGATTGACTCGTTCTCAACTCACAAGTTTGTTAAAGTCGACATCAGTGAAAATCCGTTCTTATGTGATTGTGATATAATTGAAGTTATGGAATACCTATCTTCAAAGACTATGCCAAAAGCTTATGATTATCTCGGGTCGCTAGAGTGTGCAAATCCATCAAACGTCCGTGGACGTCAGCTGCTAAGTCTGTCTCTTACAGACCTTAACTGCACGCGTAACAATGAGACTGGCATAAACGTATCAATACTTGGTATAATCATGATAACAATAATAGTGTCCATTATAACTTTCTTGGCATTCTATTTCAGAAGTCTTATCATAACAATTTTATATACTCGACTAAATATAAAATTTCCATGTCAATTCGAAAATGGCACTAACGAAGACAGACCTGGGGTCAATTACATGCCAAAGTAATTAATTATATTTCAATTACATTGCTTTTTAAATGTAATTAATTACATTTCGATCACATTGCTTTGTAAATGTAATTAATTACATCACAATTACATTGCCAATGTAATTAATTAATTACATTTCAATTACTTTTGTCCAAAGACATACAAGAGCTATATCATTTAGGGAGCTACCATTTGATTTTTATGGGGGAGGGGGTGGGGCTAAATTTTGTCCTGCATTTTTTCAGATGTAACCTCTGTCCTCCCTTTTTATTTTTCACTCTATTCGGTCCTGCCTTTTTTTAATATTAGTTTATCCTGACTTTTTTTACATAAATTGTCATCCTGCCTTTTTTTTTCCAAGTTGCTCATCCTGCCTTTTTTTTTTTACCCAAAACTCCTGTCCTGCAACTTTTTTTTTCAAATTTCATCCTTAAACCTTATAACTTAAAAGGTTCCATTTATTACAGAAGAAGTAATGGTAGCATTTTCCATGCTTGTCTTTTGTCAAGTATATTGGACTCCATTCTTGTATGTTTTGACTGCTGTATTTAAAATTTTGTAGAAAGTGTTTAAATAATATCCATCTGTACAGATTTTAACATATACATATGATGGTTTAAAAAAATTGCCTTTGGCATTTTAATTCAGGGACAAACTTGTACTTCATAATTAGTTAAGTGAAAGGAATAACCTGAGGTTAAGATTATTGTTAATTGTTAGAACAACATATTTACAAATTGTATGTAAATAAATTGGTATTGTGTTCAATCTTTACATGTTTATGTAAACATGTGAAAAAATGAATGGATTAAATACAAATACGGATTATTATACATCTTTTAGCACATACTTACAACTTCTCGTCCAATCAAATTGCTTGAATTTGCCTTCTAATTTTCATAGTACATACTTTTTCCGTGTACTAAGTAACTACGCATGAATGACCACAAGGGTAAGATTTCATTGTATCGTAATCAAGATATTAAAACAAAAATTGCCACTGGCTATTTTGAAATAAAATGCTGTGTTCCAAATTAAATTAAATAGTGTGTAATTAGTTTTCACATTGATTTTTAAATATCCTGTTATTAAAATCTTTGGATCTAAAAAAATGTTTTTGACGGTTGCAAGTTTCTTTCATTTAAATAAAGAGTAACAAAATATGGTTCTTTATACTTTGATTAGAGTACAACGCCATCTTAAAATTGTGATAATTTATCATCCATGCAATTACTTTGTACACCAAAAAGTGTGTACTATGAAACCTTGTGAAGGGAAATTAAGGCAACTTGATATATTTCGTCATGAATTGATTGATTGATTGATTATTGGTTGCTTAATGTCCAGTGGCAAATATTTCATGCACGTTCAGGACGATGTCATTAGTCGAAAAACCGTGATAATGTCTGAAGAGAATGTGCCACCTATATATATATATATATATATATATATATAATATATATATATGTTCTGATAAATCTTTTAGTTTTTACTTTGAAATGAATAAAATAAACATAAACCCTAGTATCTTTGATCTACTGGTAGTTGCATTTTAATGACTATCCACTAGACTATCTATTGGGACATACAAGGGGCGGATCCAGCCATTTTTAAAAGGGGTTCCAACCAAGGATAAAGGGTGGGGGTCCAACCATATGTCCCCATTCAAATGCATTGATCGTCCAAAAAAAGGGGGTTTTGCAACCCCTGAAACCCCCTCCCCCACCCTCTGGAACCACCACTGCATACTAACTATATGTTTCAAATTTATTATAGCTTTAGTTTTACTGTGAGATTGAAAATTGTTTTCAAGACATGTAAAGCTTCCACTGCAATTTAATTATTGCCTGCTTTTGGTCAATTAATTTTGTCATCTACTACTAAATAGAGTTTAATGGCGACTACCCTTGCGGGTATTGCGCCAGATTACCTTAGATAAAAACATTTCAAATAAATGTTTTAAAATTTATTATTATTTAGGAATTAACCTGTATTATATATTCATATTATAGTAAATTGTGAGTTGTTTTTTTTTCCTTAAATTTAATCTTGATATTTAAATCTGAACTATGGTGTGTATTTTGATTATCTTAATTATCTTGTGGTTAATTTATAGTGAGAAGAAAAATTTATGTGAGCTTATTATTCTGTTATTTGTAACTTAGCCTGCTTTGTTTATAAATATTAAATGATTTGGTAAGTAGGTGTGTTTGTTGTTTATACATGAAAACTGTAAGTATCAAATCCTAGAAGGGGTCTGACATATTCCCGTACATGGTATATACATTAATACAATTATACCGCGGCTCGTACGTCCTTGGTAAATTGTGATTCTCTGTATATTGAATTTGACTTAAGATAGCACCTTAACTTATATTATAAAAGATTCTTAAACTTGCGTTCTAGAAGAAAAATATATATAGTATTACCGTGTATGTATAATTAGGATCTATAATATTAATGTATTGTTTTAACATATTTGTGTGTAATAAATTGTAAGTGTTGATGTTCATCTCACCATGTAAAGAAGTACATGTATAGTAAAACACCGCTTTATATCAATAAACATACTTACACCAGCAGCTACCATCTTTTCATTCTGGAGTCAAGGGCCTTTTGAAATCACATATTTGACAATGATACTATAGTGAGTAGATTTACAAAATTTCGTTAATGAGCTCCGTTTTACAAACACCTGTGATACAAGTAGTCAGCAAAAATAAATTATCAATAGACCAATTAAAAGATTACTCGAGTTGTAAATGTGTGCTAAATTGGATAGTCTATGAAAAGGTATATACTATGAAATTAAGAGCTCGGGGCAAGCCCCTCCTCTAAATTTCATAGTATATACCTTTTCATAGACTAACCTAGACATAATGATTATTGAAATATCAAGGAATTTTCTATTTTTTTCATCATGATAAATGTATAAAAAGTATTTTAAAAAATCAAAGTACCAAGTGCATACTAAATATAGGAAAAAATAAAATTTTAAAGCTGCATCAGAAAGCCAAAAATGTTTAAAATTTCCCAGCAATTATATAAATGTAATTCAAAGTAATTGAAAAGTCATTCACAATTACATCACAAAAGGCAATGTAATTAATTACTTTCAATTACATGTAATTGAAAATATGCGCAATTACACATTACATTAAATTACTTTCAAAATTGTAATTAATTACAGCTAATTACATTTTAATTACCCCAGGTCTGAACGAAGATAAAGAGTACGATGCATTTATTGCCTATAGTAGAAAGATGTTGACTGGGTCATGCGCACAGCCTTACCAAAGCTAGAGTCGAAGGACGCTGGGAAAGCATACAAGTTATGTCTTCATCATAGAGACTACATCATTTAATGATTGTAATACTGAGATTTTAAACAGTTATATTACAATTGAGGAGGTGGTTATTGCAGCTAAATCTTTAAAGAATAATAAAGCAAGTGGTTCAGATTGTATTACAAATGAAATGTTGCAAATATCTTGTAATATGAATATTGATGTTTATGTAAAATTGTTTAATCTTATTCTTAAGTCTGGTATTTACCCAACTTTATGGAGAGAAAATTTTATTAAGCCCATTTTTAAGGGTGGGTGTTTTAATGATCCATCTAATTATCGAGGTATAGCCCTTTCAAGTTGTTTAGGAAAATTCTTTCTTAAAGTTTTATATAGTAGATTAGAAAAATATCGTGAAGGAAATAAAATTATTTGTCGTGAGCAAATTGGATTCAGAAAGGGAAGTCGAACAAGTTATCATGTTTTAACTCTTAAAACTATTATTGATAAGGCATTTAAATCATCAAAAAAGATATATGCCTGTTTTATAGATTTCAGGAAGGCATTTGATACTATTAACAGGGAGACTCTCTTTTACAAATTGTCTTATTACAACATAGATGGCCTCTTTTTCGGTATAATGAGAGATATGTATAAAGAGGTTTTATACTCCGTGAAGATCTCTGAAGGTGTCACTGATTTTTTAAATTCCACAGTTGGGGTAAAACAAGGGTGTATTTTAAGTCCCACATTATTTTCTTTATATATTAATGATTTACCCCCTATTTTTGACTCCACATATGATCCGCCCAAGTTAAATGATAATGATATTTCATGTTTGTTATATGCTGATGATTTAGTTCTTATTCCTGAAACTGCTAATGGCCTACAAAAATGCCTTGATAAGCTAAGTTTATATTGCACTAGTTGGGATTTAACAGTAAATCTTGACAAAACCAAAGTTATGATTTTTAACAAATCTGGTAAAAAACTTACAAAAGACAAGTTTGTATTTAATGATAATGTTTTGGAACACTGTACAGAATATAAATATTTGGGTATACTGTTTAAACCCTCTGGTAGTTTTACTGAGGCAGTGAGACTTCTTTGTACAAAAGCCTCAAAAGCTATATTTTGTATCAGAAGACTGTTATTTTCTGAAGATATTAATGTTTTACCTCACCTCAAGCTTTTTGATGCTTGTGTTAAACCTATACTTCTTTATTGTAGTGAAGTATGGTCTCTATATATGATTAAAGATATTACAAATCTAGAGTCGAAATATTGGTCTTTGGCTACCAATAAAATTCAGATTAAATTTGCAAAAACTTTAATTGGAGTAAATAAAACAGCTGTCAATTTAGCAGTACTGGCTGAACTTGGTATGTATCCAGTTTTTATAGAAGCATTAAAACTGTCAATTGGCTTCTGGTTGCATGTGATAAAATCTGGTAATAATTGTTTACTTAAAGATGTATATAGTTCAAACCTGCAATTAACCAACGGATTTGCGAAAAAGATTGAACAGCTACTTGCTACATTAAATTTTTCACTTGTTTGGGAAAATCATGATATTATTTCAAAAAGCCGTTTATTATATGCACTTCATACCAAACTTAATGATAGATATCTGAATTATTGGAAAGAAAATATTTTTTGTGATGATAAATCATTGCACGGTAATAAGCTCAGAACATATAGACAGCTTAAAGAAAATTACAAATTGGAAACCTATTTATTGTTAAATATTGACAGAAAAGTAATAGGACATTTTGCCAAAATTCGCATAAGTAATAGTGTTCTTAAAATTGAACAAGGACGACACACTAAAACACCTGTAGAAGAAAGAATTTGCCCCTTGTGTCTTTTAGAAGTAGAAGATGAATTTCATTTCACTATAATATGTACAGAACTAAATACAATTAGAGAACAATTATTTTCCAAAATTAGTGAAATAGTTCCTCTTTTTAAATATGACTAATGAAGCAAGATTTAAATTTTGTATACCTGTGATGAGACTGGTATAATTAAAATTATTGTAAAATTCATAAGCATGTATAATTCTAGAAATGCTTTATTGAGTACTTAATAACTTTGTGGTACCACCTCCTCAGCAGAGATTATATACATTCATTTATTATTGTAACAATATATATATACAGTTATATATATAATGTTTATAAATGTGGTCAGATTATGTTTGTATGTTTATGTATAGTCAATGTTTATTGTCTTGGTAACAATCCTATAATTTTGGATTTTGAACCAATAAATTATCTTATCTTATCTTATCTTATCGGTAATACCATGGCTGATAATATTTTCAACAGTGTTGAAACCAGCTATCATATCATCTTACTTATTTCCAGTGAGTTCTAGAAAAGTGAATGGTGCATGATGGAGTTTCGAACCGCCATGTTGAAAAGTTTACACGATAAAAACTGTCAATTCATAATTTTGTTAAAGGACACGACAACTTTGGATGGTATTACTCCTGATTTGAAAAGTTGTCTCAATTCATAAACCTATCTAACAATTGGAGATTTCTTCTTTTGGGACAGACTGAAATATGCAATATCATTTGGACATAAGAAAAGACAAAATAAATAACTTTGGACAAAAAGTCTTTGTATATGTGATTTTGTGAGTATGTGTGAATGCGTGTACGTCAATTTGCAGATATTGTCTATATAATTACAGTTAAGATGTTTATTTCCTTTGAAACCTGAAAATAATTGTCAAATAAAAGATATTATAAGACGAATGTACAAAATCTTACCTTCTTTGTTGAAGGAGCTTTTTATTTTGTTTATATAGCATGATTATAAATCAATCTATATTTTGATACATCAAACTTTGTTATTTTTACGTATCGTATTACATGAAGCGTATATCATTTTACCGACAAAAATACAGTGTTTTCTTTGTGAAAACCTAGGAAGTCCAGCTAAGATCATAGACAGAAATTACAAAAAAAAAAAAAAAACTGAAGCAACAAGAAAAGCAAAGGAAAGCAACAAATACAACTGTTTGAAAAACAAAAATTAGCGAAAAGCAACAAAAACAGACAAAAATAAGTGCACACAAACACTACACCAAAAAAGCGACAACATTTTGGTTTCCTGGTCAAAATCTGTTTCTGCCGATCGGAAAATCGGTACGAAACTTGATTTGATAATGCCCTATTGAATAAGAATGACCTTTAACGTCAATGAAACAGCATTCAAAAGACACCACCAATTTTTGGGTGAATAGGTCATCTATTAATCTATCAATAGTTATTGAATTTAGGCATACGTTTTGTATCCGGATGCTATCTTTTGAGCTTTATTTCGAGCTTTTACCATACTAGGTTCGATAATGTCCCTTATGGTAAGGAAAATCCTTATTGATTTGGGGTTCATAAGACAAAGGTTAAGGTCTCAGCAGCTATTAATAGACTGACATTTGGGCAAAGCTTCCGGATAATATATCTTTAACCATATGCCCAGATTTTACCTAATATAGTTGATAATGTCCCATATTATTGGAACGATCGATCCCTACTGATTTTGGGGTAAATAGTTCAAAGGTCAAGGTTAAAGCGTTAATTCTAGCATTTTTTTCTTTTAAACTATATGTCCAACTAATACCAGACTTGGTTCGATAGTGCAACTCAGAATGAAGAATATTCATATTGATTAAATCAAGGCCGTAACTGCCATTGAGGCAAGTGAGGCAATTGCCTCACTGAAATTTCGACACTGATTTTTTTGTGTGTATTCGTTTATGGTAATTAAATATGAAATATAGCCATTTTTTTCTGTCTCAACCTTAATTTCTATTACTTGACATCGTTCCTTTTAAATTATTCTATCCGGATGTAACTCACCATTAACCTAGTTACCGGTAACCATCATTTATCTCTTAGTTAAAAACAGTCGACTCTTGCAGAAATAGGAAAGCGATACTGAAGGTGAGGAAGGAATAATTCTAGTAAACTAATGGATGTTATTTGTGATTACAATAGGTGTTAAGAGTTCCAGTTTTAAATATATTTTCATTGGAACTAATCCAAAAACTATAAATGGACTTACAAATCAAGTACTGGGGCACCGCACGACGGGAGCAGACCTGTCTGAGTATTCATTTCCCCGTTTCCCCTAAATTTATTCGAATCGTTCTCTTTACAGGTAAACAAATTATAGATAATATGAAACTTGCATGGATTACTTTTTATCCATGTTTCTTTTACCTTAAAATTTGAAAGAACATTCCGTAATCCAATTTTGACATTATTGAGGGACGGTAGGCCCTTTAAAAAGGATTTCGTGTTTTCTAATTCAGGACTATGCGATTTCGTGTCTTTTTATTCGGGATTTCGGGATCGAACCCCCTCCTACCCCCTCATTATTCGATTGTCGATCTAAAATATCTTACCACTGTCTATTTCCAGAAATAATCTGAAATCACGGACTTACATATAAACGGCGAAAATTGACAAACTCCAATTTGAAAAAAAAAAACAACAATTACTACTGAGTCGATGTTTGTTCTGTGTTCTGGCGGCGGACTCAAAACTAATATTGATATTCGAATGTTTATCTGACATATAAATTTAGATAACTTGTTAAACATTTGGTGATAGTACATGTCTGAAAATATGAAAAATATATAAAAAGTGTCCAAAAATAAACTCCGACGCTTATCTCAACGATGTCAAGGTATCTGGAAATGTCCAGAACGCAGGATTTTACATCATTTATCCCAGACCCCCTGCCTCACTGAAATAGTATGCCTAGTTATGGCCTTAGATTAAAGGGCAAATAAAACCAAAGATCAATAACACAGCAGATATTGGTAGACTAAAATTGTGTTGCTGTATGTTATCTATTAACTGTATGTTTATATATTAACAGACTTGGCTTGTAAATGGTAAAACGTCCCTTTTTGAGTTTAGGTCAGAATTTAGATTCACAGGTCAAGGTCTCAACAGCAATTAAAAAACTTGGGGAAATATTTTGTTTCCCGCCATTTGACATTCAATGTATTACGAAGAGGTACGTATTTGGTCATTTGGACTCCAACTGTAGAAAGGAGATTGTTGATTATAGCTTCTAAAATGTTGCCTGCAGCAGCCATCTTAAAGGGTGCATAGAAAGTGACACACTTGTTACATGTGACATCGTGTTCTGCCTATTGAAAATATATTCATAAATACTAGTATTGCGAGTTGGTATATTAACCACGTTTAATAAATACCGATACCGGTAATAGGTAAATAAAACTGATACTGAGGCAGACGATAAAGCTCAGTTAAAAAGTATGGACACATGAGAGTAAATGTTTATCACTCCTGGGATCGTGTTGCTCAATCTCAAGTTTTTCTAGGTAATGTTTCGTTACTGTTGTTAGCTCACCTGGCCCAAAAGGGCAAAGTGAGCTTTTCTCATCACTTGGCGTCCGTTGTCCATCGTCCGTCGTCGTCGTCGTCCGTTAACTTTTACAAAAATCTTCTCCTCTGAAACTACTGGGCCAAATTAAACCAAACTTGGTCTAAATCATCCTTAGGGTATCTAGTTAAAAAAAATTTATCCGATGACCCCGCCCATCAACCAAGATGGCCGCCATGGCTGAAAATAGAACGGGGGTTAAAATGCAGTTTGGCTTATATCTCTAAAACTAAAGCATTTAGAGCAAATCTGACATTGGGTAAAATGTTCATCAGGTCAAGATTTATCTGCTCTGAAATTTTCTGACGCATTAGACAACCTGTTGTTGGGTTGCTGCCCCTGAAATGGTAATTGTAAGGAAATTTTGCAGTTTTTGGTTATTATCTTGAATATTATAACAGATAGAGATAAAATGTAAACAGCAAAAATGTTCAGCAAAGTAAGCTCTACAAATAAGTCAAACTTTTGCCGTTTAAAGTCAATTTTTCACAATTTTCGTAAATTTTTGTAATCTTTTACAAAACAATCTTCTCCACTTAATCTACTGGGCCAAATAGAATTAAACTAAGCCACAATTTTCAATAGGGTATCTTGATTGAAAAATGTACCAGATGACCCTGTCATCCAACCAACATGGCCGCCTTGGCTTTTTAAAAAAATAGAACATAGGGGTTTACTATAGAAGTCTATGGGAAAATGGTCACAACTTGAAAAACTAATTTAAATAATGATAAGGGGTCTTCAGTAACTATTGTAAGACTACAATGGGATGACTTGCTTTAAATTTAACTACTGGGCCGAATTAAACCAAACTTAGCCTCAATTTTTATTAGGTATCTAATGCTATTTATTATGATTTTAACCTTATTTTACATGATTTCCAAAACCACAGTAGATACAGGTGAGCGACACAGGCTCTTGAGAGCCTCTAGTTAGTATTTTCGTCGTTTTTCCTTTTGGTCATGTCAATTTTTATTTGACTGGTGCTGATTGTATTGACCCTTTGTATCTCCCCTCTATGTTTTGGTGTTGATAAATTTAATGTCCTGATTATCCCCTTAGTCCGGAACTGACAAAATACGTAGACATCCTACATAAATATGGGAGCTTGGAGCAAAATCGATAAACCTCGCAAAACAAACAAATAAGTTTTAGACACCTTTTAACTATAATCAAGCAATATATGAATTACATGTATTTGTAAACTAACTTGGTGAAAATTAAAAAAAAAAACCAAAAAAAAAACCACATCAAACACGAAGCTGAATAGATTGATAGGAAAGTGTTACAACATATTGGTCTCTCCTTTATAGGGAGTTGATTAGTATAGCGGTAAAAACAACTTTTAAGAGTTTAACATAAAAATACAGCGTTCAACATATTCTTTGCTGATCTTCTATTGTAGTGTTTCGGACTTTTTGAATGTGATGTTTTTAATACATAGTGTATTCCCATTTTCAAATCTTTGAAATACTGGTGTCTAGCCATGTCAAATGTTCAGCTGTAAATTGTCCCAAGTTTATAAAGCTTGAGAATTTATTAAACTTTCAGAATATGTCTTGAGCACCAAATTTATACCAAAAATAATAGCCACATGCGCGGCTCCTTACATTGGGACCAGCAAATGACTATGTGTAGAGGTTTGACTAGGTTGTTTTATAGATCTCAACACTCACCTTTGTAATCTCGATCAGTATATGCATGGAGTAACAGAACAGTGGCGGATCCGGGGGGGGGGGGTCCGGGGGTTGGAACCCCACCTTTTTTTATACCAAAATAACAGCCACGTGCGCGGCTCCTTACATTGGGACCAGCAAATGACTTTGTGTAGAGGTTTGACTAGGTTGTTTTATAGATCTTAACTCTCACCTTTGTAATCTCGATCAGTATATGCATGGACTAACAGAATATGCATAAATGAACATACAAAAATATCAGTGTAGAAAAAACTTAACTTTAAAATAACGGGATAACAGATACAAAAAAACCACAATAACAAACAAAACAATACTAAAAATAATACATGGTATCAAAGGATGCTCGCAATTCCTGAAGAAAGCTCCAACTACCTAATCTCATAACCATGCCGTCGAACTTTCTAATATCGGAGGTTGTACGTCATAGTAATGTTCATACAGTAGCGTCATTAACAGTTACAGGAAGGCACGATCGTGTGAAATGCCCGGAACAAACTGTTCATAATGTCGTTTCAGAAAATCAAAACAGTATAGTCTTGCCTCAAACCACACATTGAGCGAATTGATTATCCCCAAAATACCAAACTCAGTGACTGAACAACAGCAGTGTATTTAAAATATCTATCAATATGTCCACTTTGAAAAGAAAACAACATGTTGAAGGAAAATTCATGAACTTGTTAGCTTTATAAATAATATTAACGTAACAAATTGGATGCGAAATGCCTTCTTTTTTTTTAATTCCTGCAGATGGAATGATACTATATACCACACGGAAGTCTATTAGGACCTTCCATGAATATAATTTGAATCGAGATCACGAATATTAATGACTTTAATTCGTAATCACGAATTTCAAAAAATATGGAAAAACTTTTTCCACAGAATTTAACTTTTAATAACTAATCATTATTGGTAATAACGAATTATACAATTCATGAAAACGATTTCAATCCGTGGTCAATCAGATTTATTTAATTCGTTATCTCGAATTCAATATAAATTATTTGGAGGTCCTACATTGGCGCCCGTACTTAGTCTACCACAATAAATCTCTATATTTGTAACGAAATCTAATAAAAGTTTGAACAGTGTATTATACCTTTTTCATACCATAGAACTTTTTTTGATAATGGAAATATTTTAGTATATTGAAATCCGAGAAACCAGTAATCTACACTAAGTGAAAAGGACTATCCACCAGTCTCTGTAAACCGATGATATATTGAGTGATATTTGGAAATATGTCCAGACATGACTATGATTTGGTCTCAAATTTCAGACTTCAGCATTTGTTGTAGATGTTATGACACTTCATATCACCGCTTCAGAGAGTGTACATAAAACTATTATCTTAGTCACCTTATAAGGGCTAGGTCTAAAAGGTCTTAATGTGTCTCTTTATGGTTAAAATGTGTTTTTAGTACATCTTTACTGATTTTGGAGTCCTGGACCTCCCCCTTTTAGGCAATTTTGATGTTGAAAATCCTTGATCTGCCACTGCATTATGTAAAATTAAGAGAGCCCCGTGTATCGATTTACACCTCCGGGTATCTGTCGTTAATACTACTACACTATTCTTTCCATGCATGTACGAGTTATAGTGTCTACTAGTAAAGATGTTTAAATTTCTTTTTTTCTTTTTTTATGGGGGTTCGTGGGTTTGGTAGTAGGAGTTTATTTATTTTTTCTCTTTTATTTTCTCTTTTTTATTATTATTTTTTCGGTGTGGGGTATTTTTTATGTAGTTTAATTTCTAGAGCAGGACATTAAAATTTTTTTTCTACTTTTGGTCTTTTTTGGGGGGAGGAGTGAAAAAGGTCCGCCGATCAGACTTATGCCGATGGAAAAATTTATCCATGTGACAAAACTGACTTTATCTGCGTTACAAACAGAAATTGCAACTGTTGCTGCTTTTGTGTTGCTTTATATTTTATAGGAATCATTCACATCCCAAAAAATGGTTACCAGTATAATTTTGTTTGTGTATTCTAAAGAAAGAAAATGACATATTGTCCTCATTAATAAATTATTATTTCAAGAAGTTTAACGCACAAGACAGATAAATGAAAGTATAGCCCGCTGACATTTTTGTCGTTTATAAATAAATAATGAATGTATTGTGCCAAACTAAATTGAACACAGCATCTGTTAGGTTGCTATGGATCTCTGCCTTAGGCAAAGTTTCTTCATTTAAACGTGACCTATATGTAACTATGAAGCCGATAGCATAATGTAGAAAAAGCCGCGTTAATACGATTTTGCCTTGGGGTATAATACCCGCCAGTTCAATGCCGACGCCGGTAAAAGCTCATTTAAATGAAGAAGGCGGATCTGAAAAGCTTTAGAAAATTTTAGTGGTATATACATGTTACAATAACAGGAGAATTTAGTGAAGAAAGCAGATATTTCAGGTAAAGTTATATTTGTTATACATTCATTGATCTATTTGTTATTGATTTTTTATCGTGTGTAGATAATTATCTATTACTCTGTGAAACTTAATTAATTATAACTAATTAAATTCTCATATTACTTCTTAAAAGAAAACAATAAATCAAATGTATCGTTGGCTTAACAGGGACAATTAATATTGATAATAAAATGTAATATATGTATCTCACTGGTGCATTATTACCCCTGCCTTACAACTTTAATAGGAAAGTCAACAGTTCTTAAATAAGAAACGAGGTTTTTGTTGTTTGTTCATCAACATAATTAAAAGAAAATCTTTTAATAAAATATCTTTATGTATTTTCAAATCGACCAGTTTATTTTCACCCACAGTGTGTCCCTCTTTGTCAATGAATAAATCTACCCGCAGGCTATTTTTCAAATTATAATGGTATTTATGAATGTCAATATTTAAGTGTTATAGCTTTATTTGTAATTTGAATACTCATGTTTAAACACATAAGTGACAAAACATCGCTTTATTCGCTAGATAATGATTCAGTTTTTACAAATTTAAAATCATATGTTCTTAAAATATTTGAGGTTATCTATTTTAAGATACTGCTAAAACCTTAATTATTGCCCGAAGCCTATATAATTAGTACTATTTTTTCTATTCTCACAACATCGTTCCCTCTTGTAATGCCCGCTTCTCTCATGCCAGGCTTACAATTCAGAGTGATTCGTTCCTGGTAGACTCGATGCATTCAAACTAAACAAATGGAAAACATTTAACTCTTAATAAATTGGATGATTTTAATTTATTAAGAAACGGAAACACAAGAATGTTTTAGTTTTAAAAGCTTTGAAGTGAACAACAAAAGTTTCTTTTGATAAAGTTCCGTCGATTGACATTTGAATAGACAGATAAGTGTCTAACATAAATATTCTTGTATGAAATAAATTTCTAAAGCCACACATATGATTTTTGTACTCTCCTTTTCTTTCATGGAAAGATACGAACTTATTGTATCTAAAAAATGAATGAATAACGAATACAATTTAGTTCCATTTCGAGAAATGGTTCAGAATCGTATTACTGACGAGAAAGAAGCTAGTGGACGCATGTTCACGTTATCATATCTATCTTATCTATCTTCTTATCTTCCGTACATCTTCTGCATGTAGAGATATCATAATTAACCATAACTTAACCTTTCTTCACACGTAAAAGTTGCACGAAACCTTTTATTCCATACAAATATTACAATCTTCCTCCAACTCTTCAGTAAAGAATTCATTTATTTTATCAGTTGCAATTATAAACCTACATCAGTTTGTGCTATTCAGTGTCTTCAAAATGGCAACACGATTTTTTTATATCTAAACTAGAATCGAATACCCGCCGTCAGAGGTAAACAGACATTCGTACCTCCATTACACTCAAATCTGACTGCCATAACATAAAGTACGAATGTATGAACTGAATTACAAATACGCCAATTTATTTTGACCAAAGAACTTATACGTTATACTACAACTCTACCAAAGAAAGTTGAATGGAGGTCTGTATGGAACAAAAAAGGTGTTGTGGGTGTCATTTTCCACTATACATATTGTGGAAATCTTCTTAACCATGCCTTAAATGGTGTTAAATATATTTGACTAGTCTATTTTTGTTTATTTGTTTGTGTTTCCGTTTTTTTGTCTCGACTACGACGAAATTCACAGAATGCGAGACAATATAGGGATGCTAATCCGGCGACAGCAAAGCCAAACGCCATTTGTATAAAGTTTCATATTTAAGAAGACAGAAAACTTTGATATTTCATATATACATATGCCTTACGTTCCGAAGTTTCCGTATATCTCATCTCAATTGCCCTTGACCTCATTTTCTTTATAACTTTTTAATCACGCAAATTTCTCAATTTTTATAACTTATAGCATAATTATATTTGGAATCCTTGCAAGATCTTCATGTCCGTCAGATAGGGTTCACCTGTCCTTGACCTTATTCAATGGATCAGCGATCAAGGCTAAGATTTCGTGGTTAAGCCCATATCTAAAAACTTGAATCAATAGGTCAACAATGATATTTGTTGTATGGAATGATTGTAAGGTGTACATCTCCGATTGTAAGGTGTACATCTCCCTTTGGCAGGTTTCATCTGATCTTGACCTCATTTTCATGGTTCATTGGCCAGTGTTAAATTTTCGTGATTTGATTCGATTTAGGTACTATCAGCCTAAGGTCAACTAAAGTTGGCGTATGGAATTCTTCTACGGAGTTCATGTCCGTATAGGTTAACCTGACCTTGACCTCATTTACCCTGTATCATTAATGATGTTAAGTTTATGTGATATTTGCAGTACAACCTTTATGTTAAAGTTTTTTAACATAAATTCAACCATAATCAGTAAAGCAGGAGAGACATTTCAGCGTGTGCAATCTTGTCTTTTTGACCTTGTCATCGTTACAGAACTAAACAGTGTTGAATTAGATAAGCCAACGACATGTAAATCTAAAATCACTGTTCTGCATACATACGGAAATGTGAATACTTGGATTCCAAGATGTGAATGAAATGTTTTGTATTTTCCCTTCAGATACCGACTGTTGAAACCTAATGGGCGATGACATCTCCAGTGCCAAACCAGACATCAGTTTCGCCTAGATCACTTCACAATGGCGTTTATTCAAAGATACCTATGTCGGGAGTGCCATGTCCAGCCACACCAACACGATATACAGCACCTGTACATATTGATGTTGGAGGTGTCATCTACACAGCATCTCTGGAGACACTCACGAGGTAAGGTTCCAGATACGTTAAAGAACAATTCAAACAAAAGCATATTCCTCACAGGCACGTGTTTCATGCGATGTTAGAGGCATCCGTAATTCCTCTTTCTTTGCACGAAAGAAGAGGGAGGGGCCTTTGTCATCGCATGAAACATATGCCAGTGATATTCCTCCTGCTTCCCTTATAATGAGACATATGTAAGTAAAGAGTACAGACGGTAAATGGTTCATATGAAAATTTATTATTATACAATGTACAATGATATACAGTCACGGAAACTTTGTGGATAAAACTTATATTGTTCCACCAAACGCAACACTTATTGCCACCCATGGTAAAATAATAAATAGTCATAATTAAAATGCAGATGATATTGTTACACATGGAATAAATAACGAGCACCAGGAGACAATGTGTCGTTTATTTTTTTATTGATATTGTATCCTGTAGAATTGTACGGAGAAATGTCTGTGGGTGGATGCATTTTTTAAGTTGTCGTATTCATACGTATTCATACGTATTTTTCATATTCCTCACAGGCACGTGTTTCATGCGATGTTAGAGGCATCCGTAATTCCTCTTTCTTTGCACGAAAGAAGAGGGAGGGGCCTTTGCCATCGCATGAAACATATGCCAGTGATATTCCTCCTGTTTCCCTAATAATAAGACATATATAAGTAGAGTACAGACGGTAAATGGTTCATATGAAAATTTATTATTATACAATGTACAATGATATACAGTCACGGAAGCTTTGTGGATAAAACTTATATTGTTCCACCAAACGCAACACTTATTGCCACCCATGGCAAAATAATAAACAGTCGTAATTAAAATGCAGATGATATTGTTACACATGGAATAAATAACGAGCACCAGGAGACAATGTGTCGTTTATATTTTTATGGATATTGTAGCCTGTAGAATTGTACGGAGAAATGTCTGTGGGTGGATGCATTTTTTAGGTTGTCATATTCATACGTATTTTTCAGATTAAAATGCGATCGACTTTTGCACAATTTGAAGATTGAAAAGTTGACAAGGATTTCCATAATACATGTAATTGGTTAAACTTTGTAATTTTGCTATAAAATGTAAATACAGACCATTGATGCACATAAACGTCAGATAATGTTTGAGTTTTTCCTTGATCGATAGATTTTGAATACATACAGTAAAGAACAAATAATTATCAGAACATTATAAATTTTAAAATGAAAATGATAAACCTCCTATGCACTTTAATGTGTATGAGTTATGTCTTAACACATCCAATAGTAAAGCCCTAATAATAAGTAGTTGCATACGGTTGCTAACATTCTGCCCTGCATGTCCCTTTTCTTCTTTATATACGGATATCCATCAACTTTTTAACGATTTCTTTCCGGTACATGCCAGTGTGAAGTTTAAAGTTAATAATTCTACATAAAATTTCATCTTTTTTATCATATTATTTATAAACTTTACAAGTTTTTGGTCAACTTTTTAATTTTAACATTCTATATATGATTTTTTTTATATTAAGAGAAAATCCAATAAGCATATTTTGTTTAGGTGAAAGAATGTTTTAATGAGGACTTCACAAGTGAGTGCATCCTTAAAGTTGTCAGTGAAACTTTGGTTATGTCCTTATGTAAATTGGTTAATATTAAATTTAAATGAAAAGATCATAGAAATTTATCTTAACAAATTGCAGTCACACCCTTCTTATCATTTCTCTTTCTTAGCAGACACCTATCACATAACTTCTTATTTGAGACGAGGAACAGTACCTCCCCCCCCTTTTCTTATAGTTATATAAAGCTTTTTACTTTAAAAAAGTGCATACAGTTGTGTACCCATTTCCCTTAATTTGTAATAACTGTAATAATAAAATTTATATACAGACAACTGCCAATATATGCAAATAATCAAAATAGATGATATACACATGATTTTATACCGGAATCATGAAGTGAGAGGTATGTAACATTCACCTTGTCCGTCAAACTTTTACTATGGTTACAGTTCAGCATTTGGAATGATAGGATATTTGATCGGGAACGTTATGCATGATGTTGAGTTGTACCGTGTTCATAATTTTCTCTCTACCAGGCAGTCATGCGCTCCCTTGATTTTTGGCCATGTGATTTTTCATCAATGTATAATAAAGAGTGTGGGTATACTTAGCACAACAACACATGCAACTTTTGTTTGTCTTTTTAAAGTTTAACCTAATACGTACGTTTAATCTAAAACACAAGAATGCTGTCAGGATAGAATAAGTAACAGAACAAACTTATTTTTAACAAAATATGAATGTGGAGAGGTCATAAGTATACTGAATGCACAACTGAACTTAATGAACGAGGCATACATTTAGGAAATATAACAAATGGCATTGCCGTTGGTGCAAATTTACCAACGATTTTCATATTTTATAATAACGGCATTGTTTGAGATGATATTATGATGGATTTGTGTTTAACTATTTGTGGCAAATTTAACATGCATATCAGAACGAGAACATGGTAAAATGATTTGCATGTTAACCCTACTTTGTAATGAACACTTATTTTAACGTGCTAGTTCACAAGGAAACAGCCCACAGGAAGAAATGTCACTTACAATGTCGTATCCCGGACATCATATTTTGAATGTCATGATCTTACCAAAAATTGTCAGCCACTCCTTATTATAGTTATTGCTCGTAAATGGTGATTTTTGCGGTTTGGGCTATTATCTTTAAATCCAAAATAGATGAAAGAAATTGTCAAGGACAAACATGAAATGCATGAAAAGATATATACACGGGCTAAATCGTCAGTCTACTCTTTTTAGAAATTATTGACCACGAGAGACGATTTCCCCCTTTTTTGTGTTTTTATGGAAACTTTACTAGATAGAGAGAAACTGTAAATATCCTAATAAAATCCACAATAACTCAACATGATCGAAATCATCAGTCGACTTTATGTAGGAGTAATTTCCATTAAATGGGATTTTAACCGCTATTGTTTTGGTAGAAACTATAAATACTGAGAGTAACTGTAAATTTCAAATTGATCAGCAAACTTAGATCTGCAATAAGTCATCATGGCTGAAATCGTCAGTCGACTCATTATAGGAGTTGTTGCCCTTAAATGACGATACTACCATTTTTGTGGTTTTTGTTTGTTTGTAGAAACTGTTATAGTACTATATATAGAGAAAATTAAAATGACAAAAACAATCAGCAAATTAGATCTTCAACCCCCCAGTTTTTGGTGGGGTTCGTGTTGCTCAGTCTTTAGTTTTCTATGTTGTGTTTTGTGTACTGCATGTTGTGTGTCTGTTGGTCTTTTTTTTTTAGCCATGGCGTTGTCAGGTTATTTTTTACTTATGAGTTTGAATGTCCCTTTGGTATCTTTCGCCTCACTTTAACAAGGCCACAATCGTCAGTCAAATCTTTATGGGAGTTATTGCCCTTGAATGCTAATTTGTATCCATTTTTGTGTTTCTAGAAGAAACTGTAGTAATGCGGTATGGGTTTTGCTCATTGTTAAAGACTGTACGGTGACTTATAGATGCCAACCTTCTTCGTCATTTGGTCTCTGGTGGAGAGTTGTCTCATTTGCTATCATACCACTGTGTGACATCTTCTTACTTTTATAAACTGTTAATAGAATAAGAGCTCTGCAAATAAGTCAGCGTGGTCGAAATCGTTAGTCTTCTCCTTACAGTATTGATGGCCCTTGAAATACAATTTTTATCCATTTTTGAATATTTTGCGAACACTTTTGGTGATAGAGAGAAACAAATTGTTTATAACAAAAATGATCAGCAAAATAAAGACTACAAATAACTCGTTATAAGAGTTATTTCCCTTGAATGATGATTTGTGTATCTAATATCTTGAAAACTATAATAGATAGACTGAAACGTTTGAAAGCAAAACATGTTTAGCCACACAAGATCTATAAACACGACAACATAAATGAAATTATCATTCAAGACAAATATTCTTGTTGCATTGTATCAATTTTATGCAAAAATGTCAGGTGAGCTATGCCTCTTAACAGTTTGTTCTTATGTTGGGTTGTAAGTCACTGAGCGCATGTTTAATCCCATTTCATTCTGTGTACCTATCCCAATCAAGGAGCCTGTAATCCTGTTGTCGTTGGTTGCAGTGCTGTCTATTATAATTGCTTTTACTTTTTGTTGAAGTATATATAAATCTGACCGTATGTTTAATCTTTTGAAGTTTTTCGCAATTAATTTCATCCAGGGCCTTTTCAGCTTACTTGGCGGTATTGTTGTAGGTGGTGATTGTTCACTTTTTGTCTTTGGTTTTACTAGATATTTGTCACATCGGTAATCATGCCATATTTGCTTATTATGAGATTTAACAAGAATGAGTGATCTTTTGAATTCATAAAGTTTCACATGGTAAGCATGCATGAATCAGAATGTGAAGTAAGATTGAGAATGGAAATGGGGAATGTGTCAAAGAGACAACAACCCGACCACAGAACAGACAACAACAGAAGGTCACCAATAGGTCTTCAATGCAGCGAGAAATTCCGCACCTGGAGGCGTCCTTAAGCTGGCCCTAAACAAATATATATACTAGTTCAGTGATAATGGACGTCATACTAAACTCCAAATTATACACAAGAAACTAAAAGTAAAAATAATACAAGACTAACAAGGCCAGAGGCTCCTGACTTGGGACAGGCGCAAAATGCGGCGGGGTTAAACATGTTTATGAGATAAACTGATTGAAAGATTATGTCTTCATCATATGAATATCAGGCACAATCCCTCCCGTTAGGGTTTAGTATCATACCACTTATATGCTATCCTGGCATCACTGTAAGATGTAGGATCATACCTACATTACATGGTGTATTTATAACATGGAACTGAGGATTCCAAAGTTATGCTTGTTGTGCTTCTCTGACTTCATTACAAGTGAATTTTATGTGATAAATAATATATAGATATGAGAAATCGATTCGAAGTGACCCTACCACAAACTGTGACATCTTGGAAAATCTATGCTATCTGTGTTGCAAATGGCCTTCATCTTGTAAAAAAAAAAATAACCATACCAGTTCACATCATAATTTTCAAATATATGTCTGCGTCATACATTAAAATAGTTTTCTGTTAACTCATATCATGGCTTCTAGAATCAAAAACGATACATTTGTTTTTTCGAATATCATTTGATTTATGTGGATGTTTTAATCGCCGTATTTTAGCAATAACAATTTAGCACTATAGCTCATTATCTCATTCCAGCAATAGGGCCCTAATCTGGATGTAATAGTATGCTCGATGTCATAATTAACACCTTTCTGCATGCTTTGCTGTTGATAATTATCACAAATATTATGCATGATTAAGTGGTACCTAATTTGAGTATCTTATGTTTAAATTATTTTTTAACTTTACTACTTGCTTGGTTTAACAGATCATAATGCTTTTTATAGTCCAAGATGAATGTTGATTTTGACCCGTGGTTTAACCCGTGGTCTTCTTAAGGAGTAGTGCAATGTAAAGCGAATTGAATAATTTGATAAATTGTATCATAATACAGACGCGAAAGAGTAGTCTGACAAAAATATACCACAAGTCAGTCCACATTTTGGGATCATATCAATCTACTTATTACTGCTGCATGCACCAAATGACTAAACGAGGAAAAGAAGGTCACGATTACCATATTTGGCATGTCACAAATTTCAAGGGTTCTTATACCACTGATCTTCCGTGTCAATTAAAAATCTGAGAATTGTTTCATGTTGATGATCAGAAGTTTTAGTTATGGTTTATTGAGAATAGTACGAAATTCAAATTGGTCATTTACATGCAGGTATCAGAGAAAATTTACAGGACGAGCAGTGCATGCGCAAGGCTTATTTTTCCTCGGGTAAATATTTTTCTTGTAAACTTTGTACGTGGTGATAGCAAATGCTTTATATTCTTTCAAAAATCAATTATATAGGAACATCCGCTCAACAGTTCGTGAAATTTCTCATCTCTTTATTAATATTTTATTAAACCTGGAGGCCCATATAACGTAGTGTTCATAACAACTAAATATATCTGTTAGATGCTTGAGGACTTTTTCTGCCTTATTACTCAGAATTGATGACAAGGCCTACGGGATCAATTTTCTGTCGACAAGATCCAAACTGTTGAAAGATTTACACGAGAACGAATTTTTTTGCCCGGAAACATTTTATACTTAAGCCTAATTGGATAGTCTTGCTACATAGAAAATATCCGCTGGAAATAATTTAATTTACTGGCTCAAATATAACAGCTTAGAGCTGGATTTAAATATTACGTGTCTTAAAATTGTTTTGTATTGAAGTAATAATACACAGTCTGAAAATGCCAGGGGATATCCAAAAGTACAAGAATGAATGTTTGAAGATTATGTCCTGATGTGAAATTTTAAATTAAAACGTTCAGATGAATGTTTGCCTTGAAGGAAATTGTATTGCGATCTTTGAATTGGGAAAGGTCTTGAACAAAATTAGAACTATTTCTATTAGTACAATCCTTTTCAAAGCAAAAGCACAATCGACTTCGTGGTGATATATAATTAATTACATTACATGTATGTTTTACAAAAATGTGTAATTTTGATTGGAAGACAACAATCGCGAGGCATTCCAAAATCATATTGTATTTCCCAATATATTACACATTTTTGCTTCAATTGGGAATCAGTATTCTCCTCGTATTTTCAACTTGTTTCCAGAGCCTAATAAAAACTTATATTAAAGCACAACGGTATTTGATAATCTGAAGTCATGTACAAACTATATATGAACTTGTTTTCGTCGAAGAATCTTGAGCATCAACTTTTGATAGATATCCATATTTTGTATGTAGAAGAAGACTTGAAATTTTCCTCTGGCATATTCAGCAGGTTGTAGATATCATTCTCGTGGTCTTAATGCCACAGTTATATTTTCGCGCTTTGAGCAGTTTCTCATTTAGTTTGAGTAATTGACCAGTATTAATATTTGATCTGAGGTTACCAGAAGTCACCTGATTTTGACGGCTTTTCATGGTTCAGTAAGCAATGTTAAGTTTTCGTGCTTAGGTAATTTTCTCAGTTTCTATGACAAGAAGATTAACTAAAGATGTAGGGGCAATTTGCCCTATTTTTTGTTTCACTCACAAAGTCTCAAATCTAAAAGTTGCGAAATCCTAATGGAAGTTGAATATTCAAGTCTATATCTTATACTTCAAATATATTTTTACAATTTTGCATATTTCCATAAAATAAAAAAGCTATTCAAAATGCAAATGCTACGGGTTGCTATTAAAGGCATTGGGATATAGAATAGCTAATTTAACATGTTTTTGTCAAATTTTTGCATTGAACGACGTCTCTTAACAAAACTCATTATATATATTCTATCAGACAGATCATACATAGCTTTACTTTCAACAGGATTTGTTTTTGTTAATAATTTCCTTTTCTTAGACATTTTTTGGAATAAATACTCAAAGTTTCCCAAAAAATGTCAAAATTTCGGTTAGAGTTTATCTTCGGGCGTTTATGATAGTGATCTGTTTAGAAAAAAAAAAACATTTTATTGTTAGAACCTAAAAGTACACACAGTTGGATGTGATACTATGAATTTAAGTAAAAATTGAAAGACTCATAGATTTTAGCTTTGCAGTAATATCCATCAGCTTATCAAAATCAAGGTTTAATTAACTTTTAATGAAGTGAAATATTGATTATTAAGTGTGTTAAACGGTCTTTCTTTTCGTGTATTGTTGTAGTTTAAATCAGGCCCTTAATTTTCACTTTTGAATTGTTTCCAGTTTTGTCATCCATGTACCTTAATAGCTTACTTACGGTATTGGTTTTGCTCATTGTTGGAGGCCGAATAATGAGATGTTATTGATCACCTCTTTTTTTTTTCGTTGGTCTTTAAAGGAAACTACCATCGTTGTTTCATTGTTAATCATACCACCTCTTCTTATTTTTTATGTTTGAGGAGTATTTATAAGTAGTGCATATATATCCCAAATGGTCAGACAATGTTGAAATATCTACAATGTATACATATAATATGAAGACTCGAAACTAAATTTCTTTTCCAAACAGTAAGATGGATATTGTTTTGAAAAGGAGTTGCTATGTTGTAAGTTGTTTAGAAAAAGAAATTAAGAAGGGGGGGAATTCTATAACACTCAGCTTTAGTACATATGAAAAATACATGTTGCTGTTTTTCATTTTTCTCCAAGCTATGAACATTAAACATTAAACTTGTTTCACGCTCATCATTATGATTTAAAGTATATTTTTGTACTTTTTCTTTGCAGATATCCGGAATCAAGACTTGCAAAAATGTTCAACGGAAGCATTCCCATTATCTTAGACACTCTCAAGCAGCACTACTTTATAGATCGTGATGGAAAGACATTCAGACATATTTTGAACTATCTCCGATCTTCTAAAATAATCCTACCGGAAAATTTCTGTGAACACGAGCAGTTATACGAGGAAGCAAAATATTACGAGTTGCATGGTTTAGTGCATCACCTTGAAATTATAAGAAAAGCAAAAAATATCAAAACAGAGAAACCCGATTCAGCCATCGGCGGAAGTAGAAGAGAGTTTTGTGACTGCATTGCAGTTGCCATTAGTCCAGATCTTGGAGAAAGGATTTCACTGAGTGCTGAAAAACGTCTGCTCGAAGAAGTTTTCCCTGAACTTTCATCTGCATTGATGGATTCCAGAAATTCGGGATTTAACTTAGACAGTCACTATGTCATTCGCTTTCCTTTGAATGGATTTTGTAAGCTTAATTCTGTTCAAGTGTTTCAAAGACTGTTGAACCATAGCTTCCGTGTCGAAGCTTCCACTGGGGGAGGCGTGGAGGGACAACAATTTAGTGAATATTTATTTACACGAAACAATTGTAAAAAGCTTTGAAAAGGATAGACTATACGTCAGTACTTATTTTTGTAGCTTACGATGTACATTCAAGCTCTAAGCCTGTGTGTCAAAATTGCGGCATCTCTTCATCATCATCATGTTGAACTTTTCTCACTTGACCAGTATACTCATTGTTGATATATTTACATAATGTACGTGTTTATTATACCTTAGACATTCATTGAAATCCAAATTTAGTATTATGTTGTTTTATTTTGTATTTTATGTTAGTTAATAAGTTATGAATAAAATGTTGATTGCGATTCGATGTTGATTTGCACCTTATCATATGTTGCTAGTAAGACTAGTTATCACGAAGATTTAATCTAAAGCAATTTTATAACATTTTAAGGATGTTCCTAGTTCAATATAATAGCAAAGCGGCCACGATTCTTAAATAAAGAGGAATCGGAGTGATAAATATTTAGTACCAGTTACAGTTATAGGGAAGATCAATTGTAGACGAATTACACAAATAATACATCTATAAAAATTTCTGGTAATTCTCACAAATTTCTTTCGACAAATTGCATATATTCTTCTCTACCCATTGGCTAAATTCATTACCAGTAAAACTACATTGTGTCTATTGCCGAAGGGTAGATAGGATGAAAAGTTTATATTCCTAAGAGGAAATATGAACTTGCGTCAATCTATTTTGTACTTGGCCAGGAGTATAGTATTAACAACAGAATGTATTAGTCCTTAGGCAATACAGGACTGCAAAGCGCATTTGTTAAGCAAACAAAAGAAAAAAGTTGATAAAAGCTTATGGATTAGACCAATAAACCCCAAGGCTAGGTACTTTATACAAGATATTCGCTCAATTATTTTGTGCACTGTAATTTAGTCATTTTGATAACACAATAATAATGAAATCCTAAACTGAAATACGTCTTTATAATTTAAATGACTACTTTTGTATTCAGGACAAGATCAGGCATACCGAAATATGAATATAAGAGTCCTGTTCCAAATATTGCCGGAAGAGTTTTTGATAGTTTATGCATCGATACATATAAGCCCTTTAGTAATTTTAGTTATTATGTATGGAATTAATAAAAATCATAATACTTGACCAATTTGGTAAAGAGAACAATGACCTAACGCTGTCGTTAAGTTAAGAAAGAAGCCATCATAGATGTATGAAAAGTTTCCATGATCATTATTTACATGTCTTGTGATTATTTCAGCCAGCACAACATATACTTCACTGTTTGTTGGTTTGAATGATAGCAGTAGATGAGTACGCCTCTACAGAAGTATGAAATGTTAACGAAACCTTAAAGTTATTTAGCAATGGAAGAGTTTTTTCTCTATTTGTGTAGGGAGATTAACATTATCTCAACAAATGAACTCCCTTAGGATATTTAAAATTTTGTTAAGAGTTAATTATTTATTCCTATCTCAACTAGTTAAACGGTACCTTCTCTTCCACTTGGTGTCCGTTGTCCGCAATATGTCGTGGTTGAGTTTGTGTGTGTGTGTGTATGTAGGGGGAGGGGGGGGGGGGTGAAAAAATTAGGCCAGTTAAAACCCAACTTTACTGATAAATGCCGTACGGTGACCTATAGTAGTTGTTAATTTCTACGTCATTTGGTCCCTGGTTTGAGTGTTGTCGGCAATCATACCACATCTTTTTATATTTATGTTTGCTACTAACAGTAATCATAGCGAGTCTAGTTAATAAATTATATCCGATGTTCCTGAAGTTTAACAAGCATGACCACAGAATTTTGGTTGAAATGTCAATAATAATTTAACAAAATTCTAATAAAGGTCATGTGAGAGTTTGCGCAAAATTATCGATTTCAAATCTCCCTTGAGAATTATCAGAATATAGTCATCAAATACTGCTGCTTTTTTAACATAAATAGAGATTCCCAACCACGAAAGTAAAATACATAACAAGTCTGAAAAAAAGATGAAAATAAACACATTTAAATGTCATGCAAACAGTTTGTTGTCGTGCTCAACCTTGGAGAAATGATACAACTAATAATCCCTGCAATAATTATGATTGAAGAATCACAATTTTTCAAGTTATTAATTGCTGAAAAATAGATTTGTTTTTGTTTGTGCTTATTGAAAAAATATTATAAAATCACTTTTTACAAAAGGTCATGTCATTTTTTGGGATGAAATTCTAGAAAATATAACATTGAACTGTTGCACCTTTCCATCTAGATTAAAATATAACACAACTCTGGTCAATTCATAATTTTTAATATGAAAAGATAAAATGAAATGCATACCTACTTCCTCACAAGTTCTTCAAGTATACAGAGGTGTGTGACCATATCCACCGGTTATTGATAGAGCCATACGTAGTCAGGTTAAATGTTAAAAAAATGAACAATTTATAATTGAACATATAAAGGGAAGTAAGTCGTGATTTCTCTAGTTTTGCAGTGATGTTCACCTTTTAATGTAGTAAGAAAAGAAGCTCGCTTACCTTCTCACTTTTCCTTTTTACTTTTTGTTATTATTAAATGAAGACCATCTCACCTCCTCAAACTTTATTTAAATTTCTATCAATTTTGAGTTTCTCCTACATAATCTTCACGAATTAAGAGAACAAGTAATACTTGTAGAATGAAAGCAATCTCGGTGACCGGGACATTTTATTATATTTTCTTAGAGTGATTACTACATTTTGGCAATCTGGAAAATAGTTCTATCACGTTTAGCTCACCTGACCTAAAGGGAAATTATGAGTCTACTCCTTATAGGACTTTTTGCTTCCAAATGACGATTTTTACAATTTTTTTTTTGCGTTATTGTTTTATTATCTTGAAAACTATGATAGAAAAAGAGAAACTCACGAAGGCAAAAAAAAAAAAAAAAAACTCGACATAGGGATAGTGATAGTGATCCGGCGGCGGTGGCGGTTAACTAACTAGTTAAAAGCTTTATATTTTAGAAGGTGGAAGACCTGGATGCTTCATACTTTGTATATAGATGCCTTATGTTATGAAGTTTTCGTCCGTCATATATTCGTTGTCCTTGACCTCATTTCCATGGTTCAGTGACTACTTGAAAAAAAAGTTAATATTTTTTGTAATGTTAATTTCTCTCTTGTTATGAGAAATAGGAAAACTTTATTTAGTATGTGCGTACCTTGCAAGGTCCTCATGCCTGTCAGACAGTTTTCATCTGACCTTAACCTCATTTCATGGATCAGGATCAAGGTTAAGTTTTCGTGGTCAAGTCCATATATCAGATACTATAAGCAATAGGTCTACTAAATTTGGTGTATGGAATGATTGTATTGTGTACATGTCCAACTGGCAGGTGTCATCTGACCTTGACCTCATTTTCATGGTTCAGTGGTTACAGTTAAGTTTTTGGGTTTGGTATTTTTTTCTAATACTATATGCAATAGGTCAATTATATTTGGTGTATGGAAATATTTTACGATGAACATGTCAGTCTGGCAGGTTTTATTTGACCTTGACCTCATTTTCACGGTTCATTGCTCAGTGTTAAGTTTTTGTGTTTTGATCTGTTTTTTTTTCCTTAAACTATAATCAATAGGTCAACTATATTTGGTATATGGAATGATTGTAAGGTGTACATGTCTGCCTGGCAGGTATCGTCTGACCTTGACCTCATTCTCATGGTTCATTGGTCAATGTTAAGTTTTCATGGTTAAGTTTGTTTCTTAGATACTATAAACAATAGGTTAGCTATATTTAATGCATAGATTGATTGTAAGGTGTACATGTCTGTCTGGCATGGTTCATCTGACCTTGAACTCATATTCATAATTCATAGGTCAATGTTAAGTTTTCCTGGTTAAGTTTGTTTCTTAGAAAATATAAGCAATAGGTCAACTATATTTGGTATATGGAATGATTGTATAAGGTGTACATGTATTTCCAGTTTGGTTTATCTGACCTTGACCTCATTTTCTTGGATTATGTTATGTTTTTGTGATACTTGTAGTAAAGCTTTATATTTAGGACTATCAACATAAAATCAATGGTCAGTAAAAGAGGCGAGACATTTCAGCGTGTGCACTCTTGTTTTAACCCAAAAAATAACAAATAAAGAAAAACTGTGAATAGCAAAAAAATGATCAACAGAACAAGATTTACAAAGTCAAGATAGGAGAAATCGTTGTTTAACTCCTTATGAGAATTATTGCCCATTAAAGATGATTTTTACCCATTTTTCGCATATTTAGCAACAACTTAAGTAGAGAAAAAAAAATGTAAAAAGAAATATGATCAGCAAGAAAAGATCTGCAAATATATCAACATGACCGAAATTGTCAGTCGATTCCTTAAAGGAGGTATTGCCTTTTAGTGATAATTTTTATCCACTGTTTATGTGTTGGGCAAAAATAATAGAAAATATAGAAAAATTGTTAACATCAAAAATGATTAGCAAGACAAGATCTACAAGTAGGTCAACAAAACCAAAATTGTAAGTCCACCTCTTTAAAAACTAATTATCCTTGAATTACAATTTTATTATTACATGGTTTCTTGCTAAATGACAAAATTCATAATGCAAATCCGGATTTTATGAATTAATTTACAGTGAACAATCACCTTTATATGTAGCAACAAAATAATCTTATCTAAAAAAAAAACCTGAAAATCATTTTCTTTAAAAAATATTTTTCTCTACCAAACCTCTTATATAAATGATACATTTATGACCATTTAGCTATCGAGCACGAATACTCACAACCATCAAAAATGTTCTTCGTCGATTGTTACTATTATAAAACAAAAAATAGGAACGTTAGGAGCATAACTTTTAATCTAGTGTGTACATTTGCTAGGATAATAGCTCAGCCAGGACATGTTGTTTTCAGTTCTCCCCAGGCCAAATTATTCATTTTTAAAATCCTCCTCCCCCCACAGAATATCAAATGGTCGTCCACTTACGAAAATCACTTGTTTACTCATATCCTAGTTCGGATTTTCACCAAAGTGAACCATTTAGAGACAGCGAAAAAGGTCAACTTGACATTGTTGTTGGTTTTATTTTAGCAGACCATCCAGCACTAGAAAAAGATGAAGATGCACAGTTTAGTCCAATCAGAACAACTGAAATATATACTAATCCTAACATATTGGTGGCAGGGGTGATGATGTGTGTATATTGATAGTAATCGTTATCAATTCCCGCGTAATTCGTATCTTAGAAACTTAAATATGAATTTCAAATAAAAATAACATGCATCGCATAAAGTCAAACAAGTAAGATATAACAAACGAGATATACTATGTATACAAAGATCTTTCTGTATTTAGTTTTTCTTAAGTGTTGTGACTCCCTTTACCGCCAATCTAATATTGTCTTCCAAAATAATGGTTACAGCAATGTTTTACTGGCAATCCACGACAGCGTTACTGACGAAACGATACTAGATAAAATTAAGGTAAGTTGATGGATAGAATGTTTATTTCTGCACGTCTTGCCGATGTCTCATTCTTTATGGTTCTTTAACATACCATTAAACATCGCTCGTCTTAGTCTAACCCTTGACCAATTGGTGCATGTAGTTTCGAAATTTTATAAGAAGCGATGCCGCTGACCAACTCAAAAGGTCGTCAACACAATGGTGAAAACTCCAATAGTAATCCTTCGTTAATGTAGTAAAGGAGAACCAAACGTGGGGAGTCATTGATGCTTCCTTTTAGAAACCGTTCGTCTAACCAATTTCGGCGTTTATCTTTAAAAGAGGCGAATAAGACGAACAAGATACCAATGGGCAATCAAAAACCACAAGTCAAAGAAAAAAAAAGCTTGTACAATTATTAAACTCGACACAACAGTCTACAAACACTACAGAGAAAACTAAAGCTTGATCAGCACGTACCCTACCGGGAGGATTAATATTAATTATTTATTGGTGATACCAGCCGTGTTACTCCTGTCTTGTAAAATTCGATGTTGAGTCATATCCTGTGAAAAAGGCATCATGCAATAGCGGATTTGTAAATATATTTTCTAACCCTCCCACAGGACATTGCCAACTTCATAAACCATACATCGGTATTTGTAATTGTAAATTATCTAACCCCTAAACATGACATAATGTGAAAGATTAGAAAAAAAAAACATGGGTTTTCAGGACAAAGGATACACAACAATGCTACCAGAAGAAACAACACAAGACAATAACAAATACAATAGCTAAAAATACAACACAAAGTTAAAGCAGCAACAAAACAAGAGGTGAACCAAGAGGCTCCTGAATTGTAGCAGTTTTTGCACCATAAGTGGAACCGGTCATGTCAAGTCGCATTCTGGGATGTCACAATCGAGGAAGAGAATGGGATTGTTGCTATGTCAAAATTAACATATCTTCAGATTGGTAACATTTGATTGCAATAGAAATGCAATAGGATTAGACACATAGACACAAGTTGTCTTTATCTTTAAAGTTGCTGCATAAGGTTTCAAAATTATGAATGCCACGAAAATGTTTGACAAATGTTTCATACAAGAACGTGTTTTTTGAATATTCAATCTGCCTTGTTAACATGGCCAATGCTTATTTATTTCCATGTAGGATGCATTTACTAAAGCATCTTCAACTTTACACACGGCAACCAAGAAGAGAGCTTACTTTAAGGAGATTATTATACTCGTTCCAAATAGTTGGAAGGACAGTCCTGGAATTACACCAGCAGTCGCAGGACAGACTTTGCAGTATGCGGACATAATTGTTTCAGCACCAATACCTACACATAGAAACTTTCCTTATACCCGATCGTACGCAGGGTGTGGCCATTCAGGAATCCATATTCAGATGTTGACAGATGTGTTTCTCCATCCGTCAAAACCTCCTGTTAAGTTGTCACCGGGTAAGTATTACATCTTTCTAGTGATTCTAACAGAAAGAAGAGCAACGTTGTAATATACTGAATATGTGAGTCCAATTAAAATATCAAGAGTATAATTTATTATTGAACATATCTTTATCGCTTGTGATTTTTTTACTGATTGAAACATACTATGAGACTAGATACTACTTATATATATATATATTTCGAAAGTGTGATTTCATATGAAATATATAGAGGGAAACATGAATATGACCAACACTACAATTTGATTAAATATTAATAGATCTTTTAAAATAGTACTGCATATACCATTACAGAAAAGTTTATCGTCCACGAATGGGGCACATTCAGATGGGGAGTTTTCAATGAATATCCAAACCCTGGTGAAAATGAATTTTACTATTCCACTATGTTCGGCAGAGCTGATCCTATTCGATGTTCTATGGGATTATTAGGAAGATCAATGGCTAGATTTCCTAATGGGACTATGAGCGTTTCTGTATGCAACTTTGTCAAGGGACCTTTAGACCCCGTTACAGGCCTTGTTGATCAAAGATGTAAATATTATCCATATCCGTACCACAATAGAGGATTCGAATCAATGATGGATCATCAGTGGATTAAAGAGGTGAGGATACATCATAATATCAACATTCAAAACCATGCAATAAAAGACTAAAAGTTTAACACCTGTTTTGAAAGTCGTTTGCTGTTGGTTGTTATTTAAACCATACACAGGAAGGTGTAGGCATTAATAAAAAAAATTACGTTTTTAAATGAAATACTAAACCTTAATATCTTGATTCTGTACAAATAAAAACAATGTTACATCTGAAAATCTTAAGCCCCGGTCACACCTTACCAGATAGCGCGAACGGACGCCGAACGGATAACTTTTTTTCAATCCGTTCATGTCCGTTAGACGTCCGTTCTTATCCGTTAGACGTCCGTCTATATCCGTTTCATGTCCGTTCAGCGTCCGTTTTATCCGTCAACGTCCGTTCTGTCCGGTGAAAAATTTTGAACATGTCCAAAACTTTGAACGGACGTCCAACGGATGAAGTGTCCGTTGAACGTCCGGTGGGCGTCCGTTTTTTACGGTACTCGTCCGTTCCGTTTCCGTTTTGTATCCGTTACTTGTCCGTTATAATTCCGTTGGAGGTCCGGTAGACCAGTTCACCAACAGACTTCTACCGGACATATAACGGATAAAACGGATGATGAACGGATGTGAAACGGACATGAACGGAAGGATAATGGATAAAACGGATACGTACCGAATGTAAAACGGATAAATGCAAATTGAAAATTTCGCGTCTGAATCATGGTCAGGCGGCGTTATTGGCATTTTCCTCTGACATTTTTTTCCTCTCCCTTTTCCACCCCTACCCTTTGGCGGCATTTTGAAGAATAAACTAAAACCAGTTACACGGAAACTTTTTAATTATTTCAAGGTCACGTTTATGTGATTTACATGTATTATTATTGGTGCCTTCAATTTTCCGCATTTCTTATTCATCCGTTTAATCCGGTACGCTTCGGTACTCGTCCATTGGATGTACGTTCAACATCCGTTCTGTCCGGTACGTTTCCGTTTCTCGTACGTTGCATATCCTGTGTGTGTCCGTTAGGCATTCGTTACGCGTACGTTTTATTTGGTCAGTACACCAACGCACTCCCAACGGATAAAAATTTCGTCAACGGAAAACTTTTTTTCATTCGTTCGGCTATCCGGTAAGGTGTGACCACAGCTTTAGCCTTTTCCGCTGAAAATATTTTAATTTGTGATTGAAATGGAAATGGACAATTTCATCATAGTAGTTTTAATTAACTTTAAAAGCATGATTGTTGGAAAACGTTCTGTTTTGTTTAACTATTTGTTTTAACTCATTCAGATAACACATTTTTGTGATGACCAAACTGACTACAAACATAATAAGTATGGACATAATATCGAAGCTCCAAACATGCAAAATAGACTGTGTGGCCATCGTAGTACAATGGCTGTAATCGAAGGCACAGAAGACTTCCGAAATGGTCTGAACCAACCACAGAGTATTTCTAATCTAGTTCCAACATTCAAGATAGTAAAGGCGGCGAGAACAAAGAGAGCTACAATTTACCTGGTAAAAAAGCTTTATAACTTAGTAAAAAAAAACGTGTTCATCTCCGTACCGATAAGTAGAACAAAATCATTACGTAATGCAGTTTAAGAAGAATTCAGATCAGAGAATGTTCTTGTTGCTACATTTTAAGATACCCAGTTATGAATATAATTAGCATAGAAAAATACTACATAAATCGTAATCATTGAAATATTTTTTATTTAAACTGTTTAAAGGATTGATTAGCTCGAAACATTGAACGATGTAACACATTTTGTCTTGGTGACTGAAATATTTGCGTTTTCTGATTTTAAACTGCACAAATTTGTCAATGATAACTCGAGAGTATCTCTAATTGTTTTTAAAGGTATGTATTTCTTGTTGAATAGGATGATAACACTTTGAAAACAAATCAGCTTGCAGACCATGTCATTTCTATGCTCCCATCCAACACAAGTGTTCTACTCAGTCACCCAAATCAACATATGGGACATCATCTCACAAGAAGAGCAGTCAAACATGGTGACAAGAAAATCATATTGAGCAAAGGAGTCAAGCAGAATACATTATCAGCATTGACTACTAAGGTGACTATCTTTTAGCCATTAAAACTAAGTTATAATGTGTCGAAGGAAGCCAGTTTATGATAAATTTTATACACAATTTCCCGAAAATTTACTCGGAAACAGCAAACATCAAATGTCTCAGTCTAGAAGTAATACACCATTGACATTTCACGAATTTTCAATTCTGTCATTTTGCATTTTATCATTGGAAAACCTTTAGTATCGCTTAGGACCACGGCTCTGAATTGGGGATAAGATAGTAATCTACCAGAACCAAAAGTACGACGGACCATTGGGGAAAGTATATTCATTTATCAGAACCCAAAGTCTCGGATGGACCATTGGGAATAAGATATTAATCTACCAGAATCCAAAGTCCGATGGACCAATGGGGATAATATATGCATCTACCAGAACCCAAAGTCCGATGAACAACCAATGAGAATAAGATATTAATCTACCAGAACCCGAAGTCCGATGGACCAAACGGGATAGAACAGAATCTAATAAAAATCAAAACTTACAATCTTTCATACAATTCGCTGAATCACATTTACAAATGTTTGTTAAAGATTTTAACAATATTATGTCGGAATTATGAACATTCAGCCAAATTATAAATGCTGAAAGATGGATCAAAAGTACTATTTGGTAGAGTCTGTTAAATTTGAGTTTTGTTAAAAAAAAAAGAAGGACCTTTCTTGCCAAAACCCTTAAATCTAATGGAAGTAAAGTCATGTTTTGTTTTTCAGGTACAAATTAAATCGTTTTGCCCTTTTATGGATTTCCATCAATTCAAGATTTTATAAAAACTTCAGAAAGTGTAATTTCAGTGTTGTCTCCAAAACCAATTTATAACCTTTCAATCACCTATTTAGTTTTCTATGGCATGGTATTGGTTGCTAAAATTCGATATTTTCATTTAAATGCAATATTTTTATTTAATTGGTATATTTCTTCATTTAAATGCAATATTTTTTATTTGAATGGTATATTTTTCATTTAAATGCAATATTTTTATTCAAATGGTATAATTTGTCATTCAAATGCAATATTTTTATTTAATTGGTATATTTCTTCATTTAAATGCAATATTTTTTATTTGAATGGTATATTTTTCATTTAAATGCAATATTTTTATTCAAATGGTATAATTTGTCATTCAAATGCAATATTTTTATTTAATTGGTATATTTCTTCATTTAAATGCAATATTTTTTATTTGAATGGTATATTTTTCATTTAAATACAATATTTTTTCATTTAAATGCAATATTTTTATTCAAATGGTATAATTTGTCATTCAATTGCAATATTTTTCATTAAATTGGTATATTTCTTCATTTAAATGCAATATTTTTTTATTTGAATGGTATATTTTTCATTTAAATGCAATGTTTTTCATTTAAATGCAATATTTTTATTCAAATGGTATAATTTGTCATTCAAATGGTATAATTTGTCATTCAAATGCAATATTTTTATTTAATTGGTATATTTCTTCATTTAATTGCAATATTTTTATTTGAATGGTATATTTTTTTCATTTATATGCAATATTTTGTCATTTAAAAGATATATTTTTATTCAATTGGTATTACTTTTCATTTGAATGCAATATTTTTATTCAATGGTATAGTAGTTTTTATTTATATGCAATAATTGCATTATGGGAAATTCTTTGGCGTCATAAGGTCAAATTTGCAACAACGTTTATGATTGGTCGGTATTTGTTTGGACTTCTCCCTTTCTTTCTAAACATGAATGACCAAGAATTAAAAGCTTCAGAATATCGCCCTCTAACTAAATCTGGCGTTCGTACGAGTTCGTGCACAGACAGTTAAAATCTTCCGTTCCTAACTATTATTTCTATTTAAAATTTCGATAGTCAAAACGTTTGGACCACCACTTTTCAAAAACTTTTATTGTATATGGATCTATATGCAAGTATATCGTTTTTAAATAGATTAGACACCGTTGGTTTTCCTGTTTGAATGGTTTTACACTAGTCATTTTTGAGGACCCTTTATAGCTTGCTGTTCGGTGTGAGCCAAGGCTCCGTGTTGAAGAGCGTACTTTGAACTATAATGGTTTACATTTACAAATTGTGACTTGGATGGAGAGTTGTCTCATTGGCACTCATACCACATCTTCATATATCTATATACAACGTAAACCAGACGTTTCTCAGACTGTTTTCTTCTTTTATAAATAATTTGCCGCGCATTGTGTACTGATTGATACTTCAGTCTGGGAGAACAAGATTTATTTCAGTACTAGTTGTTATTAGCTTTGAGCAAAAACTCTAACGTAGGTGTTTTGTGTCTATTATCTGAACGTTAGTTTTTTGTGTGTCTCGTACCGATCTTTCGGGTTAATCTAATTGCAATTGATTAGTGCAGGTTGTTCTTTTATTGTACTGTTACACCACTGTCCCAGCTTCGGGATGGGTCGAGTGCTCACAAACATGTTGTTGCACTGTTACACCACTGTCCCAGGTTAGAGGAGGATTGGGATCCCGCTAACATGTTTAACCCCGCCACATTCTGTATGTATGTGTTTGTCCCAAGCCAGGAGCCTGTAATTCAATGGTTGCCGTTTGTTGCTGTGTTATACATATTTGTGTTTCGTTCATTTTTTTTTTGTACATTAATTCGGCCGTTCGTTTTCTCGTTTGAATTGTTTTACATTTGTGATTTCGGGGCCTTTTATAGCGGACTATGCGGTGTAGGCTTTGCCAATTGTCGAAGGCCGTACGGTGATTTATAGCTGTTGATTTCTTTGTAATTTGGTCACTTGTGGAGAGTTGTCTCATTTGCAATCATACTACATCTTCGTTTTATATCAACCCTGCCATATTCTTTATTTGCCTGTCCCAGGTCAGGAGCCTGTAATTTAGTGGTTGTCGTTGGTTCATGTCTCGACTCATATTTGATATTTTGTAAATTGTTTTGTTATGTATAATGAGGCCGTTAGTTTTTTCGTTTGAATTGCTCACACTTTTCATGTCGGGCCTTTTATAGACGACTTTACAGTATCAGGTTTTTTTCATTGTTGAAGGCCTTACGATTGTCTATAATTGCTTATATCAACTTCATATTTGAACTCCGGTGGATAGTTGCCTCATAAGCAATCATATCCCATCTCTTCGTTTTTATATTATATACCTGACTTCTAAGCACGTGTTTTCCTGAACAAGCATGAAATATTTGTCACTGGGCGTTACAAATTAGCAACAAACAATCAATCAATTTAAACTTGTGTTAAATAAGTGGAAAACCATTTGATATTTATTTATTTGTTGGGGGCAGAAGGGTTTCATATATGAATATGGTTGCCTGGTAAGAGCTGAAAATAGCATGATTAGCGACAGATAAAATGAATAATAATGCCTCTCATCCCTTCCCTAACCTTCATCTATGAATTAAAACTGACCACCACGGAATAGCCCAATAGTGTTGAAAGTAGCGTTAAACACCAATCAATCAAAATCCCTACCCTAAAATAATCGTCCCTTAACTGTTATTGTCCGACGGTGTAGTTCTTATATTTATCCAGCTTATCGTCCTACATGTATGTCCTACTAAGGCTGTCATACCATAAAACGTTTATAACGCAGCTCACATTCTAATATATCTGCATTCATCAATTCATTAATATCATCTATTAGGCTAAACGACGCCATATGTTTGTTATGTGCCTCTGCCGTCTAAACAATCTATCAAAAGAAGAGATGGAAGAGAGCCAAAGATCTCCCCAATGCAAAAAAAAACAGAAATGGACTTCTTCTGGCTCACTACCGAAGAACAAAAAACGCGCACCATTAATATGTTTTAAAAAGCCTTGCCCCTACCCTTTTACCCCAAAATTGGCATTGTTGAATATATATACATATATATAATCATCAATAAAATGCTATTGTATTTTATAAGACCTACTGTATTACATGATCTGGGACTAATGACATCTATCTATAAGTCCAAGCATACAGTAAATCATTATAATATGAATATGTTTCTTGTTTAAATAACCACATATGATGCATATGAATGTGTCAAAGAGACAACAACCCGACCATAGAGCAGATAACAGCCGAAGGCCACCAATGGGTCTTCAATGCAGCGAGAAACTCCCGCACCCGGAGGCGTCCTTCAGCTGGCCCCTAAACAAATATGTATACTAGTTCAGTAATAATGGACGTCATACTAAACTCCGAATTATACACAAGAAACTAAAATTAAAATGATACAAGATTTACAAAGGCCAGAGGCTCCTGACTTGGGACAGGCGCAAAATGCGGCCGGGTTAAACATGTTTTTGAGTCTGAGTCACCATTTATCAGGACAGGAATTGGGTTTACAAAGAAAGAATAATGTGCAAAAATAGATAAGGGCGGGACCAAACATATAGATAATATAATAAAGAAATGATGAAATATAAAGAATACGTTTATTGTTTTTGGTTGCCTTATGTCCAGTGGCAAATATTTCACGCATTTTAGGACAAATATAATAGAGATCAAAGGATAAAGAATAGAGTGAAATGGTAAAACTAAAAGATATAGAATTATAGAAACGATCTTTGATCTGAACCCACCCCTCCCATGACACACACCATAACCATTACTGCCAATACTGCACATATACATCTCTATACAAATATCTATATCTGAACCCCATCCCCTCGACACCGAGGTTCTGGATCCGCCCTGTTAAATGTATCTTATTACATACATTTTGTACGGGTCTAGATATTAGCTAAACGTACAATCCTACAATTTGCTGGATACAAATCATTAGAGATTTGTATCTTATTATATTATATACTGTGTCACAAAATAAAGTTACTTGTATACCCCCTTCCCAATGCAGAATTGAGAAGTAAATCATCATTTAAAAGTCCTGAAGACAAAATATGTTTTGAAATATGCCCTGCATACTTATTCATGCAAAGACATATAGAAGTTATTGAACTACTGTGGGGCTTAAAAAAATCTATTTAAGGGATTCGGAGATGGGAACAGTAAAAAGCTCAGCAACGAATTCTTGGTCACTCATGTTTAGAAAGAAAGGGAGAAATCCAAACAATTACCGACCA
Organism: Mytilus coruscus; assembly: GCA_017311375.1. Classification (NCBI taxonomy): domain Eukaryota; kingdom Metazoa; phylum Mollusca; class Bivalvia; order Mytilida; family Mytilidae; genus Mytilus; species Mytilus coruscus. Next base: position 33,097,707 of record CM029600.1, read on the forward strand.
ATCACAAACGTTGTTGCAAATTTGACCTTGTGACGTTAAAGAATTTCCCATTATGCAATTATTGCATATAAATAAAAAAAACTACTATACCAATAGAATAAAAATATTGCATTCAAATAAAAGTTATACCAATTGAATAAAAATATTGCATTTGAATGACAAATTATACCGTTTGAATAAAAATATTGCATTTAAATGAAAAAATATACCATTTAAATGAAAAATTATACCATTTGAATACAAAATATTGCATTTAAATGAAGAAACATACCATTTAAATAAAAAATATTGCATTTAAATGAAGAAATATACCAATTACATAAAAGTATTGCATTTAAATGAAAAATATCAAATTTTGCAACCAATACCATGCCATAGTTTTCTGGATATATATAAATAAATTAGCTAAAAATCTGTTTTATGTATTTTATTTCGATTCCTCAGTCATATTATTTATAGGTTTTACAAGCTTTCCGATTTCGACCATGCGATTGAAAACTTATACTCTTTTTGAAATGTGCATAAATAAAATTGAGAATGGAAACGGGGAATGCGTCAAAGAGACAACAGCCCAACCAAAGACCAGAAAACAGCCCAAGGCCACCAATGGGTCTTCAACACAGCGAGCAAATCCCGCACCCGGAGGCGGGCTTCAGCTGACCACTAAACAATAATGTATACTAGTTCAGCGAAAATGTTTATATGTTTGTATCTTTATTATACAGACTTTGAATACAGAATCAAGTGCTGATCATTTGATAGTCATAACTTGTAATAATACTGCGATTAACAACCAACAATTGAGGAAATCTAATATCTACTTTGTAGAAAATGGATGTAAGTATATACTACAGCTATGAAGGTCATATAAAGGTCCTTGAATTTCACGAAACTGAATTTTCCTAACAAATTCACTTGCATTTTTTTGCAAATTTCATCTGCAATGAGCTCATATGCTATTCGTTCCAACAAAATTCAAATCGATTCATCAAATTAAAAGAGTTTATTTTTATCCAAATATCCACAAAATTGTAACATGATAGATTTCACGAAATCATAATTAAAAATTGAATATAGGACTATTCGTGTTAAACTAATGTGGATATTTTGATTAAAATGTCTATTTTTTAAAATTTATTACAAATATGGCAGATAAATTACACTGAAAAATACTTAGTCTCTTGCAATTGAATTTCTGAAAATCTTACATTTAATATCCGAATGTTTTGCAAGCGAATTGAATCAATATATAGTGCATGAGCGAAAATGACCTGTGTTATATTCACTTTTCCTACATACAATTAAACTTGTTCTCACGGCTTCATAATGCATACACATGCACTAGTTTTATTAATTGGACATTCGTTTTCATTTTTATATGTTTAGTGTCTGTTAGTCTTTGAGGGTAAAATTACATACCAAATCTTATATTTTCTTAGATTATCATACTATTTATTCATTTATCATAGGACTGGTCTAACCATCCTAGTTCACGATATATCTATGAAAGTGTTCTGTGTTTTATGTTGTCAGGTCCAGAGAGGTCAAACAAACCATATACGTCCTTACATGAATTGACACATTTAATCCACGATTACGAGCAAGGACCAGTATATGTAAGTAAATTATATTCGCAGTTCATTATTTTAATCTCACTAACTGAAGCCGTGACATTTTTATAAAACGTGGAAGTCCATAACTATCAATGTGTGCTAGTCATTGCTTAACAACCCGAAAAGACTGTGAAGAAGTTTTTTTTTTAAATTATATTGTTATTGTAATGTTTAAACAGCAAATTATAATTTAAAAAAAGCAATGCGACTTTTTTTTATGTTTTTCGGCTACGCATTGTGATAACCTTGTCATGGAGACCGACATGCGCAGTCACAGATGTTGTTATTTATTGGAAAATATAACACCAGATGGTTATTGGTCGGCCAATCAAAATGGTGGGATACTTATAAAAGTTTATGTTATGTAATTATTATGCTATACACATTTTATTCGCTAACTTGTATGGAATACAAACAGTGCCTTCATTTCCTTAGATTGTCGGACAAAGAACCCAGAAGTAAATCCTTACAGAACCGTCAATATCTACCTATACCTTTCAATAAAGGATAATGCATGATGTGCTATACGAATAATGGTTGATGTTCCTATGAAAATGAAATAGCCAAAATCATGATGAAAAATAGAGAAATGACAAAATAAAACATATAAAATTCCAAAAAGCCCTCTTTTTATTGCATATTTGGAGCATTGCTTGTTTTTTCCATAATAGTAATAGGAAAAATGTAGGAGTATGTCATTCCTTTACTGGTACTTTGTTTGGTGTACCCTATGGTAGTTTGTTAAAAACTTTATGCTCCTGGCTTGGCAAATATGTTACTTGAAAATCATTTCAAATTACCATAAACAGCAGTTGGATTAAGCCTAAGAGAATCTCGAAATAACAAACTAACTTAACAAATCACAAAGAGCTTATATAATTGTGCTTGTTAAACTCATTTATTTATAGTACATTTAAAAAGTTTCTTCTCTGAAGCAATAAGGCAAATTTAAAGCAAACTTGAATCATCACAAGTGTGTTTATTTTCAATATTTTATTGCCTTTGGGCGAACAGATTGATCCACTGTTATATATAAATGCCAGGAAAGCGAATCAGGCGACATCGAGCCTTTAAAAGTTTATAGTTATGTATATTATCTTATTAAATGTAGGTCAAACTATACTGAGAAGTCACGATTTGGGATTTCCAGAAGTATCCATTTTTATAAAAGGTTTTCTGATCATTATAATTCCAGCTTTACCATCAATATTTGTCCTTACAAGAAGGCAGAATTTTTCAAGATTCCTTTATAGTTGATGAATATCTAAATGGAATTTTGTCGATTCGTTTATCCTATGACACGAATCCAGCACCTCAGTTAAAACTAAAAGATCCAAACGGAAAAATAAGGAATAACATAGATGTCGATGACAAATTGAAAGTGCTGCATTTCAAAGCCGAATCTGCAGAGGTACGAATTTTATCTATGTCTAAACTAAGATTTTACTATATAAAAATAAGAAGATGTGATAAGATTGCCAATGAGATAACTGTCCACCAGAGTTCCAATGACTTGGACGTAAACAACCTGTTCTTCATGTGTTCAAATAATTTCATTGAAAGTATTAATTTCGTTCAACCTAAGACTGTGTCATCTGGGAAGTAGATACCTTCCTAAAATAAACTACCCAATCATACTTATCGAAAAGTCAAACATGACCATGATAAAAATGTTTTATTCATAAAAGCTTTCTGTATGTGTTCTTTAAGTTACTGAATAATGACCTAACAGTGAAAAATATGTAAAATCATTCTAGAAAGGCAAATGGATGATTACTGTGTCTACAACGCACTCAGCTGGACAAAATATTGACATCAACGTGGCTGCATCTTCGAATATCACAAACTTTCGGTATCCAATCGTCGTTTCTGCCAAAGTTGTACAGCAACCTTACCAAGATGTCCACAGAATAGCCGTGTTTGCAGAGGTTAGACAAGGTCATCACCCTGTTATTGGACTGAAAGTCACAGCCATATCACAATTCGATGGCAGATTGCATCAAACGGACTTGTATGATAATGGTTCTGGTATGTCCAAAAAGGTTATGCATAATGTATTTCATATTGTGTATCAATTGTTTAACATTTTTAGATTGATAACATTTCAAAACTCACGCTTCCAGTTATCTTGCAGAACATTCTATAATTCTCTTTACATGTCTGTGTGTTCTTACTCGTAGGAAAATGGTTTAAAACACGGTCATTGATAGCTTACTATATGGTATGGGGTTTGCTCATTGCTGAAGGAACCTATATAATTTCTCACATTTGTGTAATTTTAGTCTCAGGTGGATAGTATTAAAATTGTCAACCATACTTCATCTTCTTATTTCAAAATTTGCTTTTTTTTTTTTTTGTTGTTGTTAGGTTCTCGATAAGTATATGTTTTTTTTTTACAAAAAATCTTTATTTTAAAAATAACTTAAGTCCTTATGAGGCAAAACCGAAATCATTGCCAGTGAGACAAGTATCCAACCATATAGACCAAAAACTGAAGAATGTTCCAACAGAAGACGTTAGTATATGTTTATCAGTTTTGGTATTCACAGGTGCTGATATACAGACAGGAGATGGTATTTATTCCAGGTTCTATGTTTATCAGTTTTTAGTTTTCACAGGTGCAGATATACAGACAGGAGATGGCATTTATTCCAGGTTCTATGTTTATCAGTTTTTGGTATTCACAGGTGCAGATATACAGACAGGAGATGGTATTTATTCCAGGTTCTATGTTTATCAGTTTTTGGTATTCACAGGTGCAGATATACAGACAGGAGATGGTATTTATTCCGGATTCTATGTTTATCAGTTTTTGGTATTCACAGGTGCAGATATACAGACAGGAGATGGTATTTATTCCAGGTTCCTACCTCATCATCAGAATACTCGTGGATTGAAAATACAGGCGTCTGATCTGTTCGGAAATGGTCATATTCTGAATAATTCACTAGTGTACAATGAAGATGAGATCGGTAAAAAATCTATATATATATGTAACTTCGTTCATGTCTAAAAGTGTAACAATCTTAATCTTATTACTAAATTTGCATATGATAAAAGGAGATGTGAGGTTCATGTCAATAATAAAAAAAAAAAAAAAAAAAACACCAAAAGACACAAAAAAGAAAAGACAGTCGAATCGAAAATAGTATACAAAGAACACAACAAAGCCAAAAAAAAAAAAAATAATAATAACAATTTCCGCTGTTCTTGGGTATAAATAACACCATAATCGACATAGATCAAGACAATCATTACTTAGGCTAAGTTAGAACATAGTTCAAGACATCCATGCATTTGCTTCAACTCAAGCGGAAATTACAACCATCGATAAACGTTGTATGTCCTCTGGTCCGTGTAACACTTATCAATTCAAAATTTCAAAAAGTTTTCAAATTTTAGTTTTTTGGATTTTTGATCAAAGTTTTAAATATCAAAATTCCAAATTTTGTATTTTTTTTTCGAATTTTGAAACTTTCACCAAATCATTAAAATTCTAAAATTATAAACTTCGTTTTAAATTTTAATAGTTTAGATATTTAAGCAAACTTTAAAAGTTCTAAACTGAACGTACAGTTTTGATCATTTCGCTTTTTAAAAGTTTGAGTTTTTTGATTTTTGATTAAAATATAGGAAAGGGGGAAAGGACTAAAAAGTTGATACCGGTTACAAGTGGAAGGAAACGAAATGAAATTTACCAAAACAAATCAAAACAATATTTTCTGAAAAACTAAATATAATAAAAATTATAAAACAAGATGCTAACTTGTAACCTATCGAATTGCTTATTACCGGGTTTGTAATAACATGAGCAACACGACGGGTGTCACATGTGGATCAGGATCTGCTTACCCTTCCGTATCACCTGAGATCACCCAAGTTTCTGGTGGGGTTCGTGTTGCTTAGTCTTTAGTTTTCTATGTTGTGTGTTGTGTACATTTTTTTGTCTATTGGTCTTTTTCTTTTTTAGCCATGGCGTTGTCTGTTTATTTTCAACATATGAGTTTTAATGTCCCTCTGTTATCTTTCGCCCCTCTTTTGTTTGATATGCAGGGTGAACAAGAGAAATATGTTCTTTCAGGTCTAAAAAATAATTAGTAAGACCAGATTTCGACACACTTTGATTCTCTAACTAAATGAACAATATACAGAAATTGCTTGTCGACTTTGTAATTACTGCTATTTTTAAATAGCGAATAAAAGGAAACGGAATATTCGATTTTTAAAATAAGGGATAGTTCCGTATTTGTATTTGCACTTCTGTAAATTATCGTGCGACAATCAACTATGAGCAAAATACAAGTACGCAGCCACGTCCGCTATACATGCTGTCTTTAAGATTTAGACCAATTATTAGAAGCATGGAGCCAGGATAATGCTAAGAGGTACACCATTTATATCAAACTCAGCGTGATAGTCTTCTGAAAGTTAAATGAATTCATATCACATAAACATTTCAGTCTGAATATTCATGCAATAGTTGACGCTGTTCGTAAAGCTCCATTCTATCCACATGAGCTGTGGGCATTTTGAAGAATGCGTGCCCTCATTTTTATTTACATGAGCAACACCATGCAATGTTATAAATAATGAAATATTTGTTTGTGTTGTCATAAGTTTGTTTATGTGATGTTTTCTTTCTATTAGAGAGGCTCGCAGATACTTAGTCTGTTGCCCAGTCCAATTTAATATATTTTGAAAAAGAAAAACACATTGTTAAACAAAACCGCAATTTAAATGATATGTTTTATAAGTTCACATCACCGATACACATTTAAGAAAGTTGAAGTGACCAATTTTAATGGTAAATTATTTTGGTTGATTTTTGTTATATATTCTTTTCCGTTATTGATATAGCATAATTTTGGTCCTTGGTTGTCTTATTTTATTATATCAAATGTAAAGCTATAGGTAAAGTGTCCGGCTGAGATATTGTATTTTCGAGTTATATTAAATGCAATCAGATCGATTAACTGCTATTTCTTAAGTATAATGATTTATTTATGACTGTTCATCTTATTCTGAATGCTATAAATATTTGAGGCAGAAACTATGTCCTTGAATTTAACTTAAAATTCAGCGTTTTACATAGCAAATTTTTAAACGTCCTAGTTTTTTAACAAATGGGCCGGGTTTTTTTAAAGAAAAAATTTGAATACGAAAAAAGGCATTCTTTGCATAAACACTTTTTTTTTCTAGTTTTCAACTGTTATCTATAGTGAAGAACAATATTATATATTCCCATGAAGTTTCAAAATATATTTCAACATTGATAAAATTTTATCGTTATCGATTTAATGTTAACTTTCTGTACTGAAAATATTTTACAATAACCTTGCAGTATTACGATATATAAGAAAACTTAGTAATAGCAGTGAAAAATCAGAAAAAAAATAACATAAAAAAAAACTAATTTTCTACTAAAAGAGAACTCCCCGCAATAAATTAGATTACAGTAACAAAAATCTTAATCCGCCCTAGTACTATTTCCCATTGACAATAACATTTGAAGTGAATGGAATATCCAATAAAAATTTTAACAAAACTTGACTGCATACGTCCGGAGCTATTTTATGTATTTACCTACATCTGGAACACTCAAAGCTGAATATTTGGAAGCCAAGTAAATATAAAAACCGAAACAATTGAAGAGGTGTATGGCCAAAAAGGACATTAAAAATAGCAAAATCTATAATAAGGGAAACTTTGCCCGAGGGAGTTGAAACCTGAGTTTCTTTATAATTTATATATAAACGGCCAAAAAAACATATTTCTCATAAAAGAGGGGCGAAAGATAACAGAGGGACATTAAAACTCATATGTCGAAAAATAAACAGACAACGCCATGGCTAAAAAAGAAAAAGACCAATAGACAAAAAAATGTACACAACACACAACATAAAAAACTAAAGACTGAGCAACACGAACCCATCAGAAACTTGGGGTGATCTCAGGTGATCCGGAAGGGTAAGCAGATCCTGATCCACATGTGACACCCGTCGTGTTGCTCATGTTATTACAAACCGGTAATAAGCAATTCAATAGGTTACAAGTTAGCCTCTTGTTTTATAATTTTTATTATATTTAGTTTTTCAGGAAATACTGTTTTCGTTTTGATTTGTTTTGGTAAATTGCATTTCGTTTCCTTCCATTCTTATTCCGTTTCGCACTTGTAACCGGTATCCACTTTTTAGTCCTTTCCCCTTTTCCTATATTTTAATCAAAAATCAAAAAATTCAAACTTTTAAAAAGCGAAATGATCAAAACTGTACGTTCAGTTTAGAACTTTTAAAGTTTGCTTAAATATCTAAACTATTAAAATTTAAAACGAAGTTTATAATTTTAGAATTTTTATGATTTGGTGAAATTTTGAAAATTCGAAAAAAAATTAAAAATTTGAAATTTTGATATTTTAAAACTTTGATAAAAAATCCAAAAAAACTAAACTTTGAAAACTTTTTGAAATTTTGA